>OY744521.1:7826388-7876388 GCA_963556195.1 Sepiola atlantica | reverse complement strand
ATAAATACTACTTCATTCTATATATAAATACTGCTTCATTCAATATACAAATACTGCTTCATTCAAGCAATATTTGCCTATAGAATATAGGACATTGGAGCTGGTAAGTGTTAATTTGTTTCTATAGTTTGTTTCTCTCTTTCTTTGGCTGTTATAGAAATCGATATGTTGAAATTTACAAAATTCCAATTAGTTTCAATAAGGATTAAACTTTTCAAGTAATTTAATAACACTATTCAAATAGAACACGAAAACCTAACACAGAATCAGGTTTCTAGTAATTCGCTATTTCGTTTCAATTACACAATTTTTTTACCTTCTTTCTAGTCTACACACTCACTACTTAATCTTTCACCAATCATTTGTTCAACACACCCAACTTCATTCTTACTATGAAAAACTCACTTTCGCTCCCATCTAACACATTCCTTCACTTTCCCGACCCACCTCAGGTGTTTGCTTCCTTCCCACTACCACTTCCAACAGTTTGTATATTAAATCTGACTTCTTTTCAATAAACGTGATAAAGTTTCATAACTGAAACGAAATATCGAATCAATGATTCTGTGTTAATTTTCACTCTTCTATTTAGTTTATTCTTTGATAATTACCATACTCTTATCTGCATCAAAACACACACGAGTCTAATTTACTTTGTAGTCTAATTCTTCCTCTGCGTGGTCTTTGATTTGTACTAATCATATTTATTTACTTGTCTTTGATGGGTTGTATTCTGGTATCTGAAACAAGAAGAGCCAACATTCGCAGGATGCCGACTGAGTCTCCCATGTTGGCTATCAAAGAATCTCCTTTTGATCATGATATCCAGATCTTTCTTCTGACACCCACAGCTGTTATATTTGTTTGGTGTCATTATTTCATGGTTTTGTGGATGTGTGTGACAACACCAGGCCCAGGCTTATTTTACCCGTCACAGGGATAGTGTTTATCTATCCCATATGTAGAAATAACAGTGAACTATCACACACATTGTATGTGTTAGATGTTTACAATAACGAATGTTGATCAGTATTTGTTTGAATGGCCGATAACTCGGAAACCAAGCATCTCTGAACTTATATACATTGACAAACTATTTTTTGTGCAAGCTTATGTGCCCACGCGGGACGTACTTCTGTTGAACTATACAGTCTTTTCCTGCTTTTCAGTCAATTTGATTCAGGATGTTAACCAGAACAGATGTGCCGCGCACTCGCCTCATGAACCCTTTTTTTCTTAACCCTTAACTTCAAACTTGTTCATTGTTGGTGAAGTGAAGATATGAATAAAACTGATAAAAAAATGCAAAGTAAGAGTTAACCCTAACCCTAACCTCAAGTTAATGGAAATGACAAGTGCTAGTTTTTTTTTCTTTCTCTTTATTTTATTTACGTATCTTTTAATCATATTTAATTAATTTTCCGTTTCAAATAAATGTCTCTTTCTTTCCCCTCGTGTGTCATTAGCCGATTCTTAAAATACTCTTACAATCCGGGTAACATGGGTCTTTTGGGAAAATAATCTAAAATACTAATATTCTCTCCACTACATACACATATAGAACATAATCGTGACGTTATACCATCGATTTTCAGAACACCCTTATATATATATATGTAAGTCAATAAATTTCATGCTTAACTAATAAAATAAAAAAAGTTTTAGGCAAAATTCGACTTTATTCATCAACATAGTCTCCTTCTAAGGGGATACACTGATTTCAATATTTCGCTAACAATTTCGTTTTGGTAAAATTTTCCAAGTTTTATTTTCATTACTCATTTCATTTTATTATTGCTCTATCTCATATATTGAGCATTGACTTTTCAAGATAGGATTAATTTAAAGATATAATCTGTATCTTTATTATCTCTCCATTTATATATATATATATATATATATATATATATATATATATATATATATATATATATATATATATATTCTGTTTTGCTCTGTTTAAATTACATTGAACTCTGTTATTCGGATTCTCAACACAAAATTGAAATCTACACACTATATATATATATATATATATATATATATATATATATATATATATATAATTTCATCATAATTACACTTGATTTTTGTTACGTCTTGATGTTTATACGTTTCGGTCTAATTACAACTCAGAAAAATGAAGGAAGTACGAAGTAGAACGTTTAACAGATTTATTTAACAAACGCACTGATTAATTTAAAATGTAGAAAAACCGTTGAACACGAGATGTTTGTTTGATTGTGAGACCGTTCTGTTTACATTTCACTGTGCGCAGACCACATGTTTAAAGAATGGATGAGAGTTCTTGGGTTAGTAGATGTAGAACAGTTGAGATAGAAGGTTCAGTTCACAGGGGAAGATCAAGGAAAACAAGTGATAAGAATGGACTTGATAGAAAGAGGGATAACTTAGAGATAAGTTTGTTTGGAAGTCAATTTCTAAAAGCCGTCTAACACATGCCAGCATGTAAAGTGGACATCAAATCGATGATGATGATGATGATGATGATGATGATGATGATGATGATGATCTAAGCTTTTGTAACTGAGGATTTTATTATATCTCTGATCCCCCCCCCCTTGCAGGAAAGAGGCATGTAAACTGACAGTGATCTAATACAAAAACAAGTAGTCATGAATAGTAAAACGGCCTTTGTGTTCGCTCTTTCTGTCCCCCCCCTCCCGAATGTGTCCGATCTTGTGAAAGTTGACAAAAGCCAGTGAGAAACTAAATAGAAAACAGGAATAATGGAAGAAAAAGTTGAAAGAGTGTGAATAATTCCCAAACACTGGAAATGTGCCCAAGAATTTTCTTTCTTTCTTTGGTTTGAAGAGCAAACAAGAAGCAGAGAATATAATAATAACAGAAAGGCTTTTAGCTGTCTTGAACGTTTGCTGTTTCGGCGGCCGAACAAAAAGACAGATGTCATGTTGTTTCGGAATCGTTTAAACGAGGATTGATAACTCGGATGGTTATTTTCACAACGTTCTAGCCAATGTAATCCCCGACGTTCTTCGTGTGTATATTTTGAACTCGGGAATCTTTTTGTCGAACACTGGGAACCTTTATGGATTTCAATCCACATGGATGGATTGTTTTTGTTCCATCAACCTTCACCGGGAAGAAGTGTTGTCATTTAATTGTCAGTATCGCCTGTAGTGAAGATTTAACCTTTAAACTCAAGAAGACTGTCACTCAACGCCTTTATCCGTTGCACCACGGGTCCATGTGGATAATTCTAGTAGCTTCACACCTAATCTTGTTTTAGATGTGTAGTATTAGTACTTATATATATATATATATATATATATATATATATATATATATATATATATAATTAATCATTTGTCGCCCTTAAACTAGGCTGGGCTCTGTAGCGAGTAGTATTAACACAGCTGTCATCGTTGCTTCAATGAAATGTTCCTTTCAAAAGTCGAACTCTTTAAGACAGCTGCCTTTAAATAGGATTAATCTGTTGCTGATTTACCGAGTTGTTGACAACGGCCGTGTGGACTAGGACGTTGGAATTTGAGTTTGAAATATAACTCGTATTCCAGGGTTCGAGTTCGACGACCGGTGTGAATAATTTTTTCTCTACACTGACGATTCCCGTAAAGATGAAACCTATACGTATGTAGATAAAAGAACAAATATTTATAATTATAGATAGTTGCAACTCATCGTTTTGCTTGTTAAATCTCTCCGGTTTGATTGGACTTTTTTTAGAAGTATAATAGATACATATTGTTACATATATAGTTTTATTTCTTTTTTTCTTTTCTCATTGTGGGATTGGAATACATTTTAATGCATTTTAATAATAATAATAATGAAAAAGCCCACGCAACAGTTGGGTGAAATATTGAGATGGAATCTTGAGTTTTAAGTTCTTCTCTTTTCCATTTCAGCTGACACTATCAGATTTATTTTATCTTTTATTTTTCATATATATATGAAAATGTATTTATGGCAATTAAACTACACAGAAGCTTTCGTGTATCATTCCCAGGGAGAATCATCAGGCTAAAATGTGGAAGCCTTTGTGTAGCTTAATTGCCATAAATATATTTTCATAACTTACTACCTAGCTCTACTTACGTATCGAGCACTGTTGAAGTAAATACTGAAAATGATATCGCCTTATAACATTTTATGTGGATACATGAAATAAAATAATAATAATAATAATAATAATATATATATATATATATATATATATATATATATATATGACACGGTTTGAGGTATAGTTTATGTTTTTTTCCTGTTCCAGGCAAAAAAGTGGCATATTTCCGAATTTCTCAAACTAGAAATCCTATGCACGAATTTTTCTATTGGGAATACAATAAAACTATTTTCAATGCAAACAATCAAATTTAAATATCTATCCCTAATCCTACCAACATTTTCCAGACAGATGGACATTACTATGAATTGTAGATTCCTACACGCATCATTCCTATATTCAGGGGAGATGATTTTGACAACATTAGTTTTTGCAAAGAAGTGTCATCGTCTTCCCACATACAGTCACTCACTGGTCGCTTAACTTCTAGTGTGTCAACGTACACTCTGAGAATTCAAAACAGATTTTTGCATTTAGATGTATTATTAACATATATACCATATCGCCATTTGTATGGTAGAAAATGTCCCTTATTAAACTTCAATTTGTATTAACATCTCAGACTTTAACTATCTGTCTCAATGTTTAATATCAGACATTGTAGTGCCAATACAAAAGTATTTACGCCTTTGATTAGAAACTTTCTATAGATTTATGACTGTATTTTCGTAGCTCACTCACAAGTTGGCTTGCAGTATCTCATGGATGTTTATGCAACACTTTGGGTTTAACAATTAGTTTTGTGACGTGGTGAGAAATCTCGCCACGTAAATAATAATTTTTAAAAAGAAGCACAGTATATTGAGTGATCGGGTTTGAAGCGGAGTAAAGAGAAAAGGGCAAAACAGAATGATCTGCGAATATAATAAACAAAGACGTGAGAGTGCGTTACATTATTTGGATAAAGGTGACAGAGAATGAGAGTAAAACATGCATCGAGTATCATGCTGTCTGCTTCTTTTTCTCTGTCTTTCTAAATGTCACCAGGCAAAGAGAGAGAAAGAGGGGGGAAAAGGTTACAAGGAGGTGTTGGCCTTGGCTGATTGTATGAGCTGGTCTTGCTTTCCGGGGCTTAAAATGAATAGAACAGGAGTAAGAGGAGGGGGCAAGCGTATGATGGTGTGAGGAGAAACAGAAGGGAAAGGAAAGAAAATATAAAATTGGAAGGGAGCAGACGACACTTGGTTTTTGGCGGACATTTTTGGACATTTGAGTTTTGAGCAAACGAGGCAATTGCCACTGAGATGCAAGAGGTTGCTTTGAATTAGGGGCCATGCCTAAGTAGGGAGTTGTGCAGCAAGATGTTTGTTCATACTAGATTTAAACTTCTGTATGTTGGTATAGTCAGGGATACAAGTATGACACAGCGATCGAGGCCGACGGGGATCGGGTACCCTAGTATGCATCTTGGTGATGATGCTAGGCCCTACGTAGGAACGAGGTGGAGATATCCGGCTAGTATATATTCAGCATGAATCGGCTATTCAAGTGAAGGAGAGAAAATAGCGTCGCGTTATCTGGCAAAGGTGATGTTGCTTATCAATGGCAATTAACCACACACAAAGCCGGTTATAAACCATATGGGAGATTGGAATTTTTGTCATAATCTCTTAATCACCAATAGGCTAATGGAATGTCAACACTTGGGAGATCGCGAGCCCTTTTAAGGGAGAGAGAAAGAGAGTAATTACTTTTTAAAGGAGAAATCCCATTTATCTGTTTGGATAGGCGCGCCCCTCCCAAACCACCAGGAGAGGAAGAGGGACACAGAGAAAGGGATGGGAGAGGGAGAGAGGATAGCGATGAAGATTCTCAGTAAGAAAAGAGTCAGTTAGGCAGTCAGAGCCCGGACTCAGGACATGCCAGTCCTGTCTGAAGGACACATGCCGATTCCAGACATGCGTGACGAAGTAAGACCCATCGTTTTCTTAACATAGATTAATGACTTAATTGACAACTTGCAATCGTAAATGGATCCGCACACACGCAGAGAGAGAGAGAGACGACGGAATAGTTTAGTATAAAAGACATTACCATACAATAGACATTAATTCAACGTTAAAAACACTTCTTTTATCCTTGTTAATAATTATTTCATACCAAAAGAATTCGCCAAGTTGTTTGCATTATTATTGTTGATTTGTTCTGCTTGAATAACCTTGCCTTCACAGAGACGAGATTGACAAAGCCATCACTATCATTATCATCATCATTCCGATGGAGGAATTTCGACCGACATCTTTTTTTTTACTGCCACTATGACGATCGACCAAAGAGTGTTCATGGTCGGGCAAGATCTCTATGTAGAGAACCATAGGCGTGAGCAGTCAGATAGAGGCACGAGTGGAGAACCATGTTTATAACTGGCTCCGTGACGTGGAAGAGAGTAGGGTATTTTTATAATTGATGCCGTGATGCTAGGATCAGAGTGGGGTATCTGTTATACCGTGACCAGGATATCAAACACCTGCGCGTGAGTGGCCAACAAGATACCCACGGCTGATTGACAGAATAGAGTGGGGTACTTTTACACAAGGAGCAGGGAGGGACTTCCAAAGGCTATCCGTTTGAAAAGAGAAGCTATTAGGGTAAAAAGCTCTTAGGTATCTGGGTATCTCTACAGTGAAAGGGTGGGGTTTTGCTGACTGACGGGTCGGTTGGGGGTATTTACGTTGAGGTGACATCAGTGCAGCCAGTTAATACATACATTAGAAAAGTGACACTGAAGATCGGGAATGGAGTGAATCTGAGATACTCCAGTATCGTCTAAGATGGAGTGAACATGTGCGAAGAATGACTGATGACGGATTTCTAAACAACTTTTATATGGAAAGTAAATATCAGATCAATGGCGAGGGAAATGTATCTCTTGATCATTCTTTGTGTCGAATGGTAAGACGTCATTTGAAAGAAACGATCATGCAAAATTCAAGAGAGATGCACACAAGAAGTTTGGCATCATTCTATCAGAATCTTTGAGATTTCAAACTGCTTTGACCTGTAATAAATATGAAAGGGTTTGTTGCAGTCATGTCGGTCTTAGAAGTCACCAAAAGAGTTACAAATACATGGAAGGTTTTGACTCTGGTTTGAATCGGGTTATATGTGCAAAATATGTGGAAAAAATATACTTCAGTTGGATGGAATGAGTCATTATAATATATATATATATATATATATATATATATATATATATATATATATATATATATATATATATATATATATTACTAGCAAGGCCCGTTCTCCAGCGTTGCCCGGGATAGATATAAATTAAATTTTAAAATACATAAGCATTAGAGTATTAATTCTGTCAAAGATAAGTTGAAAATTTAGGTGATTAAAGTAGGATTTATCGATGTATTGAATCGAACAAAATAGATTTCTCGATGTTTTGGGTGACTGACCCCACCCCTCTACAATTGTAAGTAGCGGTTTATTCGAAAAAATAAAAACCACTGCCCCTCCTCCCCCAAGTAAATATGATCCAAGAATATGGCGCTGTTAATCTCTTTACAACTATGTCTTTACTGTTGAGATTTTTTTAAGGCTAATAATATACGACTTTAAAATGAGCGTCTATAATATTGAGATGTTGCATGCGAACGGGATTACGTTCTAAGCGCGTGCAAAATTCAAAAGTATGATAGCTTAACAGTTAAGAATTTGGTAATGTTAGTTACTATGTTAGACACTTTAAAATGTTGTGACTAGTTTCGTGAATCAATTATGTGAATGACGAAACTAGTCTATATATATATATATATATATATATATATATATATATATATATCCGGATTTCCTTCTGGAGTTTATTTCACTCTAACACTATATATATATATATATATATATATATATATATATATATATATATATATAGTTAGAGTGAAATAAATTCCAGAAGGAAATCCGGGTATGAGAGCTCAATGTAATAAACAGAGCAAGAATAAAATCAAATAAAGTAACATGGAATCACATAATCACCGGTGCAATAATTTATTTCGACACTATGGTCTTTTCAAGCATCCAAGCGAGGTGATTAGATTTTTGAAAAATGTAATCACCTCGCTTGAATGCTTGAAAAGACCATAGGGTCGAAATAAATTATTGCACCGGTGATTATGTGATTCCATGTCCCTTTATTATATATATATACATATATATATATATATATATGTGTGTGTGTGTGTGTGTGTCATTAAACTCATTAAATGGATGAAAGTCAAAAACATGACATTAAAATTCTGTAAATATACTAAAAACATTGTAAAGCAGAAGCAACTTGATGCTCAGCATTTTTTTTGACTTGATTTTTTTATAAGATTTTTTAATGCTTAAAAGAAAAACAAAATTGAACACATGAGTCAGTAGTTCTGATCTCTGCACACTCTTATTACCGTGTGTATGTTTTTATACCAATAACATTACTTATTGAACGCCCCTCGTATACTAGAAAAGGTTAGATATTGTTACAAGCTCCAAACAGCAAGTTTCAAGCCAACTAATGTTATTTAAGAGCGCAGCCACAATTATTATAGAGAGCCTCTTTCTGGAATTATTATATTTTTATTTTATTTGCTTCATTTTTTTCATACAGTTTCTAAGTGTATCTGGATATATACAGTATATACTAGCAGGAAGAACCAGTGTTGCCCAGGATTAAATAAAGAACCCTAAATCTTAATAATGCCCAGTTTTTCATAAGGTTTCATATTAATTCAATTTTTATCAAGAACTACATTTTTTTGATAAAGAGCGTAGGACCGCTCGAAATATAAAACTGTAAATTATAATAACAATTATAATTTACAATATTTATAAATAAATATTAAATTATTTTTACCTACATACGCCGACGTTTCAAGCTTTCGCTCTCATCAGTGTAGGAAGTGACAATTTCAGACAGTCACAGGAAGCAGACCCCGGTACACAGAGTCAACCAAGACTCTGCACGCTTTCGCTCTATCCCCAACTCATCGGAAATTATCACGTGATACAGGAGAAATTAAGTTCTATTTGTACCAAAATACAGCGGGCAGTAAACAGCAGACAATCTAGAGGGTTCAACGAACGTTATCGGAACCTAGCTAATAGCGTAAACTAAATACAATATATACATATATTATTAATTACCCGAACAGAACAGTTTTGCACCATTTTTATGTCCCCTTACAAATATTAAAATCAAAATATAATGCTATTAAACTTTATGTCTAGAATCCTTATTCCAATTTTGATCAAAAATCCATCATATGCTGTTTGATCCTAAAAAATGTCTAAAATTTAAGGCTTAAGCTTAAGGGGTCTTGAGAAGAAATCGAAATTCAGGGAATCTTGCTTAATTGGTATCTAATGACCGTTTATCAAATTCAGTAGAAACTTGATATATTTGAATTTTCAAATAGATGGTTGTGTCCATATTATGCGACCTAAAACCTTTTTTAAAATACTTCAAACTGAAAATTGGGGAATATTTATTAATTGATGTCTAATACTTATTGTTAAAGTTTCACAAAAATCGGAGGTATCTGAATTTTCATGAAGGGCTTCCACACCCTTTTAGCTTCATTTACATAAAACTAAATTAAACTAAATATAGCCCACATTTGGATCTCTTATGCCTAGCAGCTGTGTTCCGAAATTCATAATAATTAGTTAATCAGTTTAGGAGTGAATCCTGTACATACAAATATATAAACATATCTAACTTTATATAGATAGAGATTAAGTCACGTGTGGTTTGTTGCAATTTAAAATGTGTTTCTCGGCTAAAAATCATGAATTACTTCACAATTGAAAAATAACAATATATCTATATATCGATAAAAAAAAAAAAGCATGTAAATTATAAATATTATAATTTCAATATATCGAGCAGTCCTCTGTCTTTTATCAAAAATTGTTTTCTTGATAAAAAAAATAAATGGACAGCTCCTCATCAATACATTTATGAGTCTTTTTCATTGTGACTTTGTCCTCTTCTTTAACTATGATCAACACATTAATGTATGTTTTTGATGAAAGCCGAACGAACGGTCCGAACAGCACTGTCTGTCTCTTTTTGGATTTGACATCTATACATTCGGCTGAAGAGAGAATCCTTATGGGTTTCTGAAGCTCTGAATAACAGATTTATACCAATAATGTAGTTTGATAAATAAATATTTTGCTTTTTTAATTAATCAATCACTCTTATTACATTATCATTTAATATTGATTATTTATCAAATTAAAACCATCCCTTCATTGAAGCCACCAACTTTCTTTCCTGATAATCAGTTGTTGCTACATGCTGAAACAAAAAGCCGTCCAACATGCTTCCTTAATATAATTATTCAATTAATTACTCAAACCATTTTTAGAGAACGAAAGGTTTATGCAACCGAATGATCGTCTCGTGGCTGAAAGGTCAAAGGAGGATAGAAAAAGAGAGAGACTGAATGATGTGTTAAGTGCTTCACTTAATTATATTATCATTTCATTAAACCATTTATAAACTTGTGTTCTCATTTCAGCCGCTTCTTCGAAATTGTCGGTACTCTGATCACCACACTTTATCTATAATTCATGCCTGACGTCATTTCTGCTTAAATATCATCCACTTTCTTTTCTTACAATTTTATCTTATTACAGGCAGAGTCAAATGTTTCAATTCGGCTGACCTTTCCATCTACATCAAATCCGGCCTCATGGCTAATATGTACTAGCTAATATATCTACCAGCAAATGTGCCCAGCTCAACATGAAACTAACCTTATTCATACATATACTAGCAGGAATATCAGAAACGATGCCCAAATGAACCATGGAAAATGGCTTAACTTTTTAAAGAAAAATGTGAAAAAAAAATATTAAAAGCTTCTTAAAAAGTGAATACAAAATTTAAAAAAAAAAAACTACATAAAACTACAAAAATTAAATTTACTTGCATGCTATTCTTCACAAGTCCGAAAAAAAAAAGTTTGAAAAAAAAAAAAACTGGCCAGTTGGTTACCCCCCCCCCTCATATGCACACAAATATGTCTACGGATGATTCCCCCCCCTCCAAGTAATGGTTAGTACAATAATAACATTAAAACTAATTTTATCACTTGTGTGCTATTCGGTCTGTAAATTAGTGATGGTCAGGAAATGATCACCCACTCTAAAATCTAAAATATTGGCTAAAAAACAATCGGAATTCTCTAGCGACATACTCGGTAAGTGTACACAGAAAAAATAAATCGGTTAAATTGGTGATGGTGAGAAAGTGGATGACTATTTTACCATAAATTTATATAGGAAAGTTATCCCTCACTCTAAAATCTAACATATTTGAGAAAAATTACAATAGAAAGACAACAGAATTTTCTCGCGACATGATCGGTAAGTGTACGCAGAAAAAAGAAAAATAATTTGTCTGTAAATACCGAAAACGCGCCAGTATTTCTTCTGGACAACCCGTACAAAACTCCCAGAACAATGCTTCTAAGACACAAATGAAAAGCAATGAAACTAAGTACATTTCCCTGATGTACCTACCCCCCACACTTTAACATCAAAGCTGTCACTAAATGTGCTGTTAATTCTGACATGACTTTGAGCATTTCTGAACATTGCTTGAACAACCTTCATCAACCACTCACTTGCCCTTTATGCAAAGCCCACCACTGATCTTAATACTATCACTATTCCATGAAAAATGCCAGTATACTGAAATCATATGCCCTTAATAGGGTTAAGATGAAAATTCATATACACTAAATGTACAAAAGCAAGGAAATTCCCAAATTTTTACACTTTTATTGTCATTAAGGGTATGCAAGCATAACAGGGCTATGTATTTTACTGATAAAATTTTTCTTCAGCGCACCTCACACACTTCATCCACTCATGCATAGAGAGTTATACTGTAGTGATGTGATAATGAAATGGTTTGGTTGATATGTAGTCATAACCTTAATGACAATAAAAATGTAACAATTTGGGAATATCCTTGCTTTTGTACATTTAGTGTATATGAATTTTCATCTTAACCCTATTAAGGGCATATGATTTCAGGATACTGGCTTTTTTCATGGAATGTCACTACTTTTGTAAAAGCTATGCCTCAATACAATGGTCATTTTTAAGGTTTTTTGGAATTTTCTGGAAAACTAAGGTATATGGTAAACTGAAATTAAAATGCCATCAACTAGACCCTAGAACCTCTATCTCTGCCAAAAATCAGCTGAATCCATCAAATAGTTGATGAGATACAGGGTGGCACATACGTACGTATGTACACACAGATAACATGATTTCATGATTGAACTTTCTGGATCTCTGGGTTGCCTTGACTAATTATGCTGAAATTCTACACACTTATAGAACCTATCAAATAAAAATTTTGTGCAAAGTTTTAACTAATTTGGTTCATTGGTTTTTGAGTTATGATTGATCAAAGAAATGAGATTTCCAGCATAGGCTATTCTTGAAGTCTATTAAGGGATAAAGCGCTCTCGCGCCTCCCTTGATTTATTCTACTGGTGGCTAAGTGGTTAACAATGCGGACTGAGGACCTGGGTGTGCCAGGTTCGAATCCAATTCGTTCCACAAAAACACTTTCATCAAAACCCACACCTGACCTTGTGTCTAACCTCCTGGAGAGGAGGTAAATAAAATACTACTACTGATGATAATGGATTCTTTAAAGTTGCCTTCGATTAATAATGTCAAGGTTCAAGAGTTGAACACAAAACCAATGGTTCTTTAGAGACAGCATCATGTTCCGTAGAATATTTGTGTGCAAATGGTGATGGTAGGGAGGGACGTGGTTTATTGAATTCACCTTTCTTTGATTTCTCCAATGAAATAAAAAAAAAGGTGAAAAAGTGCCTTTGAAATTTTGAATTTAAAAAAAAAAAAAAATGGTAAAAAGTCATAAAATAATTTCTCTAATTCGAATCTCCTGAAACCATTCTTGAAAATCTCATGAAAACATTCGATGGCAAGAAATGAAAAGGGTTTTCAATTTTTCCCCATTTTTCTCCCAGTGATCGACAGAGAATGGAGAATCCCAAAAAAAGAGAGCGGATTCTGTAGAATTGAAATCCATTAAAAATCAATTCTTCGGGAATAGTTCAGCACTGCAACCATTATCAAAATCAAACATATTCTATCTAACATATAAAGTTATCATGTCAGATTTTTAAATCGAATTTTGCTCATGACTCACATATTTTCATGTGTTGGCAATATAATTTATTTCAAAAATTATTTAGTCCGGCTCAGATAACTGTTAATATGAAACATTTTTAAATGATCACCTAAAAATAAAAATTAGTATTTTAAATTGAAAAATATAATAAGAACTGAAGTTTAAAAATGTGTAAACAAATAAAAATCAAATGACTTCACTGCATCCAGGTCAACACCAAGTAGGTACAACTCGTGTGTATATATAAAAGAGGAAGATTGTATGTGTCTTTTACACTTTCCCCATCTAATACAGACCTAATTATAAATCAATAACAATACCAATCATAAATCAGTGTACTCTGAGGATTGTTTATAATAAAAATAAATTCATACTAACATGCTCAATGTCGTGACATTGATCAATTTTCAATCTAATAACTGGAACCTGATTTGAGGACTAATCAAGAGTACATAATTCTTTTAAACTGTGATACATTTTTTTTTTTATTCAACAAATATTTGATTTTTCATGTTACCATCTAAAAAGTTACCTTTACAATTCGATTTTATAGTGAATAAAAAAAAATGTAAACAATGCACAACACAAAAATGTTATTTATCTTCAGGATTTTTCAAACCTAACCCCAATATTTAACTGGCTTTAATTTCAGCATTTTTTTTAAAACGAGCGTAGAGGTGTACTGTAGTTAGTAAAGTTACATTGTCCGTCTCAAGAGCGAGAAATAAAGAGATTCTCTTGATCCTCTTACGATGTTGGCTCTGGAATTATTCAATGATCTTCCTTGGATTATCACCCCATAATTATACTGAGCAACGAAAGAATGCACTCTCCTGTGCCAAAAGTAAAAATAAAATCTAATTCCGTCCATTTGCGAAATATAGAACCGGATTTCATCCTCTTTCTGTCTCAAATACCCAAATGATCAGACATGCTCCGATTGGCTGCCATCTTGATATGGCTTTCACAACGTTTGACATTGTATTCAATCAGGTGGAATCACATGATAATTCCAGAATGACTCAAATCAAACGTAAATAATATTTACTTATCTATTGCACATACATCTCTCTACTCTCTCTATACAATTGGCCCGACAATCTTTTATCGATTGTAATGGGACATTAATGTACTCTTTCACTTAGTAATTACGTCTGTGTTTTTACCGCTTCATATATCATGCTTCATATGTTCCTCTTATGTTTGCCCTCGATATGAGAATATGTAGATTTAACTGTTTCTTAATTATTGTCCTTTTTCGTTTTTATTTCAACCCTATAAAATAAAGACTGGTGAACATTCATGGCTGAAACTTGGTGGACAAGTCAGACATACCCTGAAATTTATTTTACCCAATATGATTGTATTGCAGAGAGGACTGTAAATTGTAGAAACGATTCCATAATTAACATTTTCAGGTGGGGGGGGGTCACCTGTATTTGACTAAGTTAGAAGTCGAAAGGGAGTCGAACATGATTTTGGTAGTTTCATAGTCCTTTATTCTCTAATTTAAATTTTTCTCAGCTGATTTAAAGGGTTTCACATTTAGAAACCCCTAAATGAGAAGTTCCTTTATTATAACTCTAGTGGGATGATGTTCGCCCCCACTTGAGAGTCTTTATTTCATCTTCAATTTTCACAATTAATATCACGGGCACACCACTTATATATGTTACCCAGACAGACCCTTTTGATAAAAAGACAATGCCTCAAAATATTAGGACTGCACTGGTTGACACTTTGTAAATCGAGGAGAAAAATAGTAATTGTAATTGCTAAAACAAGATATATTGCCTTACTGTTGTTTTTTATTTTTTTCCTTTTATTCAGTTTTCCCAGTGCCAACACTTCCTTCCCACATTATTGCTACCTTCTAAAATATAACATATTTTAATATTACAACATCGTTCGTTCATGGTTATTTATTCATCCATGTATTCTAGCTCATAAAGAAAATCACACATGAAGTTCAACTCCAAGGTAAAACCACTTCGACTTGACTTGAGGACATGTGTTGCATGGGGAGAACTGAAATGAGAATGACACAATGGATGTGTAATGTGAGTCTTAAAAGTCAGGCTTAGATCTGATGACCTCACAGGAAGATAAAGTGTAGGAAGATTTGTATAGAACAAAAGACTTCATTGGTTTGGTTACATCGAAAAAATTGATAAGAGTGCTTGGGTTAATAGATATAGAACAGTTGTGATAGCAGATTCAGTTGGCAGGGGAAGTCCAAGAAAAGTCTGGGAGGAAGTGATAAGGGTGGACTTGAGAGAAAGAGGGACAATTAAAGACATGGACAGATATACAGGGTGGGCCAAAATAAGGGTCCTATCTTTAAATTTGAATAACTTGAATTTGAATAACTTCCACAAAATAAAAGTTAAACTCACCAAACTTTATGTGTGTGTAGACTGACCCTTCCGAGATTTTTTGAAATAAACAAAACAAATTTTAGCCGAAAAACACTTCTTAAAACTTACAAAAACTAAAGTATTGTTTTTTACACTGTTTTGAGTTTTTTAAGCAAAAATAATGTTTTCTAAATGAGGGTACGTTCCTTAGGGCTAATACGGCTCATGCTTGCTTCGGAAGGGGTCCTTTACTTATTCTAAAAAAAAAAATTTTTTTAAATCAATAAATAAAAAAGTTATGAATTTTTAAAAATAGGACCCTTATTTTTGCCCATCCTGTAGATTAGTTTTGAAGTCAACCGTTAAAAGTTGTCTAACACATGGTAGCATGTAAAACAGACGTTAAACCGATGATGACGATGACGATGATGATGACGATGACGATGACGATGATGATGATGATGATTGATCCATTCACCCAAATGAGTGCATTCCAGTGAATTAAGAAGACAACAAGATGGGGACAGACCTGAGCCAACATGTGAAAATCCAGAGTGAAGCTACGAAAGTGGATCACGAGAAGAATATTGTTGTTTCATGTTTACTTAACGGCGAGCCGATATATCTACCTGATCCGAACACAGTCAGATATAGAAAGAAAGGCATCTTCATCTCCTCTCATTGCAGATGAAAAATGAGAAATGACAGTTCTTTGCATTCTTGTCACACCAGCAGGAATAGATGTGTGCATTCTTTGACAATGGAATCAATCAGATGATGATATCTCTGTTCCATCGTTTCTGCATCCCAAAAAAAAGGCTTTTTTTTCCTGGGAGCTAATTTGATTCGCTATCTGCATTTTCATCAAATGTTCACATATTTGCAGCAAGAAGAGCCGTCATTTCGTTCAATTTATCCCTCTTCTCTCTCTCTCTCTCTCGCTTTCCAATTTCTTTATTTTTCTTGTGTGTGTGTGTGTGTGTGTGTGTGCATCTTGTCTTTTCTCTGTATATTCGTGTATCTATGTGTATCTTCTTTTTGTGCATATATGTGTGCCTTCTCTTGTATTTCGTAAGTATATGTGTACGTGTGTCTTATCCTTTCTGTACTTTGTGTGTGTGTCCTTTATTTTTATGTGTCTTCTATTTTTGTACATTTGTGTGTGAGCATGTCCTCTGTTTGTCTTTTGTGTGAGTGTGTGATTTCTCTTTGTACTTTGTGTGTGTGTCTCTTCACTTGTACTTTCTGGGTGTAAGCGTGTGCCATCTATTTATACATAAAGTGTGTGCCATCTATTTATGCATAAAGTGTGTGTCATCTCTTTATACATAAAGTGTGTGCCATCTATTTATGCATAAAGTGTGTGTCATCTCTTTATACATAGTGTGTGCCATCTATTTATGCATAAAGTGTGTGTCATCTCTTTATACATAAAGTGTGTGCCATCTATTTATGCATAAAGTGTGTGTTATCTCTTTATACATAAAGTGTGTGCCATCTATTTATGCATAAAGTGTGTGTTATCTCTTTATACATAAAGTGTGTGCCATCTATTTATGCATAAAGTGTGTGTCATCTCTTTATACATAAAGTGTGTGCCATCTATTTATGCATAAAGTGTGTGTTATCTCTTTATACATAAAGTGTGTGCCATCTATTTATGCATAAAGTGTGTGTCATCTCTTTATACATAAAGTGTGTGCCATCTATTTATGCATAAAGTGTGTGTTATCTCTTTATACATAAAGTGTGTGCCATCTATTTATGCATAAAGTGTGTGTCATCTCTTTATACATAAAGTGTGTGCCATCTATTTATGCATAAAGTGTGTGTCATCTCTTTATACATAAAGTGTGTGCCATCTATTTATGCATAAAGTGTGTGTCATCTCTTTATACATAAAGTGTGTGCCATCTATTTATGCATAAAGTGTGTGTTATCTCTTTATACATAAAGTGTGTGCCATCTATTTATGCATAAAGTGTGTGTTATCTCTTTATACATAAAGTGTGTGCCATCTATTTATGCATAAAGTGTGTGTTATCTCTTTATACATAAAGTGTGTGCCATCTATTTATGCATAAAGTGTGTGTCATCTCTTTATACATAAAGTGTGTGCCATCTATTTATGCATAAAGTGTGTGTCATCTCTTTATACATAAAGTGTGTGCCATCTATTTATGCATAAAGTGTGTGTTATCTCTTTATACATAAAGTGTGTGCCATCTATTTATGCATAAAGTGTGTGTTATCTCTTTATACATAAAGTGTGTGCCATCTATTTATGCATAAAGTGTGTGTCATCTCTTTATACATAAAGTGTGTGCCATCTATTTATGCATAAAGTGTGTGTCATCTCTTTATACATAAAGTGTGTGCCATCTATTTATGCATAAAGTGTGTGTTATCTCTTTATACATAAAGTGTGTGCCATCTATTTATGCATAAAGTGTGTGTTATCTCTTTATACATAAAGTGTGTGCCATCTATTTATGCATAAAGTGTGTGTCATCTCTTTATACATAAAGTGTGTGCCATCTATTTATGCATAAAGTGTGTGTTATCTCTTTATACATAAAGTGTGTGCCATCTATTTATGCATAAAGTGTGTGTTATCTCTTTATACATAAAGTGTGTGCCATCTATTTATGCATAAAGTGTGTGTCATCTCTTTATACATAAAGTGTGTGCCATCTATTTATGCATAAAGTGTGCGTCATCTCTTTATACATAAAGTGTGTGCCATCTATTTATGCATAAAGTGTGTGTTATCTCTTTATACATAAAGTGTGTGCCATCTATTTATGCATAAAGTGTGTGTTATCTCTTTATACATAAAGTGTGTGCCATCTATTTATGCATAAAGTGTGTGTTATCTCTTTATACATAAAGTGTGTGCCATCTATTTATGCATAAAGTGTGTGTCATCTCTTTATACATAAAGTGTGTGCCATCTATTTATACATAAAGTGTGTGTCATCTCTTTATACATAAAGTGTGTGCCATCTATTTATGCATAAAGTGTGTGTTATCTCTTTATACATAAAGTGTGTGCCATCTATTTATGCATAAAGTGTGTGTCATCTCTTTATACATAAAGTGTGTGCCATCTATTTATGCATAAAGTGTGTGTCATCTCTTTATACATAAAGTGTGTGCTATCTATTTATGCATAAACTGTGTGTTATCTGTTTATACATTAAGTGTGTGCCATCTATTTATGCATAAACTGTGTGTCATCTCTTTATACATAAAGTGTGTGCCATCTATTTATGCATAAAGTGTGTGTCATTTCTTTATACATAAAGTGTGTGCCATCTATTTATGCATAAAGTGTGTGTCATCTCTTTATACATAAAGTGTGTACCATCTATTTATGCATAAAGTGTGTGTCATCTCTTTATACATAGTGTGTGCCATCTATTTATGCATAAAGTGTGTGTCATCTCTTTATGCATAAAGTGTGTGCCATCTATTTATGCATAAAGTGTGTGCCATCTCTTTATACATAAAGTGTGTGCCATCTATTTATACATAAAGTGTGTGTCATCTCTTTATACATAAAGTTTATACATAATGTGTGTAAGTGTGTATCTTCTCTTTGTACTTCGTGCGTGACTGTGTGTCTCCTCTCTGCCCACTTATATGTAACTGTTGTGTTGTCCATTTTGTACATTTCTTTCCGTGTATGGCCATGAAACCAATACAAGAATCGTCCTTTGTTCAGCTGATGCAAACAATTGCAAGCAGCTAAACAGAATTACTACATCAACTTTACGATCTCATCTGCTCAGGTTGAAACTAATTAATAAAAACTCCAACTAAGAGAAAAAAGAATATAAACGTCTCCCATTTATATTTTGTATACCTTTTCATCAAGCAGAGTACCTGTCAAAAATAATGGATATAGGAGTGGTCGGGTTCAAGATGGGTGAGAGATACTGAGACACATGTGAACCCTTTAATATGTGTTAGAAGGACGGACATCAAAGCAATACAAAAGACTACTATAATAAATAGGGATCTTTTGCAGAAAAGCCCTGCCAAAAAATACTCCTGCCATCCCCTCAAAATAGACAAAACGCAGGTTGTAGTAAAAACGTTTTATTACTTCCCCAAGATGAAGAAATCAATTCATTTCAGCGATGATGATGCGAGAGTATTTGCATAAAAATATCGTTTATCTTATATTTCTGCCTCTACATAAACTCACACAGATGACTGTCCACTATTCCATGAGGCATTCCACAGTGGCGTTTGTTCTGCATTTTTATTAATAGCAGTTCTCTTCTACAAAAGTTCCGTGAAAAGTTTATAGAATAATAAAATAAAAATTCACAGCAAAAAAAAAAAACATCGGTAGACTAATATTTCGTTTGTTTTATTGACAGAAATTTTGGTACTTTCAAAGATTAGGACCCATGCTTACTTTGACCCTAACCCTAACTCCTACCCTGACCCTAACGACAGGGTCAAAGTTAGTGTGGGTCCTAATCTGTGAAAGCACCAAAACTTCTTCAGTATAAAACAGAAATGGCTACCTTACAAATTCTTTACTTGAACGAACTACAATATCCATACATTCAACCCAACCCTCTTTCCCCTCCGCTTCTACCATCTTTATCACCTATGTTTCTGCTCATTCCTCATAATTCGTCTCTTGTATAAAAGTGTTGTGGAAAAAGTACTGACATCCCCTTCCTTATATAATGAACTATCCCGAGTAGCATATCAAAAATGATAATGCTAGAGTATCATGGTAATAATAGTACAGCAGGGCCGTTCCCCGTATACATTACAAGCCAGTTACCCAAATTGTAACTATCAATTGTATTGTTCACATACCTGTTTACATTGTATGTTGTCCGTTTGATTTATTATTAAATACCTTTGGATAACATTACAAAAAAGTATAAAAAATACCATCTTGCTTTTCTCTGAAGAAGTTTCTGCTCATAAAAGAAGCGAAATATTAGTCCACTGATGTTTTTTTTTATGTGATTTTGTCTTTTATATTTTGTGCTTTGCCACTTTACCATTTTATTTTTTCTATAAATGCTGTCGAATTTTATCCTTATATCAATCTTACACGGTAAAAAGAGTATGAAAATTGTGTATAAAAATTTATTAATCATCATCATCATCATCATCATCATCATCATCATCATCAGCATCATATTCAGTTTAACATTCACTTTTCATGCTGGCATGTTGGATGGCTTTTAGAAACTGACTTATCTCTGACCAGGTCTTTATTTATCCCTCTTTCTATGAAGTCCATTCTTATCACTTCCTCCCATGTTTTACTTGGCTTTCTCCTGTGAACTGACCCTGCTACCTCAACTGTTCTACATCTACTAACATAAGAACTCTCATCCATTCTTTCAACGTGGCCATGCCTTTGAATTCTCCTGTTCTACAAACATCTCTCTATGCTGTCCAGATTTAATCTTCCTCTCAGGTCATCAGATCTAAGCCTGTCTTTAAGAATTACATTACACATCCATCGTATCATTCTCATATCATTTCTCTCCATGCAACGAATGTCCTCAACCCTCACTGACCAGGTTTCACTTCACAACTGCATGAAAACCTGATTAGCTTTGGGGGATTATTAGTTATGAGCTTATAAAAGTTTTACTTTAATTTTGTGGAATTAAGTCACATGCTATGGATACAATAATAGGATAGACTTGACTCCCAAGCCTTGGTAGGGTAACTAGTCGAGAAGAAAACTGTGAAATAACATTTGACACTTGTTACACTATGAACCTAAAAATAAACAATACTTGTCTGGTGGAGAGAGTAGTTTTGGGGTTGTTTTTTTTTAATGGAAATCGCTCCAGACAAGGCATGAAGCCACTTGCTGTAAGAAGCTAAAAAATATACTTCACGGTCAAAAACTAGCCAACGATAAGTGTTAGGTGGGTAGATTCCGACCAAGAAAACAGCAATTCTTCCCTCTTTTGTCAGAATCATCATTCATGGAATGTGAGGACTAAAAGACAAAATAAGGGAAGCAAGAGTTACGGAGCTGCCGAAAGTAAACCGAAAGTTAGTCACTTTTTACTCTATTTAGAAGACTTTCAATAGTAACACTTGAAATCCCCTTTTTACTCTCTTTGATTATTAGTTAATCTTATCAGTTATAGTCAAGATTGTTTGCCCCTTTTTGACTTCCGGTTTCTGCTCTGCAAACGGGACGATGATAACAAGCCAGATATGTTCCTTGCAGATAACGTGAAAGCCCGACACCTTCTATCATGTTAAGAATGGACTTCTAATAACAACACTATTATTTAGAAAGCCATTCCTAACATGGGGAAGTGGGGAGAGTTTCTTTTTTCTTATAAACAAAACGAAAATGTACATGGGAAGTAGGGAGGAAGCTTTATGGTGACTATCACTCCATGAAAAAAATATTTTAACCTGTATCCCCTGAAAGACAGATACTTGGATCCGTCCCTGCACAACCCTCCCCCCTCTTTCATAAATTGCTGTTACTCTTTTACGCCTTTCTCACAAAACACACGCACTCTTCTATTGCAAGTGGTCTAAGAGTTCAATGAAATAAAAATAGAAACGACAAAAAAACATGGCGCATCGCTAAACTTTTGATAAGGGCGTCTGTCAACCTAGAATATGCAAAGGTTTGAAGAGCCTCCCTCAAACAAGGATCACCTGTTCGTTATTTAGAACAGAGTTTTAAAAGTGTGAATCCTGACCTTTTAAATATAAAGAAAATGGGTAATAGCAGAATGCTTGCTTTGATATCAGCCGAAGTTCGTCTTAGTATCATTCTGGCAACCTAGTGACTGATTTGACGTGACTAATATTAAACGTAAGTATAACAAACCAAGCATAAGCCTTTAACGACTGAGAAAGAAACTGCCCAATGAACGGAGAAATTTTTTATAGAATTTTTTATAGAAATTTTTTATAGAAATTTTTTTAATAGAATTTTTTTATAGAAATTTTTTATAGAAATTTTTTTAATAGAATTTTTTTATAGAAATTTTTTATAGAAATTTTTTTATAGAAATTTTTTATAGAAATTTTTATAGAATTTTTTTATAGAAATTTTTTATAGAAATTTTTTATAGAAATTTTTTATAGAATTTTTTATAGAAATTTTTTAAAGAATTTTTTTATAGAAATTTTTTTTTCTTTGACTTAGTTCACCCCAAACAAGGCAAGTTGCCACTGTAGACGTAAGGGGCTACTGAGAATTAAGGTGATAGTTTTGTTTTTTTTTTTGGGGGGGGGGTCATCCTAAATTGGAAGCTGTGCAACAAGGTGCTTGTTCGCATTAGTTTTAAATTTCTGCATGTCGGTACAGTCAGGGAAACAGGGAGCAGGGAGGGAGTTCCAAAGGCCGACAGTACGATGAAATAAGCTATTGGAGTAGAAGGCTTTCCCGCACCTGGGGACCTCCACAGTGAATATGATGGAATTTAGCTGATTGTAGGGTTTGTCAAGTGTATTTACCAGAGCAGCAAGTTCATCGGAGCACATTCCATCGAAGTACTTGGAAAACAAGCACAAGGAAGCAACATTGCGGCAATGGGACAGGGGCTGGAGCTTGTTGGATAGTGAGGGACCTATTAAATTAGCGACTCTTTTTTGGAACTTGTCTAAGAGGGAGAGACTAGTGGATGATGCACTAACCCAGATGTGAAAACAATACTCCATGCATGGGCGGATGGTGGCTTTGTAGAGATATAGGATAATGTCAGGTGTGAAAAGTTTTCTAGCTCGGTAGAGGGAGCCCACTTTCTTTGCAGCAGCCTTGGCAATGTCTTCTATGTATTTGTTCCAATTCATGTTACTTGTGAATGTTAGGCCGATGAGTTTGAACGTTCGACTCTCGGGTAAGGTGTTATGTTATGTAATGCATGGATATATGTAAAAAATAATCTGAAATAAAATGAATTTATAAGAGCCACGTATGTTGTTGTCCATCTTGAGGACTAAGGGTGAAGCTGTTGTCTGGATAATGTTCTTTTGTAGATGATATACTTATGAAGAAGGACAACTACGCCCTTTAAACTTGTAATATAATTGATTTACTTAACTATTTGTATATCCACTTCCTTAACTAAGAGTTCCTTTTAGCTGAACCACGTGGGGTCAGTGTTGTATGGCTGAATCTTAGGAGACCCACCAAAAGCAGGATCCCATGGAGCCTTTTTTTTTTCTTTTATTGTTAAATGTTCACGCTATGGATACGGAAAACACACACTGTGCATCACTGAAATTAATTCATACGAATCGTTTGGATGCGTGCAATAAATATTCTTGACAGATGTTGCAGCAGTACTCTATTTTAGAAGGTTTCTGACTCCTGTATAGGTTAGGGTTGGGGTTAGGGTTAGGGTTAGGGTTGGAAGATTGCATCAGGAGTTAGGGTTAGGGTTAGGGTTGGGGTTAGGGTTAGGGTTAGAAGATTGCATCAGGAGTTAGGGTTGGGGTTAGAAGATTGCATCAGGAGTTAGGGTTAGGGTTGAGGTTAGGGTTAGAAGATTGCATCAGGAGTTAGGGTTAGGGTTGGAAGATTGCATCAGGAGTTAGGGTTAGGGTTAGGGTTAGAAGATTGCATCAGGAGTTAGGGTTAGGGTTGAGGTTAGGGTTAGAAGATTGCATCAGGAGTTAGGGTTAGGGTTAGGGTTAGAAGATTGCATCAGGAGTTAGGGTTAGGGTTAGGGTTGGGGTTAGGGTTAGGGTTAGAAGATTGCATCAGGAGTTAGGGTTGGGGTTAGAAGATTGCATCAGGAGTTAGGGTTAGGGTTGAGGTTAGGGTTAGAAGATTGCATCAGGAGTTAGGGTTAGGGTTAGGGTTAGAAGATTGCATCAGGAGTTAGGGTTAGGGTTAAGGTTAGGGTACGAAGATTGCATCAGGAGTTAGGGTTAGGGTTAGAAGATTGCATCAGGAGTTAGGGTTAGGGTTAGAAGATTGCATCAGGAGTTAGGGTTAGGGTTAGGGTTAGAAGATTGCATCAGGAGTTAGGGTTAGGGTTAGGGTTGGGGTTAGGGTTAGGGTTAGAAGATTGCATCAGGAGTTAGGGTTGGGGTTAGAAGATTGCATCAGGAGTTAGGGTTAGGGTTAGGGTTAGAAGATTGCATCAGGAGTTAGGGTTAGGGTTAGGGTTAGGGTTAGAAGATTGCATCAGGAGTTAGGGTTAGGGTTAGGGTTGGGGTTAGAAGATTGCATCAGGAGTTAGGGTTAGGGTTGGGGTTAGAAGATTGCATCAGGAGTTAGGGTTAGGGTTAGGGTTAGAAGATTGCATCAGGAGTTAGGGTTAGGGTTAAGGTTAGGGTACGAAGATTGCATCAGGAGTTAGGGTTAGGGTTAGAAGATTGCATCAGGAGTTAGGGTTAGGGTTAGAAGATTGCATCAGGAGTTAGGGTTAGGGTTAGGGTTAGGGTTAGAAGATTGCATCAGGAGTTAGGGTTAGGGTTAGGGTTGGGGTTAGGGTTAGGGTTAGAAGATTGCATCAGGAGTTAGGGTTGGGGTTAGAAGATTGCATCAGGAGTTAGGGTTAGGGTTAGGGTTAGAAGATTGCATCAGGAGTTAGGGTTAGGGTTAAGGTTAGGGTACGAAGATTGCATCAGGAGTTAGGGTTAGGGTTAGAAGATTGCATCAGGAGTTAGGGTTAGGGTTAGAAGATTGCATCAGGAGTTAGGGTTAGGGTTAGGGTTAGGGTTAGAAGATTGCATCAGGAGTTAGGGTTAGGGTTAGGGTTGGGGTTAGGGTTAGGGTTAGAAGATTGCATCAGGAGTTAGGGTTGGGGTTAGAAGATTGCATCAGGAGTTAGGGTTAGGGTTAGGGTTAGAAGATTGCATCAGGAGTTAGGGTTAGGGTTAAGGTTAGGGTACGAAGATTGCATCAGGAGTTAGGGTTAGGGTTAGAAGATTGCATCAGGAGTTAGGGTTAGGGTTGAGGTTAGGGTTAGAAGATTGCATCAGGAGTTAGGGTTAGGGTTAGGGTTAGAAGATTGCATCAGGAGTTAGGGTTAGGGTTAAGGTTAGGGTACGAAGATTGCATCAGGAGTTAGGGTTAGGGTTAGAAGATTGCATCAGGAGTTAGGGTTAGGGTTAAGGTTAGGGTACGAAGATTGCATCAGGAGTTAGGGTTAGGGTTAGAAGATTGCATCAGGAGTTAGGGTTAGGGTTAGAAGATTGCATCAGGAGTTAGGGTTAGGGTTAGGGTTAGGGTTAGAAGATTGCATCAGGAGTTAGGGTTAGGGTTAGGGTTGGGGTTAGGGTTAGGGTTAGAAGATTGCATCAGGAGTTAGGGTTGGGGTTAGAAGATTGCATCAGGAGTTAGGGTTAGGGTTAGGGTTAGAAGATTGCATCAGGAGTTAGGGTTAGGGTTAAGGTTAGGGTACGAAGATTGCATCAGGAGTTAGGGTTAGGGTTAGAAGATTGCATCAGGAGTTAGGGTTAGGGTTGAGGTTAGGGTTAGAAGATTGCATCAGGAGTTAGGGTTAGGGTTAGGGTTAGAAGATTGCATCAGGAGTTAGGGTTAGGGTTAAGGTTAGGGTACGAAGATTGCATCAGGAGTTAGGGTTAGGGTTAGAAGATTGCATCAGGAGTTAGGGTTAGGGTTAGAAGATTGCATCAGGAGTTAGGGTTAGGGTTAGGGTTAGAAGATTGCATCAGGAGTTAGGGTTAGGGTTAGGGTTGGGGTTAGGGTTAGGGTTAGAAGATTGCATCAGGAGTTAGGGTTGGGGTTAGAAGATTGCATCAGGAGTTAGGGTTAGGGTTAGGGTTAGAAGATTGCATCAGGAGTTAGGGTTAGGGTTAAGGTTAGGGTACGAAGATTGCATCAGGAGTTAGGGTTAGGGTTAGAAGATTGCATCAGGAGTTAGGGTTAGGGTTGAGGTTAGGGTTAGAAGATTGCATCAGGAGTTAGGGTTAGGGTTAGGGTTAGAAGATTGCATCAGGAGTTAGGGTTAGGGTTAAGGTTAGGGTACGAAGATTGCATCAGGAGTTAGGGTTAGGGTTAGAAGATTGCATCAGGAGTTAGGGTTAGGGTTAGAAGATTGCATCAGGAGTTAGGGTTAGGGTTAGGGTTAGAAGATTGCATCAGGAGTTAGGGTTAGGGTTAGGGTTGGGGTTAGGGTTAGGGTTAGAAGATTGCATCAGGAGTTAGGGTTGGGGTTAGAAGATTGCATCAGGAGTTAGGGTTAGGGTTAGGGTTAGAAGATTGCATCAGGAGTTAGGGTTAGGGTTAAGGTTAGGGTACGAAGATTGCATCAGGAGTTAGGGTTAGGGTTAGAAGATTGCATCAGGAGTTAGGGTTGGGGTTAGAAGATTGCATCAGGAGTTAGGGTTAGGGTTGAGGTTAGGGTTAGAAGATTGCATCAGGAGTTAGGGTTAGGGTTGGAAGATTGCATCAGGAGTTAGGGTTAGGGTTAGGGTTAGAAGATTGCATCAGGAGTTAGGGTTAGGGTTGAGGTTAGGGTTAGAAGATTGCATCAGGAGTTAGGGTTAGGGTTAGGGTTAGAAGATTGCATCAGGAGTTAGGGTTAGGGTTAGGGTTGGGGTTAGGGTTAGGGTTAGAAGATTGCATCAGGAGTTAGGGTTGGGGTTAGAAGATTGCATCAGGAGTTAGGGTTAGGGTTGAGGTTAGGGTTAGAAGATTGCATCAGGAGTTAGGGTTAGGGTTAGGGTTAGAAGATTGCATCAGGAGTTAGGGTTAGGGTTAAGGTTAGGGTACGAAGATTGCATCAGGAGTTAGGGTTAGGGTTAGAAGATTGCATCAGGAGTTAGGGTTAGGGTTAGAAGATTGCATCAGGAGTTAGGGTTAGGGTTAGGGTTAGAAGATTGCATCAGGAGTTAGGGTTAGGGTTAGGGTTGGGGTTAGGGTTAGGGTTAGAAGATTGCATCAGGAGTTAGGGTTGGGGTTAGAAGATTGCATCAGGAGTTAGGGTTAGGGTTAGGGTTAGAAGATTGCATCAGGAGTTAGGGTTAGGGTTAGGGTTAGGGTTAGAAGATTGCATCAGGAGTTAGGGTTAGGGTTAGGGTTGGGGTTAGAAGATTGCATCAGGAGTTAGGGTTAGGGTTGGGGTTAGAAGATTGCATCAGGAGTTAGGGTTAGGGTTAGGGTTAGAAGATTGCATCAGGAGTTAGGGTTAGGGTTAAGGTTAGGGTACGAAGATTGCATCAGGAGTTAGGGTTAGGGTTAGAAGATTGCATCAGGAGTTAGGGTTAGGGTTAGAAGATTGCATCAGGAGTTAGGGTTAGGGTTAGGGTTAGGGTTAGAAGATTGCATCAGGAGTTAGGGTTAGGGTTAGGGTTGGGGTTAGGGTTAGGGTTAGAAGATTGCATCAGGAGTTAGGGTTGGGGTTAGAAGATTGCATCAGGAGTTAGGGTTAGGGTTAGGGTTAGAAGATTGCATCAGGAGTTAGGGTTAGGGTTAAGGTTAGGGTACGAAGATTGCATCAGGAGTTAGGGTTAGGGTTAGAAGATTGCATCAGGAGTTAGGGTTAGGGTTAGAAGATTGCATCAGGAGTTAGGGTTAGGGTTAGGGTTAGGGTTAGAAGATTGCATCAGGAGTTAGGGTTAGGGTTAGGGTTGGGGTTAGGGTTAGGGTTAGAAGATTGCATCAGGAGTTAGGGTTGGGGTTAGAAGATTGCATCAGGAGTTAGGGTTAGGGTTAGGGTTAGAAGATTGCATCAGGAGTTAGGGTTAGGGTTAAGGTTAGGGTACGAAGATTGCATCAGGAGTTAGGGTTAGGGTTAGAAGATTGCATCAGGAGTTAGGGTTAGGGTTGAGGTTAGGGTTAGAAGATTGCATCAGGAGTTAGGGTTAGGGTTAGGGTTAGAAGATTGCATCAGGAGTTAGGGTTAGGGTTAAGGTTAGGGTACGAAGATTGCATCAGGAGTTAGGGTTAGGGTTAGAAGATTGCATCAGGAGTTAGGGTTAGGGTTAGAAGATTGCATCAGGAGTTAGGGTTAGGGTTAGGGTTAGAAGATTGCATCAGGAGTTAGGGTTAGGGTTAGGGTTGGGGTTAGGGTTAGGGTTAGAAGATTGCATCAGGAGTTAGGGTTGGGGTTAGAAGATTGCATCAGGAGTTAGGGTTAGGGTTAGGGTTAGAAGATTGCATCAGGAGTTAGGGTTAGGGTTAAGGTTAGGGTACGAAGATTGCATCAGGAGTTAGGGTTAGGGTTAGAAGATTGCATCAGGAGTTAGGGTTAGGGTTGAGGTTAGGGTTAGAAGATTGCATCAGGAGTTAGGGTTAGGGTTAGGGTTAGAAGATTGCATCAGGAGTTAGGGTTAGGGTTAAGGTTAGGGTACGAAGATTGCATCAGGAGTTAGGGTTAGGGTTAGAAGATTGCATCAGGAGTTAGGGTTAGGGTTAGAAGATTGCATCAGGAGTTAGGGTTAGGGTTAGGGTTAGAAGATTGCATCAGGAGTTAGGGTTAGGGTTAGGGTTGGGGTTAGGGTTAGGGTTAGAAGATTGCATCAGGAGTTAGGGTTGGGGTTAGAAGATTGCATCAGGAGTTAGGGTTAGGGTTAGGGTTAGAAGATTGCATCAGGAGTTAGGGTTAGGGTTAAGGTTAGGGTACGAAGATTGCATCAGGAGTTAGGGTTAGGGTTAGAAGATTGCATCAGGAGTTAGGGTTAGGGTTAGAAGATTGCATCAGGAGTTAGGGTTAGGGTTAGGGTTAGGGTTAGAAGATTGCATCAGGAGTTAGGGTTAGGGTTAGGGTTAGGGTTAGGGTTAGGGTTAGGGTTAGGGTTGGGGTTAGGGTTAGGGTTAGGGTTGAAGTTAGGGTTAGAAGATTGCATCAGGAGTTAGGGTTAGGGTTAAGGTTAGGGTACGAAGATTGCATCAGGAGTTAGGGTTAGGGTACGAAGATTGCATCAGGAGTTAGGGTTAGGGTTAGAAGATTGCATCAGGAGTTAGGGTTAGGGTTAGGGTTAGAAGATTGCATCAGGAGTTAGGGTTAGGGTTAGGGTTAGAAGATTGCATCAGGAGTTAGGGTTAGGGTTAGGGTTAGGGTTAGGGTTAGGGTTAGGGTTAGGGTTGGGGTTAGGGTTAGAAGATTGCATCAGGAGTTAGGGTTAGGGTTAAGGT
Source organism: Sepiola atlantica (assembly GCA_963556195.1). Classification (NCBI taxonomy): domain Eukaryota; kingdom Metazoa; phylum Mollusca; class Cephalopoda; order Sepiida; family Sepiolidae; genus Sepiola; species Sepiola atlantica. The sequence continues at coordinate 7,846,638 of OY744521.1, read as the reverse complement.
TAGGGTACGAAGATTGCATCAGGAGTTAGGGTTAGGGTACGAAGATTGCATCAGGAGTTAGGGTTAGGGTTAGAAGATTGCATCAGGAGTTAGGGTTAGGGTTAGGGTTAGAAGATTGCATCAGGAGTTAGGGTTAGGGTTAGGGTTAGAAGATTGCATCAGGAGTTAGGGTTAGGGTTAGGGTTAGGGTTAGGGTTAGGGTTAGGGTTAGGGTTGGGGTTAGGGTTAGGGTTAGAAGATTGCATCAGGAGTTAGGGTTGGGGTTAGAAGATTGCATCAGGAGTTAGGGTTAGGGTTAGGGTTAGAAGATTGCATCAGGAGTTAGGGTTAGGGTTAGGGTTAGAAGATTGCATCAGGAGTTAGGGTTAGGGTTAGGGTTGGGGTTAGGGTTAGGGTTAGAAGATTGCATCAGGAGTTAGGGTTGGGGTTAGAAGATTGCATCAGGAGTTAGGGTTAGGGTTAGGGTTAGAAGATTGCATCAGGAGTTAGGGTTAGGGTTAGGGTTAGAAGATTGCATCAGGAGTTAGGGTTAGGGTTAGGGTTGGGGTTAGGGTTAGGGTTAGAAGATTGCATCAGGAGTTAGGGTTGGGGTTAGAAGATTGCATCAGGAGTTAGGGTTAGGGTTAGGGTTAGAAGATTGCATCAGGAGTTAGGGTTAGGGTTAAGGTTAGGGTACGAAGATTGCATCAGGAGTTAGGGTTAGGGTTAGAAGATTGCATCAGGAGTTAGGGTTAGGGTTAGAAGATTGCATCAGGAGTTAGGGTTAGGGTTAGGGTTAGGGTTAGAAGATTGCATCAGGAGTTAGGGTTAGGGTTAGGGTTAGAAGATTGCATCAGGAGTTAGGGTTAGGGTTAGAAGATTGCATCAGGAGTTAGGGTTAGGGTTAGGGTTGGGGTTAGGGTTAGGGTTAGAAGATTGCATCAGGAGTTAGGGTTGGGGTTAGAAGATTGCATCAGGAGTTAGGGTTAGGGTTAGGGTTAGAAGATTGCATCAGGAGTTAGGGTTAGGGTTAGGGTTGGGGTTAGGGTTAGGGTTAGAAGATTGCATCAGGAGTTAGGGTTGGGGTTAGAAGATTGCATCAGGAGTTAGGGTTAGGGTTAGAAGATTGCATCAGGAGTTAGGGTTAGGGTTAGAAGATTGCATCAGGAGTTAGGGTTAGGGTTAGAAGATTGCATCAGGAGTTAGGGTTAGGGTTGAGGTTAGGGTTAGAAGATTGCATCAGGAGTTAGGGTTAGGGTTAAGGTTAGGGTACGAAGATTGCATCAGGAGTTAGGGTTAGGGTACGAAGATTGCATCAGGAGTTAGGGTTAGGGTTAGAAGATTGCATCAGGAGTTAGGGTTAGGGTTAGGGTTAGAAGATTGCATCAGGAGTTAGGGTTAGGGTTGAGGTTAGGGTTAGAAGATTGCATCAGGAGTTAGGGTTAGGGTACGAAGATTGCATCAGGAGTTAGGGTTAGGGTTAGAAGATTGCATCAGGAGTTAGGGTTGGGGTTAGAAGATTGCATCAGGAGTTAGGGTTAGGGTTAGAAGATTGCATCAGGAGTTAGGGTTAGGGTTAAGGTTAGGGTACGAAGATTGCATCAGGAGTTAGGGTTAGGGTTAGAAGATTGCATCAGGAGTTAGGGTTAGGGTTAGAAGATTGCATCAGGAGTTAGGGTTAGGGTTGAGGTTAGGGTTAGAAGATTGCATCAGGAGTTAGGGTTAGGGTTAAGGTTAGGGTACGAAGATTGCATCAGGAGTTAGGGTTAGGGTACGAAGATTGCATCAGGAGTTAGGGTTAGGGTTAGAAGATTGCATCAGGAGTTAGGGTTAGGGTTAGGGTTAGAAGATTGCATCAGGAGTTAGGGTTAGGGTTGAGGTTAGGGTTAGAAGATTGCATCAGGAGTTAGGGTTAGGGTTGGAAGATTGCATCAGGAGTTAGGGTTAGGGTTAGAAGATTGCATCAGGAGTTAGGGTTAGGGTTAGGGTTAGGGTACGAAGATTGCATCAGGAGTTAGGGTTAGGGTTAAGGTTAGGGTACGAAGATTGCATCAGGAGTTAGGGTTAGGGTACGAAGATTGCATCAGGAGTTAGGGTTAGGGTTAGAAGATTGCATCAGGAGTTAGGGTTAGGGTTAGGGTTAGAAGATTGCATCAGGAGTTAGGGTTAGGGTTAGGGTTGGGGTTAGGGTTAGGGTTAGAAGATTGCATCAGGAGTTAGGGTTGGGGTTAGAAGATTGCATCAGGAGTTAGGGTTAGGGTTAGGGTTAGAAGATTGCATCAGGAGTTAGGGTTAGGGTTAGGGTTAGAAGATTGCATCAGGAGTTAGGGTTAGGGTTAGGGTTGGGGTTAGGGTTAGGGTTAGAAGATTGCATCAGGAGTTAGGGTTAGGGTTAAGGTTAGGGTACGAAGATTGCATCAGGAGTTAGGGTTAGGGTACGAAGATTGCATCAGGAGTTAGGGTTAGGGTTAGAAGATTGCATCAGGAGTTAGGGTTAGGGTTAGGGTTAGAAGATTGTATCAGGAGTTAGGGTTAGGGTTAGGGTTGGGGTTAGGGTTAGGGTTAGAAGATTGCATCAGGAGTTAGGGTTGGGGTTAGAAGATTGCATCAGGAGTTAGGGTTAGGGTTAGGGTTAGAAGATTGCATCAGGAGTTAGGGTTAGGGTTAGGGTTAGAAGATTGCATCAGGAGTTAGGGTTAGGGTTAGGGTTGGGGTTAGGGTTAGGGTTAGAAGATTGCATCAGGAGTTAGGGTTGGGGTTAGAAGATTGCATCAGGAGTTAGGGTTAGGGTTAGAAGATTGCATCAGGAGTTAGGGTTAGGGTTAGAAGATTGCATCAGGAGTTAGGGTTAGGGTTAGAAGATTGCATCAGGAGTTAGGGTTAGGGTTGAGGTTAGGGTTAGAAGATTGCATCAGGAGTTAGGGTTAGGGTTAAGGTTAGGGTACGAAGATTGCATCAGGAGTTAGGGTTAGGGTACGAAGATTGCATCAGGAGTTAGGGTTAGGGTTAGAAGATTGCATCAGGAGTTAGGGTTAGGGTTAGGGTTAGAAGATTGCATCAGGAGTTAGGGTTAGGGTTGAGGTTAGGGTTAGAAGATTGCATCAGGAGTTAGGGTTAGGGTACGAAGATTGCATCAGGAGTTAGGGTTAGGGTTAGAAGATTGCATCAGGAGTTAGGGTTGGGGTTAGAAGATTGCATCAGGAGTTAGGGTTAGGGTTAGAAGATTGCATCAGGAGTTAGGGTTAGGGTTAAGGTTAGGGTACGAAGATTGCATCAGGAGTTAGGGTTAGGGTTAGAAGATTGCATCAGGAGTTAGGGTTAGGGTTAGAAGATTGCATCAGGAGTTAGGGTTAGGGTTGAGGTTAGGGTTAGAAGATTGCATCAGGAGTTAGGGTTAGGGTTAAGGTTAGGGTACGAAGATTGCATCAGGAGTTAGGGTTAGGGTACGAAGATTGCATCAGGAGTTAGGGTTAGGGTTAGAAGATTGCATCAGGAGTTAGGGTTAGGGTTAGGGTTAGAAGATTGCATCAGGAGTTAGGGTTAGGGTTGAGGTTAGGGTTAGAAGATTGCATCAGGAGTTAGGGTTAGGGTTGGAAGATTGCATCAGGAGTTAGGGTTAGGGTTAGAAGATTGCATCAGGAGTTAGGGTTAGGGTTAGGGTTGGGGTTAGGGTTAGAAGATTGCATCAGGAGTTAGGGTTAGGGTTAGGGTTAGAAGATTGCATCAGGAGTTAGGGTTAGGGTTAAGGTTAGGGTACGAAGATTGCATCAGGAGTTAGGGTTAGGGTTAGAAGATTGCATCAGGAGTTAGGGTTAGGGTTAGAAGATTGCATCAGGAGTTAGGGTTAGGGTTAAGGTTAGGGTACGAAGATTGCATCAGGAGTTAGGGTTAGGGTACGAAGATTGCATCAGGAGTTAGGGTTAGGGTTAGAAGATTGCATCAGGAGTTAGGGTTAGGGTTAGGGTTAGAAGATTGCATCAGGAGTTAGGGTTAGGGTTAGAAGATTGCATCAGGAGTTAGGGTTAGGGTTAGAAGATTGCATCAGGAGTTAGGGTTAGGGTTAGGGTTAGAAGATTGCATCAGGAGTTAGGGTTAGGGTTGAGGTTAGGGTTAGAAGATTGCATCAGGAGTTAGGGTTAGGGTTAGAAGATTGCATCAGGAGTTAGGGTTAGGGTTAGGGTTAGGGTTAGAAGATTGCATCAGGAGTTAGGGTTAGGGTTAGGGTTAGAAGATTGCATCAGGAGTTAGGGTTAGGGTTAGGGTTGGGGTTAGGGTTAGGGTTAGAAGATTGCATCAGGAGTTAGGGTTGGGGTTAGAAGATTGCATCAGGAGTTAGGGTTAGGGTTAGGGTTAGAAGATTGCATCAGGAGTTAGGGTTAGGGTTAGGGTTAGAAGATTGCATCAGGAGTTAGGGTTAGGGTTAGGGTTGGGGTTAGGGTTAGGGTTAGAAGATTGCATCAGGAGTTAGGGTTGGGGTTAGAAGATTGCATCAGGAGTTAGGGTTAGGGTTAGAAGATTGCATCAGGAGTTAGGGTTAGGGTTAGAAGATTGCATCAGGAGTTAGGGTTAGGGTTAGAAGATTGCATCAGGAGTTAGGGTTAGGGTTGAGGTTAGGGTTAGAAGATTGCATCAGGAGTTAGGGTTAAGGTTAAGGTTAGGGTACGAAGATTGCATCAGGAGTTAGGGTTAGGGTACGAAGATTGCATCAGGAGTTAGGGTTAGGGTTAGAAGATTGCATCAGGAGTTAGGGTTAGGGTTAGGGTTAGAAGATTGCATCAGGAGTTAGGGTTAGGGTTGAGGTTAGGGTTAGAAGATTGCATCAGGAGTTAGGGTTAGGGTACGAAGATTGCATCAGGAGTTAGGGTTAGGGTTAGAAGATTGCACCAGGAGTTAGGGTTGGGGTTAGAAGATTGCATCAGGAGTTAGGGTTAGGGTTAGAAGATTGCATCAGGAGTTAGGGTTAGGGTTAAGGTTAGGGTACGAAGATTGCATCAGGAGTTAGGGTTAGGGTTAGAAGATTGCATCAGGAGTTAGGGTTAGGGTTAGAAGATTGCATCAGGAGTTAGGGTTAGGGTTGAGGTTAGGGTTAGAAGATTGCATCAGGAGTTAGGGTTAGGGTTAAGGTTAGGGTACGAAGATTGCATCAGGAGTTAGGGTTAGGGTACGAAGATTGCATCAGGAGTTAGGGTTAGGGTTAGAAGATTGCATCAGGAGTTAGGGTTAGGGTTAGGGTTAGAAGATTGCATCAGGAGTTAGGGTTAGGGTTGAGGTTAGGGTTAGAAGATTGCATCAGGAGTTAGGGTTAGGGTTGGAAGATTGCATCAGGAGTTAGGGTTAGGGTTAGAAGATTGCATCAGGAGTTAGGGTTAGGGTTAGGGTTGGGGTTAGGGTTAGAAGATTGCATCAGGAGTTAGGGTTAGGGTTAGGGTTAGAAGATTGCATCAGGAGTTAGGGTTAGGGTTAAGGTTAGGGTACGAAGATTGCATCAGGAGTTAGGGTTAGGGTACGAAGATTGCATCAGGAGTTAGGGTTAGGGTTAGAAGATTGCATCAGGAGTTAGGGTTAGGGTTAGGGTTAGAAGATTGCATCAGGAGTTAGGGTTAGGGTTAGAAGATTGCATCAGGAGTTAGGGTTAGGGTTAAGGTTAGGGTACGAAGATTGCATCAGGAGTTAGGGTTAGGGTACGAAGATTGCATCAGGAGTTAGGGTTAGGGTTAGAAGATTGCATCAGGAGTTAGGGTTAGGGTTAGGGTTAGAAGATTGCATCAGGAGTTAGGGTTAGGGTTGAGGTTAGGGTTAGAAGATTGCATCAGGAGTTAGGGTTAGGGTTGGAAGATTGCATCAGGAGTTAGGGTTAGGGTTAGGGTTAGAAGATTGCATCAGGAGTTAGGGTTAGGGTTAGGGTTGGGGTTAGGGTTAGAAGATTGCATCAGGAGTTAGGGTTAGGGTTAGGGTTAGAAGATTGCATCAGGAGTTAGGGTTAGGGTTAAGGTTAGGGTACGAAGATTGCATCAGGAGTTAGGGTTAGGGTTAGAAGATTGCATCAGGAGTTAGGGTTAGGGTTAGAAGATTGCATCAGGAGTTAGGGTTAGGGTTAGGGTTAGAAGATTGCATCAGGAGTTAGGGTTAGGGTTAGAAGATTGCATCAGGAGTTAGGGTTAGGGTTAAGGTTAGGGTACGAAGATTGCATCAGGAGTTAGGGTTAGGGTACGAAGATTGCATCAGGAGTTAGGGTTAGGGTTAGAAGATTGCATCAGGAGTTAGGGTTAGGGTTAGGGTTAGAAGATTGCATCAGGAGTTAGGGTTAGGGTTAGAAGATTGCATCAGGAGTTAGGGTTAGGGTTAAGGTTAGGGTACGAAGATTGCATCAGGAGTTAGGGTTAGGGTACGAAGATTGCATCAGGAGTTAGGGTTAGGGTTAGAAGATTGCATCAGGAGTTAGGGTTAGGGTTAGGGTTAGAAGATTGCATCAGGAGTTAGGGTTAGGGTTGAGGTTAGGGTTAGAAGATTGCATCAGGAGTTAGGGTTAGGGTTGGAAGATTGCATCAGGAGTTAGGGTTAGGGTTAGGGTTAGAAGATTGCATCAGGAGTTAGGGTTAGGGTTAGGGTTGGGGTTAGGGTTAGAAGATTGCATCAGGAGTTAGGGTTAGGGTTAGGGTTAGAAGATTGCATCAGGAGTTAGGGTTAGGGTTAAGGTTAGGGTACGAAGATTGCATCAGGAGTTAGGGTTAGGGTTAGAAGATTGCATCAGGAGTTAGGGTTAGGGTTAGAAGATTGCATCAGGAGTTAGGGTTAGGGTTGAGGTTAGGGTTAGAAGATTGCATCAGGAGTTAGGGTTAGGGTTAAGGTTAGGGTACGAAGATTGCATCAGGAGTTAGGGTTAGGGTACGAAGATTGCATCAGGAGTTAGGGTTAGGGTTAGAAGATTGCATCAGGAGTTAGGGTTAGGGTTAGGGTTAGAAGATTGCATCAGGAGTTAGGGTTAGGGTTGAGGTTAGGGTTAGAAGATTGCATCAGGAGTTAGGGTTAGGGTTGGAAGATTGCATCAGGAGTTAGGGTTAGGGTTAGGGTTAGAAGATTGCATCAGGAGTTAGGGTTAGGGTTAGGGTTGGGGTTAGGGTTAGAAGATTGCATCAGGAGTTAGGGTTAGGGTTAGGGTTAGAAGATTGCATCAGGAGTTAGGGTTAGGGTTAAGGTTAGGGTACGAAGATTGCATCAGGAGTTAGGGTTAGGGTTAGGGTTAGAAGATTGCATCAGGAGTTAGGGTTAGAAGATTGCATCAGGAGTTAGGGTTAGGGTTAGGGTTAGAAGATTGCATCAGGAGTTAGGGTTAGGGTTAAGGTTAGGGTACGAAGATTGCATCAGGAGTTAGGGTTAGGGTTAGGGTTAGAAGATTGCATCAGGAGTTAGGGTTAGGGTTAAGGTTAGGGTACGAAGATTGCATCAGGAGTTAGGGTTAGGGTTAGAAGATTGCATCAGGAGTTAGGGTTAGGGTTAGAAGATTGCATCAGGAGTTAGGGTTAGGGTTGAGGTTAGGGTTAGAAGATTGCATCAGGAGTTAGGGTTAGGGTTAGGGTTAGAAGATTGCATCAGGAGTTAGGGTTAGGGTTAAGGTTAGGGTACGAAGATTGCATCAGGAGTTAGGGTTAGGGTTAGAAGATTGCATCAGGAGTTAGGGTTAGGGTTAGAAGATTGCATCAGGAGTTAGGGTTAGGGTTGAGGTTAGGGTTAGAAGATTGCATCAGGAGTTAGGGTTAGGGTTAAGGTTAGGGTACGAAGATTGCATCAGGAGTTAGGGTTAGGGTACGAAGATTGCATCAGGAGTTAGGGTTAGGGTTAGAAGATTGCATCAGGAGTTAGGGTTAGGGTTAGGGTTAGAAGATTGCATCAGGAGTTAGGGTTAGGGTTGAGGTTAGGGTTAGAAGATTGCATCAGGAGTTAGGGTTAGGGTTGGAAGATTGCATCAGGAGTTAGGGTTAGGGTTAGGGTTAGAAGATTGCATCAGGAGTTAGGGTTAGGGTTAGGGTTGGGGTTAGGGTACGAAGATTGCATCAGGAGTTAGGGTTAGGGTTAGGGTTAGAAGATTGCATCAGGAGTTAGGGTTAGGGTTAAGGTTAGGGTACGAAGATTGCATCAGGAGTTAGGGTTAGGGTTAGAAGATTGCATCAGGAGTTAGGGTTAGGGTTAGAAGATTGCATCAGGAGTTAGGGTTAGGGTTGAGGTTAGGGTTAGAAGATTGCATCAGGAGTTAGGGTTAGGGTTAAGGTTAGGGTACGAAGATTGCATCAGGAGTTAGGGTTAGGGTACGAAGATTGCATCAGGAGTTAGGGTTAGGGTTAGAAGATTGCATCAGGAGTTAGGGTTAGGGTTAGGGTTAGAAGATTGCATCAGGAGTTAGGGTTAGGGTTGAGGTTAGTGTTAGAAGATTGCATCAGGAGTTAGGGTTAGGGTTGGAAGATTGCATCAGGAGTTAGGGTTAGGGTTAGGGTTAGAAGATTGCATCAGGAGTTAGGGTTAGGGTTAGGGTTGGGGTTAGGGTTAGAAGATTGCATCAGGAGTTAGGGTTAGGGTTAGGGTTAGAAGATTGCATCAGGAGTTAGGGTTAGGGTTAAGGTTAGGGTACGAAGATTGCATCAGGAGTTAGGGTTAGGGTTAGGGTTAGAAGATTGCATCAGGAGTTAGGGTTAGAAGATTGCATCAGGAGTTAGGGTTAGGGTTAGGGTTAGAAGATTGCATCAGGAGTTAGGGTTAGGGTTAAGGTTAGGGTACGAAGATTGCATCAGGAGTTAGGGTTAGGGTTAGGGTTAGAAGATTGCATCAGGAGTTAGGGTTAGGGTTAAGGTTAGGGTACGAAGATTGCATCAGGAGTTAGGGTTAGGGTTAGGGTTAGAAGATTGCATCAGGAGTTAGGGTTAGAAGATTGCATCAGGAGTTAGGGTTAGGGTTGGGGTTAGGGTTAGGGTTAGAAGATTGCATCAGGAGTTAGGGTTAGGGTTGGGGTTAGAAGATTGCATCAGGAGGTATTTTCCAGCAGCTTTAGTAAATACAGATTCTTTTTTTTTTAAGACATCTCGATAGTTTAAAGTTTGGACATTTCCTGGTGGCATCAGACTCAATATTTTTTTACATTGATGTTTCATTAATTGTCCGATTTTCTTCTGCAAAATCAATATTTGATTCTGGTTTGTCAGTGTTTTTTGGGCAACATTGATACATGTTCTTAGCAAATTATATTATTTTTTTAATAATATAATTTGATTTTCTTTTTAAAATTCATATTCAGCCCAAACAACGCACATTGCCACTGAGGCGTAAGGGGCTACTTGTGAATTAGGGACCATGTCAACAGAGGCACTCTAAGTAGGGAAGTTGAGCAGCGAGAAATATGTTCACATTACATTTAAATTTCTTCATGTTAGTACAGTCAGGGAAGCAGAAAATAGGGAGGGAATTCCAAAGTCTAACAGTTCGAGGGTAGAAACTATTAGAGTAGAAATCTTTCCAGCATCTGGGGACCTCGACAGTGAAGGGGTGGAATTTTGCTGCTTGTCAGGTTACTCAGGGGGTATTTACGTCGAGGGGGCACCAGTGCCATGAGTTCGTTAGAGCACATTCTATTAGAGTACTTGTAGAACAAGCACAGGGATGTAACATTGCGGCAATGGGGCAGGGGTGTGAGCTTGGTTAACAGTGCAGGACCTACTAGATTTAATTTGTTCGAGAAATTATGTCATGCAACCAGAATAATTTTCAAAATCACGCCGTTTTAAGAAAAAAAGTGAGTAACTCTGTATTCGTCATTACAGAGTTACTTCTCTTTGTTTGGTCTACTTTTTACTTTTTTAAAGCAGACGAAAAATATTTCTTTACATTTCACTCAAGTAAATTATTAATGCAAGTAAAAATAATCCTACGCTAGGTAGGGACAGCTAGTATTCATTATTTTGGTAAATGCAGCTTCTGTCTATATATTTTGAGGAAAATAAATATCTCATTTCTTCTTCATTATTATCTATATATTAATACGCTAAGGTGTACGTACGTGTGTCACACTCCTAAAGAAATTCAAGGCTCGCATTCACAAATATCCGGGAACTTAGAACCAATATCAACGACGTAGAATCCTTTCTCCTGACAAACTCCCCGCATATCCTAGCTCTAAGTGAAACCAACCTCCAATCCTCAATCTCCTCTCACCACTTTGACATGACTGACTACCTCCCACTCTACCGTAAAGACTCTGACAAACATATGCACGGGCTAGGAGTTTATGTACGGAACACCCTCTCCCTGACTAGAGAACATAGGTTAGAATCAGATGACCACGACTACGGCTTTAGATTGACTTTACATCACAGTGTAAGTTACTTATATTTCTTATACCGCTCCCCATCGACCCAGGACTGTACTCTGCTAAACTCTGTCTCTGTAAGCATAGATAGAGCACTCTTAATTGACTCGAATGCCCACATACATGTATTTGGGGATTTTAATGCCCACCACCGTGACTGGTTGGGATTCTCCAGCCTTACTGACGCAGCCGGCAACTCTACGTATAATTTCTCCAGCGCTGTCGATTTTCCAACCCGCATCCCCGATCGAGTTGACCAACAAGCCTCACTTCTAGACCTTTTCTTGACCTCAATGCCCGAGGCTTGTGTGACGAAAGCTCATAGCCCACTCGGGAATGCTGATCACATTGTGCTAATGATACATATCACCCTAAGAAGTCGTCCAAAAGTTGATGAACCGCTGCTCAAAACAACAAGATACTACGAGCGGGCTGATTTTGAGTCAATCAGAGATCACATCAGTGACGCCCCATGGAGGGAAACCTTCTCACTCCCTGCCAATCAGTGTGCAAACGAATTAACTGAATGGGTCAAAACAGGCATTGAAGCCTATGTCCCCATGCGAAAATTCTTTAGCAAGCCTCACTCTCCTCAATGGTTCACCTCGGAATGTGCAGCTGCCATTTCTGAGAGGCAACAAGCATTCCGTAAATTCGGCCGCCATAAGTCAGCTACTAATAGAAATAAATTTATAGAGTCAAGAAATAATTGCAAGGCCATGATAGGTGAAGCGAAGAGAAGGTTTAATGAGTTAACAAAAAAACGCATCCAGTCACAGAAATTAGGTACTCATGATTTCTGGAAAATCTACAATAGTGTAGTGAATAATGGTCAATCAACGATTCCCCCACTATCAAACCACAATGATGTCGCTTGCACGGCCACTGATAAGGCTGAACTACTTGCCCAGTGCTTCGCTTCTAACTCTACTTTGGACTCCGATAACCACCCCCTCCCCAAATTCCCTTTGCTGACCGAAGCCACACTTGATAACCTGGTCATCACCCCATCCCAGGTCAGAGACATCATAAAAAACCTTGACACCTCCAAAGCTTGTGGGCCTGATCTTATACCTATAATAGTAATAAAGAAATGCTCTGCTGAACTGGCCCCTGTCCTCTCCAAACTCTACAATATGTGTCTAGCTGAATCTTGCTTCCCCGATAGCTGGAAAATTGCCTCTGTGGTACCAGTCTACAAGAATTCTGGAAATAGAACCGATCCCCAGAACTATCGCCCAATCAGTCTGCTGCCGATCTTTGCTAAAATCTTTGAATCCTTAATCAATCTAGCAATAGTACGACACTTAGTTAATGCTAAACTTCTTTCTGACCGCCAGTATGGATTTAGACAAGCACAATCTACTGCAGACATCCTAACGGTCATCACTGAACGCATGTATCATACACTCGACAAGGCAGGTGAAGCTAGGGCAGTAGCGCTTGATATATCCAAGGCCTTTGACAAGGTATGGCATAAAGGGCTCCTCCTGAAAATACGATCATACGGTATTACTGGACAATTACTTAATATAATCAGATCCTTCCTAGACAAAAGAAAAATCTAGGTTGTCCTCGATGGCCGTTCATCTAAGCAACATGACATAAATGCTGGTGTACCCCAGGGATCTATCCTTTGACCCTTGTTGTTCCTGATCTATATAAACGATCTCCCTGATGGCATAGAGTCTGAGATTGGTTTATTTGCTGATGACACCACCCTTTACTCTTGCCATGTTGGCAAAACCGACGCAATCATATCCGAGGCAATGACTGAATCTTTAGAAAATGACCTCCAGTCTGTAATGGATTGGGGTCATAAATGGTTGGTAACTTTTAATGCCGCAAAGACAAAACTCCTTTCCTTCAATAACTACAAGGAACCTTTTCAACCACCGATTGTCATGGCAAATAACACCCTACCTGAGAGTTCATCATTCAAACTCCTCGGCCTAACCTTCACAGGTAACATAAATTGGAACAAATACATTGAAGACATTGCCAAGGCTGCCGCAAAGAAGGTTGGCTCCCTCTACCGTGCTAGTAAACTCCTCACACCTGACATCATCCTGTATCTCTACAAAGCCACCACCTGCCCATGCATGGAGTATTGTTGTCACATCTGGGCTGGTGCATCATCTACTAGTCTCTCCCTCCTTGACAAGGTCCAAAAAAGAATCACCAACCTAATAGGTCCCTCACTGTCAACCAAGCTCCAGCCTCTGTCCCATCGCCGCAATGTAGCATCCTTGTGCTTGTTTTACAAATACTTCAATGGATTATGCTCCGATGAATTGGCTACTTTGGTGCCCCCTCGATGTAAATTCACTAGACTAACTCGACAATCAACTAAATCTCATTCATTCACTGTGGAGGTCCCCAGATGTCGGAGAGCCTTCTACTCAAATAGCTTCTTTCCTCGTACTACTGGCCTCTGGAACTCCCTCCCTGTCCCCTGTTTCCCCAACAGTACAGACATGCAGAAATTTAAAACTAATGTAAACAGACACCTCGCTGCGCAGATCCCAATCTAGGTTGACCGCCCCTACCTTCTCCCCTTTTCTTTTTCTCAGGAGCCCCTTAAGTCTACAGTGGCGGCCTGTCTTGTTTGGGGTGAACTATGTTAAAAAATTAAAAAATAAACAACAAAGAAATTGGACAGAGAGACTTGGAATTGAAACTGTAACATCTACATGGAAAGCGGTGACTTTAGAACTCAGCTAACTAAATGAAGTTGATAAATAGATCAAAATTAACTTAATTAAACCATTAACTCACCTCGCTACTGTTGCTTTAGCGTGGAAAGAGGAGGGCATTGTTGAAGGAGGAGGAGATGCGGAAACGCTGACCAAATGGGCCGGTTTCAGGCTTACGATATTTATTTATTTTTTTTTTTTTTTTAATATTTAAAATTTCTTCTTCTTCTTCTTATTATTATTATCATTTATATATTAATACGATAGAGTGTGTGTTATTTATTTTGTGTGTCACGATCTGACACTCCTATTTAAGATTTAGTATTTACTTTTGCCCCTGACCACGGGGGGGGGGGGTAGGGAGAGGGGAGGGAGGGGGCGAGTTAGAGGGGAGTCGCAACCGATGGTGACTGCTGAAGAGACAGCTTTTGCCCTGGCAACCGAGTAATATAAATAAATATATATATACTTCCATCCCGTCATGCAAAATTTTGGTGAGTAAAATATGTGCATATTTCTAGCCACCGAATAATATTATTAACAGTAAATCATACTGATTGATGTAGAAAACACTGTGGAATTTCCACAGGGTCCCGCTAGTTAGAATTAATATGGCTTTAGTCTTGATACTTTTTGAACATGCTTTAAATTTTGAAGAAAATTAAACTTTTCTTCGTTTCTCATTATTGTCTTGAAAACCTTTGAACACTCTTCATAAATTTAGCCAGAAAATATCTTTTATATCTTTTCATTCTTCTTGTCATTAAGAAAAAGCCACACAATGTTTCTTCCGCTTCTCCTTTGTTGCCGCCTGGCCATTTCCACCACAATTCTTGTCAAATACATCTGTGACCAGTTTGATAAATGAGACAATTAAAATTGATCAAGCCATATTGGATTAACCACATAACCCTGATATAACTGACACAAATCGTTTCTAATCTTCAAATAATCAGTAGACATTTTAAGAACCAGTTATTAATTCAGAAAATTGACATGTAAATGAATTGAATATTTTTTTTAAAGTCAAATTTGATTATCAGGTAAAAAAAATGAGTTAAACAATTTATAAATTTGATTTTAGAAAACATAATCTGACATATAAAGTTATCCTGTCGGACTTTCAAAGTCAGACCCAAATAGTCTTTCAGCTTACAAATCGCACTTTGATTCTGACTAACCAATTTTCATTTGTTATTGTTGTATTGTGTTATTGGCAATATATTTCTTGTCTTCTGATAATGAAAGTTGTTCTTTCGAAAATTTAAGATTACCCTTTGCCGATCTGTTACTTACCAAAAAAAAAAAAAAAAAATACTATTTGGTATCAGTTTTCGTGAAATTATTAATAAATCGTTTTGAGTTTCACTCTCTCCCTGCGTTTATTTCTTTTCACTTTTCCATCTCACGGCAACCACATCGCATTGCTATAGCCTTGGACGACTAATTTACACTTACATTTACCAGCAATGCTTCAAGCAAACTACAATCTCCTTTTATAATAAGATACTTCGCTACAATTTATTTTTAAAATTACTCAGTCCGGTCCAGACAACTGATAATATGAAACATCTTTAACTAATCACCGAAAAATACAAATCAGCAAGGAGAATAACTTATATTTTTAATTAAAGAATATAATAATTGTCTCCTTTACAACTTAAATTTTGTTTCTTTTTTTGTACAACTTTTTAAAATGTGCAAAGAAATAACAATTAAAAACTAAAATCACTTCATTGCATCCTGGACAACGCCGTGTAGAAATGTCTAGTTTACATGAATAATAATTCCTTTAAAAAGAAAGCTAAACAAAAATAAAAGTAAAAAGACTCCCGTGGAAAGCTGGATAAGTACTACTAGTCTAATATATAAAGTAGAGCCAATCTCCTCTCATTTTTTTTGTGATTAATAGTTTACTTCCTACAACATCAATATTTAATTCTGTTCCACTAGTTTTTTTCAAGGAACATTCGGCCATGTTCTTAAAAAAAAAAATTGTATTTCAATTTTTTGGGAAAAATAATTCATCCTGCTCCAAATTCCATTTCTTCATATTCATATAAAGATGGAGAGAAGGAGTTAGTTCTTCTACTACCAAATATGTACTCTTACCAACACTCTTCAAACACCTGGAAGATTTTTCAAATGGAGGCCATCTTTGTTCTCAGCAATAAATGTAAATACTAATAGAGTAAGAAATTAATCAAACAATAATATTATTTTACATATTATAAATAAATAATTCTTAAATAACATAATGATGTTATACACCTCTCATTACACTGAAGAAGGACGAAGGAAGCAGCCGAAAATTTTGTTTTACTTAAAAAAATATTCTTTTTAAAAAGACGTTTTGTATAACTATATGATAACAAATAAGAAAGAAATAAACAAATATATAAACATTTATATATTTTTCACATTAAGTTTTTATACATACATTATATATATATATATATATATATATATATATATATGGGAAATGAAAAAAGGAAAAACCAAAAAGGATGTTTTTTTTTATATATTCATCAACGTTTCGTCTTTATTTGTAAGACTTCTTCAGGATGATAATATTACTTGCATGACATTTTTCTTAATATTATCATCCTGAAGAAGTCTTACAAATAAAGATGAAACGTTGATGAATATATAAAAAAAACATCCTTTTTGGTTTTTCCTTTTTTCATTTCTCATCACGTCGGATTACCTTCATCCTTCCTTTCTCATATATATATATAATATTTAATGTAAGATGAATTTGTGTGAAACTCAGAGTATTAAAATATTACATTTAGAATATAATCTTAAATAATTTTTAGTTTTCAGATAGATCCTATCACTCGGATCTAGACAGAATGAAAGCACGACAAGTGTCAATCGGCCGATGACACGCTAACGTGTGTTAGTGTCTTCTCCCTCTTCCTCCTTTCGGGCCGAAAACAGAATTTCGACCGAATTTTAGCTAGCCAAAAATTGTGTGGCGTGTGTGTGTGATGTTAAGAATAGATATATGTGTGCGTGTGTATGGAGGCGTATGAACGTTCAATGTCACCAAGTCGTAAATGTAGAAAGAATATGTGCGTTTAACACAGACGTTATTATTTTAATAAAAACAAACAAAAAAAACAAAAAAAACAATAAGATCCCTTTCGATTGCCTTAGTTAAATATAAGATGTTAATTCCTACTCGCTCTGTAATGGGTGTTCAGATTGGCTGCGACCACCACTCTCTCTGGTTGTATTTGAATTGTCGAGGGTGAATTCAGTTTTCTGTCAGTCTCAAAAATGTAATTGTCTAATTTGATGCTTGAATAAAACCGCAAGGTTGAAATAAATTATTGCATCGATAATCATGTAATTTCGTGTTATTATATTTTACGTTATTCTTGCTCTGTTTACCACATTGAGCTCTCTTACCCGGATTTCTTCCTGGAATTATTCCATTATAACACAAATATATATATATATATATATATATATATATATATATAATTATTTTATTAATATAGAAGCAAAGGTTGCAAAAAAGAGGAAATTCCTGGAAGCTTTAAAAATCCACTGCCGCTGTCTTTCATAACAGGTGTTGTTGACAAGTAAATAGTGTTTATGTTATTGAAATTAAATTCCTATATATTAAGCACCAAATCCAATTCTCAATTATTCACATATATATTTATATGTTTATTGTTTTGCAAAGTTTATGGGAGAAAATAAATAAATTCAATAAGTTTATTTATTTTTAAAGTCCCTCAGACAGAAGAGCTCGTATTGTTATAAATAAGGCTGGCATGAAGCTAACACTAACTGTACACTCAGCAGAAGTGTTGTTAACACTGACGATGTCTCTGTATAAAGAGGGAGAAAGAGTTATCTATCATAAATGGTATCTGTATACTCCTTATCTTCTTGTACTACAAAACGGGTTCTTATTTTAACTCGTCTGCATAGTAGTGTCAACAAAAAAAGTAACAGTAATTGTCTGTATTTCTGAGATGAGGTGTTTTCATTATGGATTTCAGTGTTCGGACTGACTTCCTCATCTTGGTTGCCATGCTCACAACGTTTCGGTCGTTTCGTCCTCCGGCCTTCATCAGGTGACATGTATCGAACTAGTGACACATGACCGTGAGGTCTAAGCTGTTGGTTCGAAAGTTGCAAGTTATCTGGAGGTGCTAAGTTCAATCCTGAGCGCAGGCAGTAAAATTAACATTCAGCGACGGCAGCAGTAGCAGCAGAAGAACTGGAAGCAACGGAGAATTAACGAATGTGTTCCAGAGCCAAAAAATGGAGTACGAGCGTGACAATAAAGGGATTGGGTTCGAGAGTCCAGACAGATGGTTCCCGAGTTCGATACAGGATGAAGGCCGGAGGACAGGACGGCCGAAACGTTGTGAGCATGGCAGCCGAGATGAGGAAGTCAGTCCGAACACTGAATCCATAAACCATTTACAGGATGGTGCGCTAAAACACAGAATCACTTAACAAAAATGAACAAAGAAAAAAAATCAGCCCGGAGTGGGTTCGAACCGGCAATCTTTTGATTAATAGCCTAACGCAGTAATCGTTGGCCAGTGAACAAGAATATAACGGAATAGCTGGGATTTTTTTAAATTATGTTTAATGAAAAGCTAAGTTATCGTCTATAATGTGCAAATCTCTTCATAAAGAAGCCAAAAAGTGTGTTAGTTATTCCTCATTCTGTAATTCTGGTATTCAATTAATCGAGATAAACAAACACATCAAATGTATGAACAATTATTTAAAGTATCTTATGAAAAAGCGTTGCGGAAAGAGAAAGTGAGGGAGCATACCTTGTTTCATATGAACATATACAGTATTGAACGTAAAATTGCAAGATTAGAATATGACATAATATGAAATAATAATAACGGTGTTACGAAAGTAAGCGTCTTACAAATATATTTGGTACTCCCGTGACAATAATTGGGTTCGAGAGTCCAGACAGACGGTTCCCGAGTTCGATACAGGACACCTGATTATGGTCGTTGTGAGCATGGCAGCCAAAATGAGGAAGGCAGTCTGAACACTGAAATCCATAATAAAAAAGTAACATTCAATGTTCAGGCAGGTCTCATCTAGACTTTGTGTTGAACTAAGCTTAGATAGCCATTTTAAATTTCATTCTTTAAGATGGTGAGACTGCATGAATGTATTGATGACCACAAATAAGAATGTTTATAATAAGCTATTAATTCTACAAACCATCATCACCGGTGGAGTTGTATGTTGCTTCATAATGTTTTTTGTACTCTTATAAAGAATGCACCGCATTTCCGTGACTTCGCGTCGTCAACGTTCAGACAGATCTTAGAAGGGCCTGAGACTTGACAAAACTATTAATCAATCAGGTTGCAACATACATTAGACAATCAGGTTGCAAGCAAGCAGACGATAACTTTTGGAAGAAATTAATTTCTACGATCTACAGCAATCATCAGTGGTTGTAGTGTCAGAAAGTCTCCAGAAAGAAGAAAGTTCCTCTGCTCAGTTTGTGAAAAGGGAGTTGGGAGCAACTCATTTTTTTTTGGTACTTGTAAGTATTGGGTATTCAAGAATTGGAATTACAAGTAGGTTGTGAGATGATAACCAGTTTACTAGGCGACCAAGAAAATATTTGTGTGTAGCACACCATCAATTTGTTTGTTTACACTGCACCTACTGGTGGTAGTCTCTTCATTCTAAGATTATATCTTATTTGGCTTAAATTCAACTCTAGTTATGGCTTTACCAGTCTATTTTCAAAGAAAAAGTTGAACTGCTTGAAAAAACTCAAATTAATGTTGATAAATTATTATAAAGATGATCTACTCTTTAATCTTGGTTTGGCCTTTTGGCCAAGATCAAAGTGTAGTATCTGTTCCGATGGATACTGCACTCCATAGACTGGTATCGTCTTGGCCTTCGGGACTTGATTCCGCCGGTCTATGGGTTTGTCCTATGCAGTTCTAAGAGGTCAACCCTCCCAGGTTTTGCCTCCCCTCTTTGGGGAGGAGTAAGTTTATTGCTTACTGCCTGAGGCGCCCCTACTGGGGAATCCCGACGGGGCTGCCAAGGCAATTTTTAATGGCCAGAGTGCTCACCTTCTCGGGCGCTGGCTTTTCAAGTCCCACTTTCCCGACCCGACCTTGGGTCACATCTTACCTTGTGGGAGTAAGATAAAACTGGCCTTGTGCCTAACCTCCTGGAGAGGAGGTAAATAAATACTCTTTAAGTTAAAGACTTGGAGGAAAGCTATGGAAAATAAAGGTCTGAGAGTGAATGTTACCAAGACCAAAGTGATGATCAGTTGTTGTAGTGTCGGAAAGTCTCCAGAAAGAGGAAAGTTCCCCTGTACAGTTTGTGAAAAGGGAGTTGGGTGCAACTCATTTTTTTTTTTGGTACTTGTAAGTATGGTGTACACTGGTAGGTTGAGAGATGATAACCTGTTTGTTTGCAAGAAGTGCAAGACAATGGAGATGGATGAGAACTCGAATGTAGAGAAAGTATGTCTGGATGGTGAAGCTATTGATGTTCAGAAGTTATATTACCATTGGAGCAAAGGGTGGAGCAGGTGCTAATGTGATTGCAAGAGTTAAGAGTGGATAGGGTAAATCTAGAGAACTTCTACAATTACTAACCAGCGGCATTTCCATATTGACCAAGGGAAGAGTCTATCAAGCATGTGTACGCAGTGTGATGATGTATGGAAGTGAAAACTGGCTAGTAAGGGTTGAGGACATGCGTTGCATTATATGAAAATAATACGATATATATGTAATGTGAGTCTTAAAGACACAATTAGATCTGATGACCTCAGAGGAAGATGAAATCTGGACAGTATAGAGAGATGTGTGTAGAATAGGAGATTTTGATGGTATGGCCAGATTGAAAGAATGGATGAGAGTTCTTGGGTTGGTAGATGTAGAACAGTTGAAGTAGCAAGTTCTATTCAGAGGCGAATGCCAAGTAAAATATGGAAGGATATGATAAGGATGGATTTGAGAAAAAGAGGGATAAATGAAGACCTGGCCAGAGATAGATTAGTTTGAAAGTCAATTTCTAAAAGCTGACCAACACATGCCAGCATGTAAAATCGATATTAACCCAAACATGATAATAATGATGATGATGAATAGCCATTTTATTTTGCTGACCGTTGGTCCATGTTGTTAAGAAATATAAAATATAATTCGAGTTAATTCCTTCCAGGAAATCATCTAACCA
>OY744521.1:7626388-7818888 GCA_963556195.1 Sepiola atlantica | reverse complement strand
TCACGCAAATGCATATCTATACAAACTCTCATTCTGAACATTTACCTTTTAGTTTGCATATCATTTTTTATTACTTGTCTAAGTAAAATTGTTCAATTAATATACATGGTTATTGTTCCTTCTCTTCAAAAGTTGTCGCTCACAATTCATATTTTTAGTGCTTATCTTCAAGCATAATTCATATTTTCTTTTGAGTGAGAATCAAAATTTCTTTCAGGGAAAATCCACACACCTCGCCCTTCAGGGGACTTTTTCATTTTCAGCTTCTCTCCCCATACCTCAAATACATCATTCACATTCTGTCTTTCTGGGCAATAAAATATTGATTTAAATAAGTGATGCTAAGACTGGTGTTTGCAAATGTGTTTTTAAAAAATCAATGTTAAGAAGAAGTGGAAGTGGAAGACAGTGTGAAAAAGACTTGTATATGACATTGTCATGACTGATTTAGTATTATTAGACTGGGCTAATGCTTAGGAGAGTTGGAGAGCGTGCAAGATTATGTTATTAGAGCCTTTCATGACTAAAAAAAGGGGAGTGTTTTATTATACGTGAACGAGTGTGTGTGTGAAGTCAATATTCTCTGACACAACAGATGAGGGGAAATAACTCTTACTCGACTAAAGATAAAAAGTGAAAGCTATATAAAAAATACTCCGTTGCACACAAGAACTGATCGATAGACTCTATTCCTCATGAATGAGCTGATAATGTAAATTTGCAGGTTTGCTTTTTTGTTTTTTTAAATGAAAACTATAAAATAAAAGACATTTCCATAGTATTTATTTGTTCTTATTTTAATTTTCATGCTTCAGTGTAAAGAAAGTTATCAACTTTAGAAGGAATTAAAAGATAATCGATTCAAAACTGCTAATACAATTTGTTCCAATAAAATTTCCACTGAACAAATAAAAAAGTATTTTTGTTTACTAGCAGGGCTACCCAGTGTTGCCCGGTCCATAAAAACAAAATAGAAGAGGTTAAAAAGTGTGTAACATCTTTATATTAAAACTCCTATCTCTCTACCTATTCTCCATTTCCCCACTTCCCTCTTTCCACCCCTCTTTCACCTCTGCCCAGCCCATTCCTTCCTCTTGTTTTAATATATTGAAAATAATAATAATGTAAGTCATTCACCTGAGCTTTCAATTTTAAAGTTATTGCTCCCGAGCAACACCGAGTTTCTTCCCCACCCACTTGCTCAAAAAATATAATGAAATCTATATTTGTTTTAATTTATTCCTAGGCAACGCCGAGTTTCTTATCCTCCCCCTTAATAATATAATGAAACCTATATTTATTTTAGTGTATTCCTGGGTGATGCTTTCTTTTCTTCCCCTCCCCCATCAAGCATGTACCACATTGAAAATGTACTACTGTATTATTGCACACACCTGCTCTATCTAGGATATTGAACACTGATTCCCAAGCAACGCAGAATACTTTTTCTGGTATACAATAGTATAATAAAATACAGTGAAAACCTTTCTACCAGACAAAACAGTGTTTAAAACCACCTGCTCTATGTAGGATTGCTCTAAGATATTGATGACTCCTGAGCAATGCTAAGTAAACACACCTGCTCTATCTATGATATTGAGCACTTTAGATTATCACTTACCAAATATAATACTGTATTATTACTATTATGGCTCTCGGTGAACACCAAGTAACAAAAGACGAAATCTTCTCCATATCCTCTTATGGGTGCACTTAGAAGTTCGTAAATACTTTTATTATCTGCCACGGTTAATTTTACATAAGAATACACTTTTAGATTTTATGTACATTCTCTAACCTTTTTTCTATAGGGTACGCACATACTCAGAGACATTGAGTTTTATATATAGAGATTTCGATGTCTATTCTCATCTTGGGTGTTATTTTCCCAACATTTTGCCTGATATAACCTACGATCTTCTTTAGGTACATCTATCCGAACGTATACAGAATTTCGAACTGAAAAAGGGTTCAGTTCGAAAACCTGTATACGTTCCTCAGTTCGACAAAGATTCCCAAGTTCGAAAAGATGAACATGAAGAAGGTCGTAGATTACATCAGTCGAAATGTTGTGAAAATAAAAACCAAGATGAGAATAGTCGCCTGAATTATCCAAATTATCAATCCTCATCTCAAAAATTCTGAAATATTTGTTTATTCATAATTTCTCTCTCTCTCTCTCTCTCTCTTATATATATATATATATATATATATATATATGTTTATTAAAAGTAAAAGGTAATAAATCTGATAATAAAACAGATGCAAATTGTCCATTATAAACAATAAAAAACATTAATATTATTCAACTCATAGTTGAAGAGAAAGAGAGAGAGGGAAAGAGAAAGGAAAAGAGAAAGAGAGGGAGAGAAGAAAAGAGACAGAGGAAAAGAGATTAGTGAAATTGATGCAACAGCTCAACCGGGATTCAAAATGGCATGCTGAGCCCATCATCTGTTATTACATCAGATTTTCATCAGATATTATGTTGTAAATTCAGGTTATTAAAGAGATTAAGGAAAGAAGCCATTATTGTGCGAACTATGTTTGTGAATCCAGACGGGATAGTGATCAGAAGAGACGGAGACAAATTATAGCGGCAGTACTTATTCCCCCTTCAAGAACTTCTCTCTTTTTGTCCCTTTGTTCAAACTCACTTCCGGTTTTTTACTTTATCTGCTGCACCATTCTCTCTACTGTCTTCTAATGTTTTTTAATAAAACGATATCCAATACAGTCTACTAGGAGTCGTTTCCTTCTTCGGCATTATACCAAATATTAGGGTAGGTTCTTTGCATTATCTGTAATTATAAAAGTCAGATTTTCATAAATAAAAGCTTGTTGGGATTATTCTTATTAGACTAGGCGAGAGTTTAGGAGAGATGATGTAAAATGATCGTTTATTTAGGCCATCTGTAACTATAAAAGCGTGATTCTCATGAATAAATGCTTTCTGGTTTCTTTGCCAGAAGAGTTCCAATGTTTCAGGCTCAGTTGGTAAGTAGACATTTCTTGTTGAATTCAGTCGACCAATTTGTAAAAATCCACCCACAGAAATAGGATCCCGGTTCTTCAAAGAAATAATGTTTATCTTGTTTTTAATTTGGTCTCTGAAAAACAGGTTAGTTTGTAAACAAGGTCTTCTCTGTCTCTTGTCATCTCCACATGAGCAGAGTTGAAAAACTGGAGGCAAACAAATCCACTCCTCTTCTTCTTCCCATACCAAAAACCGGTTCCATTTGCCCTTTTTCTCCCCCATCTCAAATGGAACCAGTTTCTTCTTGCACTGTTGATTGCGTGCCCAAGGACGGGTGGAGGACGCTCCGGTGCAGCTATGTAGAAATGACGTCTCATTGTGAACAGTGCTTACTGTGGGGGCTCATTACAAACTGTTGGACACATACTATTCAGCTGACCCAAATGTTGGCCACAGAATTGTCGATGTGAATTAGCTTGCCATAATGGCGCTGAAAATCTGAGAACAAACATATCATCATCATTGGCTTAACGCTTGTTTTACATACTGACATATGTTAGACAGCATTTAGAAATTGACTTCCAAACTAACCTATCTCTGACCAGGTCTTCATTTATCCCTATTTCTCTCAAATCCATCTTTATCACTTCCTATCATGGTTTCCTTGGCCTCCTATTGCCAACTGACCCTGCTGCCTCAACTGTTTAACATTTACTAGCCTAAGTGCTCTCATCCATTCTTTTAATGTGACTAAACTAACAAAGTCTCCTGCTCTGCACACAGCTCCCTATACTGTCCAGATTTAATCTTCCTCTGAGGTCATCAGATCTAAGCCTGCCTTTAAGACTCACATTACACATCCACCATATCATTGTCACATCATTTCTCTCCATGCACCACATATCCTTTACTCTCACGAGCCAGGTTTCACTTTCATACATCATCACACAGCATACACATGTCTGAAAGACTATTCCCCTGGTCGACACTGGTAACGCTCTGCTGGTTAGTAATGATAGAAGTTCCGTGAAATTACTCCATCCTTTGCAATCACACTAGCACTAACTCTTTTCTGTGCTTCAAAGGTATCACCAAAGTAAAAAAAAAAAAACTTCTGAACAACCTTAATAGCCTCGCAATCCAAATATGCTTTCTCCACATCTGAGTTCTCATCCATCTCTATCGTCTTACACTTCTTGTACACAAACTGGTTATCACCTCTTAATCTAGCTGTAATTCGACTGCACTTCTTGCGTACCCAATGCTTACAAGTACCACAAAAAAATGAGTTGGGTTCAACTCCCTTTCCACAAACCTAATGCTAAGAAATATTATATATCCACAATTAAGATCCTCCATCATTTAAATTAAAGCTGACAAAATAAAACTATTAATGAATCGTTTACAACATGTAGTTTGGCATTAAATAAAAAAAAAACGGTTGATTGCTATAAAAATAGACATTGGCAAACCTCATTTAACTTATGTTTTGCTTGGCTTTCCCCTGCCAACTGATCCTGCTTCCTCAACTGTTCCACCCAACCCAAATACTATCACCCATTCTGTTAATGTGACCAAACCAAAGAAGTTTCCTGTTTTACACACATCTCCCTATATTGTCCAAATTTAATCTTCCTCTGACCACATTAGATCTTTTGGGTTATTTTAAAAACTTAGTTCACCCCAAACAAGGCAAGTTGCGACTATAGGGGCTACTGAGAATTAAGGTGAAAGTTTTGAGGGGTCATCCTAAATTGGAAGCTGTGTAGCGAGATGCTTGTTCAAAGTCTGAATTTAAAACACATCTATTGTATCATTCTAATATCATTTCTCTCCATTGCACTATTCAACCTGTAACTTTTAAATTTAAATTTTAGAGCTGATGGTCAATCGTGCCAAGGGAACAAAAGACTTCATATTACTAAATATTTGTTTAGGGGTACTAAATCTGAAACTAGCAGCTATTCAAAACTGTATTCAGTGCAACTATACTGATTGTTTCCTCCATCTAAACCAGGGGTGGGCAACCTCCGGCCTGTGGGCCACATCCAGCCCGCGAAGGCTTAACATCCGGCCCACCACCCTGCTATGCTTTATTATTGCAATCCGGCCTGCGAACCTCCCAGTAAAACTCATATCATTTTGTGACATAGACGTAAAAGTAGGTTTCAATTAAGATTTACAGTGGCATAAAAATGTATGAATATCAGCGAGCGATGATGCATGTATATTTCATTTTTCTTTAACTATTAAGAGATGAAAATAGAAAAAGAGAAAGAGAGAGGCAAAGAGGAAACGTGAGACGAGGAAAGGGCATGAAACATAGAACCTATGTGAGGTGTGTCAAAACGAATGCTGAATCAACTTGCTACTTCCCCCGTCATTATTTTTTATGATTCCAAAATGGCTCTTTGTTGGCGCCTTTTATAACATCACATACAGAAGTCTCTTGAGAAAAAATATCAGATTTGTCGAGTGTTCAATACAATTTTTGTACAATTTATTCATGTAAACAAAATATAGTAATTCTGAGATTTCGTTTTTCACTCCGGCCCGTGATCTCCTCCCAAAAGTCTCATCTGGCCTTCACTCTGAAAAGGTTGTCCGCCCCTGATCTAAACGAAGGCGATTGGACCCCCCCTCCCCCGGTCTTGTTATATTCCTAACAGAAGTTGAATCACCAGGAGAAGAAATTTTTTGCCTGACTTTTTTTATAAACAGAATTCCTCGGTTACATAATAGTTAACAAAAAAATCGGTTAAAATTATTAAACTTACATATTATTACTTCTGATGCTCTTGCATGACGTCTGCGATAAAATTCAAGTATCCTATTCCGTTTGAATTACGCTAATGCAAAATATTATGAAAGTTTGTCTTGTTTTGATGTGAACGTGTTACAGTCACACATGAATACAACATCCACATATTACATATATATTGTAGCAGTTTACATGAATGAACTATTTTCTGTTGATCTACGTGAGTTGTGATTCGACTTGGCGGTTATCTAATCATCGCCTCTTGCCCAGGTGCGCTTATAGCACGTCTGTGTGTAACGAGATTCATGCGCGATGAATCATCTTGACGGCTGGGTCATGTGATTAACAGAACACTTCAATTCGAGATTGTATTCCAAACAGACAAGATGTAATCTTGCAATTCTCTGTCGGGCCAACAGCAGATGAATCGATGAACTCCAGGATAACTGCATTCAATGTATTATCCTTTATTTTGTACCCATATAAAACTACTATCCGTGTGTGCGATGTGTTGTTCAATTGTATTACATCGTAAAGAGGAGTAACACCAACATACAATACGCAACCAACCTATCGTTATCTTCGTCCAGTTCCCGTCTTTTTCTCATCTAAAATATAATATATATACAAGTGTACGACAAGATATATTCCAACTTACCTTTTCTTTTCATTCAATTTTCGACACACAAGATATATCTATCATATAAATACCTTGATAGGATAAAAACGGTGAAAAACAGTCACGCAGCTATTTGGATAATTTATCGTTTTGAAAATCATTTTTAAAACTCGACTTTAATGTGTTTTAACATAGAACATTTTGTGCTAATTCGCTCCTTGAAAGTAGAGCACTGTAATTGGTAGTATTAACACAGCATGACGTCACTTGCTTATAATGCATCATTCCTTCCCTTAATAGAAGTAGAATGCCTCGACGTCAAAGCCGCCGTTAAAGTGTTAAAATTATCATAGTTTATTCGCTGTTTACAATTGGCCCAGTGATTAGCGACGTCGGACTGGAGTTGAAAAATACTTGAGGTCCGGGGTTTCGAATCGCATGACCGGTAGTGAATAGTCATATCTCTATGCTGATGAGTCCCGATTGAAAAAGGATGAAACGTATACGTACATAGATAATAAACAATAACAAATATTTATTATATATATATATATATATATATATATATATATATATATATATATATATATAATTATCATTTCATGTATACACGTATAATATTATGAAGGTGATATAATATATTGTGTATAGATTATCAGTATTTACTTCAACAGTCCTCAATACGTCAGGCGCCTGCAGGGATGAAACGCGGACGCCTCTGTGTAGCTTAATTGCCATAAATATATTGGCACTTGTGCAGTTAAGTAAACAGTGGTAGATAATCCACAGGAAGTAACGACCAATAGATTAAAACATTTTAATAAATTTATTTATTTGATCAAATATAGTTTCTGAAAGAAAAACATTGTAAAATAAGGTTTATTTTCAATAAAGTAACAGTTTGGCCAAAACATTGTAATAAAATATAATTTCTGAAATTGACAGTGATTTTTTTTTATAATTTAAAATGTTATAAAACGAACATAATAATAAAACTATATTTTATTACAATGTTTTGACCAAAATGTTACTTTACTGAAAATAAACTTTATTACAATGTTTTTCTTTCAGGAACTATATTTTATTAAATAAATAAATTTATTAAACTGTTTTAATCTAGTGGTCGTTACTTCCTGTGGATTATCTGCCGCTGTTTACTAAACTGCACAAGTGCCAATATATTTTCATACTTTACTAATATTATATATATATATATATATATATATATATATATATATATATATTAGTAAAACTTTGTTGGCTGAAGGAATTATTTGCACTTAACGCTAATTAACTTTTTAAAAAAAAACTGTTTTCTTTGCTATTCAGTGGAGAGATTTTGTGTTGACTCTAAAATAGCCAGTTTTTTCATAACAGTTCCATATTCATTCAATTAAAAAAAACAAGATTCTCTGGAGTGGAGGGCCGCTCGAAGTATTAAAATTAAATTATAACAATACCTATATTTTACATGCTTTTATGTTTTTCCTGAGGCTATTTTTTTATTTGTTAAATGTGAAGAAATTTATCATTTTTAGCAACACACACACACATATATATATATATATATATATATATATATATATATATATATATATGGCTATTATACAATGCGACACAACGGAGTGTGTAAACACCTTCACTGAACTATATGTAAAATGTTGAATATCCAGTGTAGCAGCAAGTCCTGGGAACATATACCAGAAAGAACAGTTGGAAATAATTTATACACCATCCACTATGACTATGCAATCCCTACAGCTACATATCTAGAAAACGGAGCTGTTAAACCTGACATCGTGATATGGGACAAAAGGGAGAAAGTAGCAACCCTAGATGAAGTCAGTGCCCCTAATGATGCTGGATTAAACAGAGCTGAAAGGGAAAAGATAACTAAATACCAAGGTCTTATGTACGACATGAAAAGAAACTGGAATCTTAGGAAAATCTCCATCATCCCAGTAATTGTAGGAGCAACAGGACTAATGAAAAAGAATTTCAAAAGCTACCTGGCGAATATACCCGGTGAACCGAGTGCAAGAGAAATACAAACAATTGCACTTAAAGGGACGGTTAGAATCTTAAAAAGATCTCTCGACTGAAGTGTCTGATATAGTCGGTTAATGTCTGGCATCCGGTAGGGTGCCTCATCCCCAGCAAAAACAAAAAGATAAGAAAATTAAATACAAGAGAGAATATACTAGCAGGAAGAACTGACGTTGCTTGGGATTGAATGAGGAACACTTTTTCGAATTTAGGAAAATTCGGCAAAGAAAAATTCGACAATTTGGACAAAGTAGGAAAATTCGGCACCAATTATCGAATAAATATCGATTGAAAATAGATTTTAGAACCGTTCTTGCAGGAGATATAGTTGTAAATACGGGGCTATAACCCCCCCCCCCCAAAAAAAAAATAATCAAAAATAAATAAATAACCCTTCTGGGTATCTTTTACGACGCTCAGCAGAGTAAAAACGCTAAAAAAAAACAAATATACAACAAATAAAAGTAACTGTAGGTTGTAAAAGTTATTTTCAAACTTGCCTGTGGCATTTGTTTGTATTTTTAGACCGTTACAACCGCTATTTATTAGAAATCAATAGTTTTGTCACTGGAACTTGAAAAAAAAAATGGCCGATTTTGGGGGGGCTTTGGTAAAAAATGCACCTGAATCGGCCATATTGAATTTTGTGAAAAGTCGTGGGAAAAAAAAACAAGAAATTTTTTTTTTTACATCTAATAAAAACACATTTATAATACGTAAAAATAAAAACAAATTACATAGGTAAGTAGAAAAATATCTATTCTCGTCGCAGGTCAACTTCACTTGTTGCAAATTTATGTTTTTAAACCCTTTCTCGTTCTTTTTTTGGACCCCGTTTGCGACTCTGCTGAGCGTCGTAAAAGATACCCCAAAACAAAACTACATTTTAAGCAAAAGGAATAAAATAATTTTCTTTTGATTTACATGTCAGTGTGCTTTTATTTACATATTATTTTCATTCGTTACACCGTAATGTTTTTTTTCCTGTTTCTTTAAAAAATTCCTACCCCTAACCCTAACCCAGCCCAGCCCTAACCCAGCCCTAACCCTAACCAAAACCCAGCCCTAACCCTAACCCAGCCCTAAACCTAACCCCAAGTTTTCATATTTCAGGCAAGCAAAAGAACAAAGCAAAACAACATTTTAAACAAAAGTAATAAAAGCAGTTGCTTTTTATTTATGTCGGTATTCCTCACACCGTGTACATGGTGCACACCTGCTGCCAATGACGTAACGACATGCGCGCTCATTCGGTGATCAAAATGATCGTTAAAATGTTCGTTTCATAAAATTAAATTTCAAAAATGCAACCCCCCCCCCCCCCCAAAAAAAAAAACAAAAAAAAACGCCGCTTTGATTATGAGTCCCGGTAAAAAAAAACACACACACGTGACACCGATAGCCAAAACTCATGACGCCATTTTGTTTTTTAAATAAGAAGACATTAAAAAAAATTTTCATGTCTAATAAAAACCCATTTACCATACGTAAACATACAAACAAATGGAATAGAAAACTAGGAAAATCTCCGGTCTCTACGTACGTTGCATTTATTTGTTGCATATTCATTTTTTGGCAATGTTCAAGTACGACTAACTCTAAGCAAAGTTGTTTCCAACCGGAAACGGTGTCCGTTCGAAATTGGTTCCGATAATAAAAACCTCCTGTTTTGGTTAGTTTTTTACTGAATTTTATTTTAAATAATTTATTAGACAAAAAAAAATAATTACAGTTACTAAAAATAAATAATCACAGTTAGTGAAAATAAATAATCACGGAGGGAAAATAATAAAATAGGTTGTTTCAGAAATCATAGTACTGTTATTATATGGCCGAAGTAATTTTACTTTTACTTGTCGACGCCAGAGAAACTCCTGCAGGTAGCTATTGAAATGTGCTGCACTTGTACCTCGCATGCACCTGAATTTGTCTTTAGCGTGACTCCATGAGCCTTCAATACGATTAGTGTGGATTGTATTGTCTACGGGATCCACAAAATTATACGTGTGGTTTACCACATCATGGTTAGGTAGGGCATTGTAGGCCCTGCCAACCATTCCAACGTTTTCTTTTCTCCTTGTGTGTCCATTAGTAACACTTGCAAGGAGATAGTGCGCAACCGACATTCATCTGCGGTTAGTACGTCTTGTACGATATAATTCATTATCATAAAATACAAAAGAAATAAAACCAGAAAATTGACTACCAGAAACTAGAGAAAATTAAACTAAAGAATACCGGAAGTTGTTAAGTACGAAGTTTATTATCGGGTACGGATGGCGGCGTAACACCGTAGCAGCGCCGCAGAAGCTGCTCGTACAGTTAGTCGTACTTGAACATTGCCCATTTTTTTGACTACGTTCTACAACTTTTTTTCAACCCGACTCGCGAGTTTGAGGGCTATTGTAAAACATTCCCGCCATTTTAATTGAAAAATATCAATGGGTGCATGTGATATGAATGAGAAAAAAAACTTTTAATCGAATTTAAAAAAGATGTGTTGAAAATCGGCAACTCGTCGAATCATTTTTTTTTTACTTCAAAATTTGTAATTCACTCAAGTGGTTAATCCATCATTTCACAACTAAACTGGCGGACAATGATTTGGCAGGTATCTTTTACAATAGCCCTCAAACGAAAACGCTAAAAAAAAAACAAATATACAACAAATAAAAGTTACCGTAGCCGATAAAACTGAATTTCCAACATACCTGTGACATTTATTAATGATTATAATCCGTTAAAAATGCTATTTTTTATAAATCGATATTTTTACCGTACGGAAATTGGAAGAAAAAAATGGCGGCTTCTTGTCCAAATTTTGCAGCCTCGTTTCGGTTTCATTCTGTCGGGGTTGTTTTTTTACTGGGACTCATATTCAAAGCGCAATTTTTCATTTTTCAGCCAAGCAAAAGAACAAAACAAAACTACATTTTAAGCAAAAGGAATAAAATCATTCGCTGGGAATCTTTTACAATCATCAGCAGAGTAAAAACGCTCAAAAAACAAATATTCAACAAATAAAAGTAACTGTAGGCGATAAAAGTTATTTTCAAACTTACCTGTGTCTTTTCCAACTATTAAAAAGATTTTTAACCCGTTTCAATTGCTATTTATTAGAAATTTAAGTATTCGCCACACGAACATCGCACAAAACAAGATGGCCGATTTACGTAATAATATACAGGTCGGGCGGCCATTTTCCTTGTTGCCAAATTCGATGTTAAAAAAAACAAGAATTTTTTTTTTAACATCTAATAAAAAGCCATTTATACTACGTAAAAATACAAACAAATTACATAGGTAAGTAGAAAAATGTCTATTCTAGACATAAGTCAACTTTACTTGTTGCAAATTTGTTTTTAAACACTTTCTCGTTCTTTTTTTGGACCCCGTTCGCGACTCTGCTGATCATTGTAAAAGATTCCCCATTTTCTTTTGATTTACATGTCATTGTGCTTTTATTTACATATTATTTTCATTCGTCACACCGTAATGTTATTTTTCCTGTTGTTTCTTTAAAAAATTCCTTACTGTAACCCCAGCCCTAACCCTAACTCCAACCCCAGCCCTAACCAAAATGATCGTTAAAATGTTCGTTTCATAAAATTAAATTTAAAAAATGCAAACCCATTTATCCTACGTAAACATACAAACAAATGGAATGGCTAACTAGGAAAATCTCCAGTCTCGACGCACGTCGCATTTATTTGTTGCATATTCATTTTTTTACCACGTTCTACAACTTTTTTTGAACCCGACTCGCGGGTTTGAGGGCTGTTGTAAAAGATACAGTATTTTTTTACTATCCATTCCCAGCGCAGTTTACCACTTTAAAAAGTTCAAATCCTACGTTTTTGTGCAAATACATTTAAACAGCCTAAAAAAACATCCGCAAAGAAGGAATTAAAAAAAAAAAATTAAATATTTAAGATTTTAGCATGGGGGATCACTTTCCTTTATAAATTTAACGTAAAATGAGCACCCATTTCCTGGCCACTTAACATTAAACGAGACATGTAACCGACTTGAGTTTCTAATTCGAGACTGGAGATTTTCCTAGTTAGCTATTCCATTTGTTTTTATTTTTACGTAGGATAAATGGTTTTTCATTAGACATGAAAAAAAAAAATTTCTGGGCACGGATTTTTACAGCAAAAACATGGCGTCGACAGTCTTGTTTTGTTAGCCTCGTTTCGGGTTCTCGTTGTCAAGTGTGTGTGTGTGTTTTTTTACCGGGACTCATAATCAAAGCGACGTTTGTTTTTTTTACGATCAGGGCTGGGGTTAGAGTTAGGGTTAGGGGTGGGGTTAGAGTTAGGGTTAGGGCTGGGGTTAGAGTTAGGGTTAGGGCTGGAGTTAGAGTTAGGGTTAGGGCTGGGGTTAGGGCTGGAGTTAGGGTTAGGGCTGGAGTTAGGGTTAGGGCTGGAGTTAGGGTTAGGGTTAGGGCTGGAGTTAGAGTTAGGGTTAGGGCTGGAGTATGAGTTAGGGTTAGGGCTGGAGTTAGAGTTAGGGTTAGGGCTGGAGTTAGAGTTAGGGTTAAGGCTGGAGTTAGGGTTAGGGCTGGAGTTAGAGTTAGGGTTAGGGCTGGAGTTAGAGTTAGGGTTAGGGCTGGAGTTAGGGTGGGTTTTTTTTATTAAATAAACACGTAGAAATTTAGCCAATTTGGGGTGGGGGGGGGGTATTTATTTATTTAATAAAAACACGTAGAAATTTAGCCAATTTAGTTTTCTGGGTTTTTTTAGGGGGGGGGGAACTCAAGTCAAAGTTTGCCCACCCCCTCCAAAACAAACACGAAAATCGCTAAATTTTTACGTGTTTTTATTAAAAACTCAAGTCGGTTACATGTCTCGTTTGACGCTAACTGGCCAGAAAATGGGTGCTCATTTTACGTTAAATTTATAAAGGAAAGTGAACCCCCACGCTAAAACTTAAATATTTAATTTTTTTTTAAATTTCTTCTTTGGGGATATTTTTTTAGGCTGTTTAAATGTATTTGCACAAAAAAAGTAGGATTTGAACTTTTTTAAGGGGTAAACTGCGCTGGGAATGGATAGTAAAAATTTACCAAAGATACCCCAATAACATAAACAAAAGATCGTAAAAATTGAATTTAACTTGAAAATCTTTTCTAAAAAAAAAAAAATAGCCGGGTCCGTAAACTGCACAAGTACCAAAAAGATAATAGGAGTGTCTTTCTTTTTTTTAGGGGGGGGGGGTATAGGCCCGTATTTACAACTATATCTCCTACAAGAACGGTTCTAAAATCTATTTTCAATCGATATTTATTCGATAATTGGTGCCGAATTTTCCTACTTTGCCAAAAATTGCCGAATTTTCCGGGCACCACTTTTAAATAATCTTATTGTCTTTCAAAATGTCTGCCATTAATTGTATTGATTAAAATAATACATACAAATATATAAGAAAAATATTTCAGGAACAGTGAACACCTACTATAATCTTTCTCTTTGGTCCTTAGTCTTATATTTTCTTTCTCTTCCCTACTTTTCCTCATTTTTTTTTTTCACACAGCTGTTATCATGTCGTTTTAATTAACTATTTTCGTTCCATATAAACTTCTTATTAAACAACTTCCGGTTTCGATATAAAATTACCTATGCATTTTTTTTTTCTTTCTTATTTTTTATCTTCTTCTAAAATTTAAAAATAGTGTTAACTGTGGTATTAGATTCCTTTTTTATTTACAATTTTTGAATTAAAAAAAAAAATTATTTCAATTTTTTATTTTTTTAATAATAATAATAATAATAATTATTATTATTATTATTATTATTATTATTATTATTATTATTATTATTATTATTATTATTATTATTATTATTATTATTATTATTATTATTATTATTATTATTATTATTATTATTATTATTATTATTATTATTATTATTATTATTATTATTATTATTATTATTATTATTATTATTATTATTATTATTATTATTATTATTATTATTATTATTATTATTATTATTATTATTATTATTATTATTATTATTATTATTATTATTATTATTATTATTATTATTATTATTATTATTATTATTATTATTATTATTATTATTATTATTATTATTATTATTATTATTATTATTATTATTATTATTATTATTATTATTATTATTATTATTATTATTATTATTATTATTATTATTATTATTATTATTATTATTATTATTATTATTATTATTATTATTATTATTATTATTATTATTATTATTATTATTATTATTATTATTATTATTATTATTTAAATTATTATTATTTAAATTATTATTATTTAAATTATTATTATTAAAACTAGACTCCCTGGCTGTGCGCATGCGCCAAAAAACGGAAGCGCTAATAGAATTCCTCATCAATTGGAATATATTTGTGAATATTTGCTTAGAAAACAACACAAAGATGTTTTTTACTGCATTAGTAAATAAAATCAATAATTTGTATCCAGTTTAAATTTAGGTGTTATTTTTTTAAAGTTTTATCGATAGACTTATAATTTTTGCGCTTCCGTTTGTTGGCGCATGCGCACAGCCAGGGGGGGGGGTCAGTGTTATGCAGTTTTACCATTATTATTATTATTATTATTATTATTATTATTATTATTATTATTATTATTTGTACACACAAGGAGTTATCGTCAGTGATTGCTCACCGACAACAACCATTGGTGTTACCTGGAGTCTGAGTGACAACAAGCCTTCCCAGAGTTCTAATATGCTCCACCTCTTTTCGATTACCACTGCAAATGACATTGCGGTATCGCAATAGCCGCCTACCATTGGTTTCTCGCTGGCAACGACCATTGGTCTCCTCTGGGATTTGGATGGCAATCTCAGCCTCCCCAACGTCTCACCAGCAGCAGTAACAACTCACTAGGAGTTCTCACACAGGTTATCATCAGTGATTGCTCACTGACAATAACCGGTGGTGTTCCCTCGAGTCTGAGTGACACTATGTCTCCCCAGATTTTCAATACTCTCTACCTCTTTCGATAACCATTGCAAATGATTTTGCATTATCGCAACAGCCGGGTACTATTGATTTCTGCTGGCAGCGACCATTGATCTTCTCTGGGATTTGGGGGGCAATAAGCATCATCAAAGTCCCAGTACTATCCGCACCCTTCCAATATAGGTTTGGTTACTGCTCTCCGTCCTCAGCCTTTCCATCCTTCTTGACCCTTCATGACTATTTTGTGCGGTATCAGCCGAGGCGAGTGCCATCACATTGTGATTTGGGGGCAGGGGGCAGTTTATAAGATTTCTTGCAATTTCAGTTAGATCGGGTTCACGTGCTGTTCCTTTTATGTTTGTTTTTTCTTCCTGTTGCAACTTCCATATGACTGGTTAGCGTTCGTAGTTTATGTGGGTTGGTTTCTGCATTCAAGGATTTTCCTTAAGATTTCAGCTGTTTTCATCATTGCCGTCGATTGTATAGTCTCAGTCTTCCCTTTGATTCCAATTTCTCATCGCGTTTTTTCCAGTTTTTTTCGGGACTGTTCCTAGTGTTCCTACAATTATTGGTATTATATTGACTTTCTTCATGTATGTTCCGTATTTCTTTCAGTTCTTTGGCAAGTTCTATGTATATGCTTCATTTTTTCATCTCCTGGGGTCTGCGGGGACAGCAAAATCTATAATTTGGCATATTTATTTCCTTTGTGCTAACTACTATGATCTCCGGTCTCATTGCTTGGATGAGTTTATCCGTTTCTACCTCCATGTTTCAGAGAATTTTATGATTTTCGTTTTCCAGTAATGTCTCCAGTTTGTGTCTGCATGTTCAAAATACAATCTTTTACATAGTTCCTAATGGACTGCTTCCCTCGCACAGTCGTGTCTGCTTTTGTATTCTTTTGAGGCTATTTTGCTGCATTCACTTATGTGATTTACTGTTTCGTTTCTTCGTCCACAGAGGCTACATTTACTGTTTTTCTGGGTTTTCTCTATTTTAGTATCAATGTAGCTATTTATAATCGCATTGTTCCGTGCAACTGTCAGTAGCAATTCCATTTCTCTGTTCAAGTGTCCTTTTTATAGCCATGTCCAGGTGTTTTGTGAGTCTTTTCTCTGTTTCTCTTCCCACTATTCTTTTCTTGTTTCTGGTTTCGCTGCTCCCTGTATTTTTCATTTTGACGATGTTTCTTTCTGTGTTTTGTATTTTTCTAATTCTACAGTCTTCTATACTTACTAATTCTCTTACTTCTTCTTTCTTCTTCACATAGAATCAATCAGTATTATCTTTCAGGCATAGTGCGTTGCCCATGGTCATTCGTTTCTTAGTCTTCTGGACAAGATGCCTAAGTTCTTTTGTCAAGCCTATGAATGGTTTAGAATATCCTATTAGTGATACTGCCAAGGTGTTTATTTTTTTTACTAGATTTCTACTATATAATTTAGTTTCTAAGAAGTTTCTTGTTCTTCTGGGGGTTTTCATTTCCAATCTTCTCTTTCATTTCAGTTGATTTAATGGTGTCTGCTTCCAGAGCTCCCAAATATTTATAGGTATAATGTTTTCTAAGCGCCCTCATTCCATTTTGGTTAAGCAGTTCCATGCCCTTCGATGTCTTCAGTTTTCCACTTTTCATCTCTAGCAGTGCACACTTTTCTATTCTGAATTCCATTTGAATGTCCTGGCTGAAGATTCTGGTAATGTTTATCAACTTTTCCAGTTCCTTTTTGCAAATAGCTTCAGGTCGTCCATATACATGAGGTGGTTCATTCTGTTTTCTGTATCTGTAAACTTGTATCCAGAATCACATTTCCTGAGTATGTAGTTGAGTGGCATCATGGCTATTATAAACAGTAGTGGTGATAGGGAGTCTCCTTAGAAGATGTTTCTGTATTCTTATTTCTGTTAAGTCTTGTCCTTCAGCTGTCATTTCCAGTCTCCATGTTCACATTGTTTTCTTAATAAGATTAATAATCTTCTCAGATATTTTTTTACATCGTTAAGTACTCAGTTATTCATACTTGAGGAATTCTGTCGGAGGCTTTCTTATAGTCGATCCATACCATGGCTATATTCTTTTTTCTGTTCTTTTCTTTACCTCTTTCAGGATCTTTTGATCTATGTATAGCAGGTCATGCGTCTTTTGTTTCCCTTTTCAACATCCTGTTTTTCCTTGGGAAGTAGTCCTGTTCTCTCAGTTGTGTTGTTAGGATTTTTCACATATTTGGTAAACAGGTTATTGGTCTGTAGTTGCTTGGATCGTTCCCTTTTCTGTGTATTTTTGTATTAATGTAGTTCTTCCTTTGCTTATCCATTTTGGTATACGTCTGTTTTGTGGATACATCTCAGGTTTTGCGTTGGTTTTTCATGTCGCGTTGTAAATTAATTTATAACATAAAAATTTCAAGTTTTTCACAAATGTCCAACAGTGTAACTCTTCCATCAGCCAAAATTAACTGAATCCACCATTTCAGGTGTGTTTACTAATGCAGCCTGACTTAATCTTGAAAACTATGTTGACAGTCTTAAACATGTTTTTCGACTGAAACATGTTTCGCTGTCTATTCAAATGTCACATTGTTTGCACTTCTCAGCCACCAAACAGATTGATGACGAAGTTCTGTTCAAGATTGGAGGACTGTTTGATTTGCCGACATCTTGAATAGGCTAAAATATTTCTGCGCGATTCAGTTTTCTTATTAGTAATCTAAAACTGTAGGACGGATATTTAGCTAGTTAAAAAAAAATCTCAATACAAAGATCCTCCTTTTAGGTGTGTCCTTGCATCTCTAGGAGAGGCTCTGTCAGTCAGTCCATCACGTTTCATCAGTTTTCAGCACTGAACGCACTGATTGAATGGATGTCTTATTTTAAATGGGTTCAAGAATCTCTATTAGCGTTTTTTTGTTGTTTTTTTTAATCTCCCTTCCCCCACAGCGGTAAGATGTGACACAAGGTCGGAAAGGGGGATTGAAAAGCCAGTGCTCTAGAGGATGAGAATTTTGGCTTACAAAAAATGCCTGGGCAGCCCCGTCGGCATTCCCTGTAGTGGCGCCTCAGGCGATTAGCAATAAACTAACCCCTTCTCAAAGGGTGAGAAGGCAAAGCCTGGAAGGGTCGACCTCCTAGAACTGCACAGGAAAATACCCCAGACCAACGGAATCAAGACCCGAAGGCTAAGACGGTACCGGTTTAAGGGGTGTAGCATCCATCGGAACAGATACTACACTTTGATCTCAGCCAAAAGGCCGAGAAAAAATTATAAGCGGTTTTGTTCATCGATTAGTCTGGCACGTTTAAGTTTGAATTTTTTTTTTTTACTAATGAGGTACTACTTATCAAGGCTAAAAGTTACTCGAGGATAAGGGTTAATGAGATGCATGGATTGTCAGTTGAATGATGAAGAATATTATGAAAGGATTGAAAATGATGATGAATGAAATGAACAAATTTTGATTACTAATGAGGGGGGTTTATCACAAGCATTTGAAGACGACCATATTGTCGCCCTGCAGGTAATCAATCCTGTGGTAACATGTTCGAAATAGCAGTTCCATCTGTAAAAGTGAAGATTAAATGGTCGTATCTTAAAAATATCAATTCTTATTTTAATAATCTTAAACTTTCTATTGTCTGAGTATTTATCTCGTTAAAGAATCCTTATCTGACCCAGAACACTGACCGCCTGGAAACTGTTCAGAAACGTGCAATCAAGCGAATACCTTCCATCAGACACCTGCCATACTTTGAACGCCTCGTTTCTCTGGGTTTGGATTCACTGAAGCTCTGACATTAAGCAATTGACTTGGTAAACACTCATAAAATTATTAACCATCTAATCAACAAAAAAACCTGAGCGCTTTTTGGTCTCCATATGTCTAATACACATGGACACACCTACAAAGTCAAAAAACAGCACAGCTCCCATGACTTTTGGAAACGGTTTTTAAAACATGTTCGAAATGGCAGTTCCATCTGTAAAAGTGAAAATTAAATGGCCGTATCTTAAAAATATCAATTCTAGTTTTAATAATCTTAAACTTTCTATTGTCTGAGTATTTACCTCGTTAAAGAATCCTTATTTGGCCCAGAACACTGACCGCTTGGTTGTAATAGAATTATCGAGTTCCCTCTCACAATTTTTGCTAGATAAAAGAGGTGTTAAACCAGAATTGCTGAAGCATGGGACAAACGACTGCGTGTATTTCCTTAAGTAAAGAAATATCAATACAAGTGCAACACTGATTTTCTGGCACGCTTGATTCCAGAACTTTGCCAGAGTATTTTGCTAGATAATCCAATTTCACCTTAATTATAATTCAGCAACACAATTAACCTACTAATTATGCACATACCATGTTTTTAAACCATCAGAGATTGATAGACAATTAAGCATTTTTCAGCAGTTGAACTTTTTCTTGGATGGAAATAAACCGGTGTTTATTTTTAATACAACAGTTGCCATTTAAATTTTCCTATGAAGCCATAACTAAGGTTAAATTTAAGAAAAATAAGATATAATCTTAAAATTAAAGGGAGACTACCACCAGCAGGTACAGTGTAAACTAACAAATTGATCGTGCACTACACACAAAGCTATCTGTTGGCTGCTCACCAAACTAGTCTGGTTGTAATGGAATTATCAAGTTTCTTATAATTTTTGCTGCATTAAAAGAGGTGTTAAACCATTAGTTACTCAATAATCGGTGTTGCTGTACTAAGAATTTTTTTTAGATGTAATTTATTTTACATATGAAATCAAACAAAAGAACTTAGTTTGTAATCGATGAAATCTATTGGAAATACATTTTTTAGTTTTTAAGAACATGGACAGATATTTGCCATAATTGATTTGCAAAACAGATTTAAGTATGTACCTTGTAGTAAAAAAAGCTATTTAAATTTAAAAAAACGACTTTACTTTATATTTAAGATAGGAAATCAAAAAAACAAAACAAAAGTTAAAGTGTTTTAACAGTTTATTACAAGAAAAATAAATGAAGAAGCATTTAACTGAGTTTGTTAGAGAATCACGAACGTGAAGGCGTCAGCAGCTGAAAAACTTCAAATATGCTGTCATCATAAAACTTCAAATATGCTGTCATCATAAAACTTCAAATATGCTGTCATCATAAAACTTCAAATATGCTGTCATCATAAAACTTCATAACACTGAATGGAAATTCAGGGTGTATTTATTCATTTTTTGAAGCAGATGATTTGATTACAAAATGAGCAAACGCAAACAAAAGCTCATTTGAGAAACTTTGACAATAAAACCTCAAAGACGTTGAAATAAATAAAATCTATATTAGGTGTTTCAGAGGGAGCTACAGATATATGAGAAATGGTTGACCTGTTCAAGATCGATTAGAGATAGGATAGCAATGAGATGAATACATATTCATACCTACTACCCCATAAAAATCCACTCGTCGTCATATCCGCGATTCATTCAATAAAATACCTTGACTGCTAGCCAAAAAGTCTATTGTCATGAAGACCCAAAAGTTCCAACGACCCAATACGACAAAACTGAGGAGGCATTCTGGAAAACACCACGGATTGCTCAAAATAATATTGAAAGAAAAAATACAGTTCGAAGATATAAAGAATAATAAAAAAAAAAATGAGTGGCAAATCGAAATGAGAAATTATGTCCGACTAAAAATAAATACACCAAAATGTAAAAAAATGGGATTAAATTTCAAATTTTAAAAACTGTTGCTAAGGCAACTGAAAGAAATGCTGTAAAAATGTCGATTTTTTCTTGGTTAAATTTTTATTTTTTTTATTTTTTATATTTGAGGTTTTATTGTCTTTTATTCAGTTTTATGGATGGAAGGCGAGATTTCTGAGATTATCTTCAACAACATAATCGATACATACAACACAGAATAGAAACTAAATTATAACATTTTCAACAATAAATATTTGCTAAAACAACTTAAGATATTATTTTAATCAAAAAGTATCTTTAAATAAAAAAAATAAAAAGCAGACAAAACTATTGTTGAAAATTTTGAATGATTAAAAAAATAAATGCAAGAAGAAAAATGTTCAAAATAAATAAATGGCAGTTTTGGATTTTAACTATCACTACCCGATAGAAAGGAATACATTGAAAAAAATTGAACAAGTTGCAGTCTGAAATGAAATGATTTTATAATTATAA
The DNA here is from genome assembly GCA_963556195.1 of Sepiola atlantica. NCBI lineage: Eukaryota > Metazoa > Mollusca > Cephalopoda > Sepiida > Sepiolidae > Sepiola > Sepiola atlantica. The sequence continues at coordinate 7,797,335 of OY744521.1, read as the reverse complement.
TTCCTGTGAACTTTAATTATCATTTTCCTTATTCAGGTGTCCATGAGAAAAAAAGATCCCATTATGTAACCTGTTATCTCAGTTTGACTTTCAATGACCGTTTTAACTTAACTATTTAAAAGTCATTTTCTCTAACTGAACACGTCGTCACCTGCTTGGCTAATCACCATTCAGTATTCCCCCCCCCCCCATCCTCTTCTGTATTACTCTCTAACTCCAAAAAGTGGAAACAATCTTCAGGTGTGAATTTTTTAATTTAATTTTTATTCTTTATTCGCTGTACCTAGTCGGCGTTACCTGGGAGTTTTTTGTTACTTGCAATTTGTTTTTTGCATTTTTTTTTAATCAGAATATTATTTTGTTTCAAACAAAGCAAAATAACTGTATTCGTCAATACAGAGTTATGCCCCTTTTTAAGATGGTGCCTGTATGAAAATAATTCCGACCAAGTCAAAGTATTTTCTGGAAGGAATTAAATCGAATTACATTTTATTGTTCTTAACATGCTGCGACGATCCACAAAAAAGAACTGACGAACCAGACCCAAATATTGATTTTGGAAGAAAAAGACTATCGATAAGAAAAATTAAGAAAAAGACCGACTTTACTTTATATATTTACTGGCCGATTTGGCATAATAGTTAGAGTGTTCGCTAATGGGCTGAGAAACTGGGGTCTAATCCTCAATCGAGTCATACCAAAGACCTAAATAATGCTACTTGACGTCTCCTTGCTGAATACTCAGCATTATAAGGTAAAGATCAAGGGTAAGTGGAGCTATCTAGGAAAAAAAGAGGCGCCCTCCCCTACATCTCGGCGTAGTAGCCAATGAAAAGGGAGCCTTCAGGTCGCCCTTGACTATGATCGATCGATTTACTTTATTTATTTTTATTAGATAATCTTTGGCTGATGAAGGTACTGAAATTTCCAAAACACGTACCCAAAACGAAAACAAAAATGTTTTTCTTTGTTTTAAGACGAGGCACATTTTGCATATAACATGGCAGAAATTGTGAGTCACTGAATCTTTAAATGATTGACAGTCTAATAAAAAAAAATGGTTGTTCAGATATGAATTCTTGAAAGCAAGCCGAATCAAGACCTAAAGCGTTCAATAACTTTTCGGATAGAGTTTTATAACAACAACACATTTGTTTCATGTCATCAGTTTATATATAAAAGAGGCTGATCTCCAAAACCAGTCATCAAACTTATCAAGACAATTAAAATGACCAAACTGAATGAAATACGATGAGGTTTACTGTGTATTTGATTATAGTGCTCAATATAAATATGATAGAGTTTTGGAGATTACCCAGTGTACTTGGATAAGTATATTTCATTTTGATCAAAAGGAAGACAATAATATTGTGCGGGGGGGGGGGGGGTCATGCTGGATATCCATAAAACGAAAATACAACTTTTTACTTTTTGATTTGATTTATAACGTGAAAATTACACAAACTAAAAAATAATACAAAATGTTCTTATGAGGTGGATGAAATATATATATATATATATATATATATATATATATATATATATATATATAAGGTTAATACAACAAAAGATATAAGGGGCAACTAATATCTTCAATTATTGGACATCCGGATGAGAATAAAGCTCAATATACTGGATAGAGCATTAATAGCACAAGATAAAGTGAAAGAATAAAATTAGGTACAAATCAAATTTTATTACAATTCAAAGTTCAGGCAAAGTTCTTTAAAGTCCTTAACTCATGAGTTTTCAAAGAAAATCTTCTCCTCAGAGGACCATTACCGCAATGATATTACTGCAGGTAATAAAAATTAAACTTTGAAAAATATATAAAAAAATATATTTGATGTTGTATATACATTTATGTATTTTTATATATATTTTTTTAATATATTTTTCAAAGTTTAATTTTTATTACCTGCAGTAATATCATTGCGGTAATGGTCCTCTGAGGAGAAGATTTTCTTTGAAAACTCATGAGTTAAGGACTTTAAAGAACTTTGCCTGAACTTTGAATTGTAATAAAATTTGATCCGTACCTAATTTTATTCTTTCACTTTATCTATTGCTATATATATATATATATATATGTATAGTGTTAGAGTGAAATAAATTCCAGAAGGAAATCCTAGTATGAGAGCTCAATGTAATAAACAGAACAAGAATAAAATAAAATATCACCGGTGCGATAATTTATTTCGACCCTTCGGCCTTTTCAAGCAGCCAAAACGAGGAAGTTACATGTTTGAAAATGAAAAAAGAGAAATTCACACTCACTATTCAATACACAGGGAGAAATTGTGAGATTTACAACAGAATGCATATAGTGAGGGGGAAAGAGAGTGATAACATATTTAAGACATATATGGAGAGAGGAGGAAATTGTACGATTTATAACGGAATATATATATATATATATATATATATATAATTATTTCCACAATCAAACAACGCTGCAGCCCACAACCTATGAAAGAAACAAACCGGAAGTCTTAGACTCAAGTTTCGTCTTCCTTAAGAATGTCTATTAACTTATGTGGCAAGGTAGCTCAGTGGCAGAGTACTCGCTTGGCATGCAAGTGACTCGGGTTTCGAATCCTGAACTTGGATGTTCTACGACTTATCAACATTTTCGTCCATAACATCGAGATGAATTCATCCTTACTGCTTGTCGGGAGGAGAAAAAAAAAATGAAGAAAAAAAAAAGGAAAAAATATGCTTATTCTTCTGAAGATGGTAATATTATTACCGAAAGCGCTCAAGTTCAAAAAAAAGATGTTTTTAAGATAAATAAATAATTTATTTTTAAAAACAATAATTTGCGTTGTGAAGGTTTTCTAAATATTTTATAAAAAAATATTCTCTTTATCTTTGCCATTTCGCCAACACTTCTAATGTGTGACTTTTCGAATTATATATATGATTTCACATTCAATATATATATATATATATATATATATATATATATATATATATTATAAGAGTGTCTAGGAATAAGTGAAATATTTTGAAAATCAACATATATATATATATAAATAACAATAATAATGAAATATGAGATTTTTGAAAGACGGGTTATCTCCCTTGGTGGCATATTATGAATTTATAGTTAACTCCCTTTGTTTGTCTTGTCGCAGGTTATTATTAGCCATATCGTTTTTTTTTTTAATGGCTACATTTTATTGACCAGTTTGCACGTACGATTTAAATTAAATTAATGTTACCGTTTTTTTTTCTTTACTAAAACCTGATTTTAAATCAAACTAAGTTGTTTTGCGGTAATCATGAAATCCGTTTCACAAATAATAATTTACACCCGTAAACTAGTAAACTACCTTTGTTATTAATCAAATTAATTAACCTAAAGTAAGACATTGTCGTTGCTGTTTATGGTATATCCAGCGTGAACACGGACCCCGTGAACACGGATCCCCATATCATTGTAAAGCTCCTCAATACAAACATCATTGGATTCATCATAAATGTTTACTTGATAAAAGTCATTTTTGTTCTTGTTATAGAGCTTTGTTCTAATTTGCATCACCAGATAGAGACCGCATATTCTACATTAATCATGCAGATTAGGTATAAATTTTTCTAGATGTCCAACCAAACGAATTTATTTCGAAGGATGCAAGACAAGAAAACATTAAAAATACCGTCAATTTTACATTAAAAATACCGTCGATTTTACGTTAAAAATACCGTCGATTTTACGTTAAAAATACCGTCGATTTTACATTAAAAATACCGTCGATTTTACATTAAAAATACCGTCAATTTTACATTAAAAATACCGTCAATTTTACGTACAAAATACTGTCGATTTTACGTTAAAAATACTGTCGATTTTACATTAAAAATACTGTCAATTTTACATTAAAAATACTGTCGATTTTACATTAAAAATACTGTCGATTTTACATTAAAAATACCGTCAATTTTACATTAAAAATAACGTCAATTTTACGTACAAAATACTGTCGATTTTACATTAAAAATACCGTCAATTTTACGTTAAAATACTGTCGATTTTACATTAAAAATACCGTCAATTTTACGTTAAAAATACTGTCGATTTTACATTAAAAATACTGTCAATTTTACATTAAAAATACTGTCGATTTTACATTAAAAATACCGTAAATTTTACGTTAAAAATACTGTCGATTTTACATTAAAAATACCGTCAATTTTACGTTAAAAATACTGTCGATTTTACATTAAAAATACCGTCAATTTTACGTTAACAATACTGTCGATTTTACATTAAAAATACCGTCAATTTTACGTTAAAAATCCCGTCGATTTTACATTAAAATACCGTCAATTTTACGTTAAGAATACTGTCGATTTTACGTTAAAAATACTGTCGATTTTACATTAAAAATACTGTCAATTTTACGTTAAAAATACTGTCGATTTTACGTTAAAAATACTGTCGATTTTACATTAAAAATACCGTCAATTTTACATTAAAAATACGCCAAAAAGTATTCAAATGGGACATTCTTTTTAAAATGAACTCAATAAATAATGGCCATTAAAATGAACATGGAATAAATTATGATATATGAAAACAAACCCCCCAAAGAATCAATACCTTTTTAATAAATTGAGATCAATACAAAAACGTTCTTTGATATGACAGAAACACATTCTGTAATTCAGGTGTTTCTTTTGTTTGGGAGCACAACATTAACTTTTGCCTTTAAACTTTAATTTTAGCCAGAACTGACTTTCTAATCAACAGTTTAAAGGTATTAAATCACTTTCGAACAATCACAAGCTAGCTAAAAAAAAATCTGTCAATTTTAATATGTACTGGTTGTACTGAACCCGTCGTTGCTCCGGTTGAGGGCTTAGAGGGAAATAATTCAAAATATAGTAATTTTTCCAATTTTAGTTTCCCCTTATTTTATTTTTGATTTCAATAAATATTTGACTACTAGTAAAAGAAAAAAAATCAATATGTATTTATTAAAGTTACAAATAGGCGAGAAACACAGACACACACGATCTTGATTGATATGTTCGTATTGTGCAACAAGGGAAATAAACTTCCGCCACTAATAAAAAAAATTTTTTTTTTAATTTAAAGGATGCGGACAGATTTATTTCCCTTCTAGCATAATACGAACAGATTTATTTCCTTTCTAGCATAATACGAACAGATTTATTTCCCTCCTAGCATAATACGAACAGATTTATTTCCCTTCTAGCATAATACGAACAGATTTATTTCCCTTCTAGCATAATACGAACAGATTTATTTCCCTTCTAGCATAATACGAACAGATTTATTTCCCTTCTAGCATAATACGAACAGATTTATTTCCCTTATAGCATAATACGAACAGATTTATTTCCCTTATAGCATAATACGAACAGATTTATTTCCCTTATAGCATAATACGAACAGATTTATTTCCCTTATAGCATAATACAAACAGATTTATTTCCCTTATAGTATATTACGAACAGATTTATTTCCCTTCTAGCATAATATAAACAGATTTATTTCCCTTCCGTTTTGCATAATTCATTTACATCAGCCATATTTAAAAAATACAACATGATGAGATGGGTTTTTTTCACCATTTCGTATGTGAGTATAATTATTATAACTTATTATTTTTTTTTTGTTGTTTTTGTTTTTAAAAAAATATTAAATATAATGATTTTATGTCATAAGTTGTTTTGAAATAGTGGCGAGTAACATATTTTAGTTAATGTTAATCATGAAATACATTATTTTAATAATCGAAGCTGCATGGGAATCAAGCAGATGCAATCTTTAAATAAAATTGGAATAAATACAAATGATATAAGATTAAAATTGTTGGAGAGGGGGTAACAGTAACAGATTAATTTAAAATAATACCAAATTATATATATATATATATATATATATATTAGTAGTAAGTTTTTGAAAGGCTGTGGGCAATGCAATTCCGGGTAAGATGCAAGTTGAAAGGAAAGGAACAAAAACAATAAAAATAAATCGAATACGATATAAGACTTACTATTTATTTTTCCTTTTTTTTCCTTTTTTTTTTTTTTTTCTTACATAACAGCAAGAGTGTTTTAGCTGTCCGGGTGATTAAAAATCACTATTTGATATTTCGGGAAAAGACATCCCTTTTTCAAAAATAATTAGACCAGAAGAAGAATAATATTTTATTCTTCTCCGACTGTGTAGAGAATAATACAAAACAAAATGGCTGCCAGATATAGACCGCAGCAAAAAACAGTTTCACAGGGAATATAAATTAAGTTAAGTTTTATTTTAATATTATGTTAAATATATGATTGGTGTTTAGAATATTAGTGTAATGTTGGTTAGGTGTATGGTGTTCGATAAACTGTTATTTTTGATAATATATATTGTATCATTTTTTTTATTTTTTATTTTTTTTTTATATTTGAATATTTACTTTGTTTTATCTTCGTATTTTTTTATTTTGTTTATCTTTCTACCGTAATTTAAGAATTTTAATATAAATTAAAGTAATTAGTCTCATATTTTAAATATTCTAGATCTATCTACTTATCGATTTCGATTATCATCTATTAAAGAAAAATATATATATATATATATATATATATATATATATATATGAGGTTCATTTATATTCCAATAACCATGTTTTTTAAATTTTTTATTTTTTCACGTTTTCAAAAAACATAACATTCCTGTGAGATGTATATTTACAACTCGTTTCTCTTGAAGTGGGCCAATTAACATTATTATGTCCATATCAGCTCTGCCCAGTTCATCAGAAGTCTTGAAAAAACCTACACCACACAATGGATCATTGTGGGCAAACCCAAAGAAAAAAAAATCACTCACAATATATATATATCGACGGGAGAGTCCATGATATATATATATATATATATATATATTATATATATATATATATACTAGCAAAAACTACCCACCCTCTGGGCGGCAATTACTGAGACTGTTGTCTTCTTTACAGAAATCAAAGAAATAATTTTCATTTGACATTTTGGTAATTTAGAGGAAAACAACAAAATGATTGTCATAGTGTTATTTGATATATCCCAATGTTAGCGAAAATATACTGTGCATGAACATCGTCAAATTTTGTTTTTTTTAGGAAAAAACAACAAAAAGGTTAATTGATATGGTCTTTAAGATATTCAACGTCGATAAATTTTATTTTGTTTCAGCATAAAAATGAAAATAAATTCCCCATTAAAACTGGTTATATAATGAAATAAATAAACATAAGGGTGGAATGTCGATTGGTCAAATAAAATGATTTTATATTACTGAATAATTAAAAATGGGTACTTTGTGTCTTTATTAGAAAAGACAGAAAAAAGAGTTAATGAATCTTAAAGAAAAATATTTTTTTTGTAATTTAGAAAGATTAGAGAAGTTTTTTTTCTTTTCGATGACAAATTTTTAAGTTATCGTCATCATCATCACTACCAACATGTTAACTCCTTGGCCTTTTGTTGAGGAGCAAAATGTAGTATCTGTACTGAATCAGCACTTAGTTTTTATGTTCTGTCAGTGAACGAGAAATCCGTCTATACAGTGGTAATTTAAATTTTTGTTCCAATTCAGAGCCCCCAGTTTGGGGGAGCTGAATTATCCCCACGTTAAATATTGACATTGTGCCTAACTCTGCTCTCGTGAGAGGAAGTAAATAGGAACAGCAACAACAACAACAACAAATTTATTTGAAAAAATTATAAACGCATGTATTCAATTATTAACAGAAAAACTTTGGTAATTATTGTGTTTAATGGAAATTTTATTTTTTTTAAAGTAATTATTCCAAAGTTATCGAGGTTGTTGCTATGTGTAAATATACATGTGCGAAAGCATAACAAAAAAAGAAACAAATAATGAAACGTAAGTTATGATTTTAAATTTTAATCTTAATTCATTAAATCGGTTAAAATAATATTACTACTGATAATAATTAAGAAATTAATATCAAGAAAACGTTTTCGTATATATAATAAAATAGCAGAATCAAATTATAAGTGAATAGTACTGAATATGAATTTATTAGACAATGTTTAAAAAATAAATATGCAAATAATGTATAGCCTTGAGAGTGTTTAGTCAGGTTTTCTGTGACTATATATACGGTATGTGAAAATATTTTAACGTAATTGAATTAGGAAAAGGTAAGGTGTTTTGATATGAATATAGTTCGGATAAGCAAAAAAAGCTTTCGAATTTATTCATTTATATATATATATATATATATATATATATATAAATATATATAGTAAGTTATGAAAATATATATATATGGCAATATAGCTACACAGAGGCTTCCACGTTTCATTCCCGTAGGGAATCGTCAGGCTAAAATGCATACATTTGAGAGAAATGCAGGCATTTTAGCCTGACAATTCCCTATGGGGATGAAACTCGGAGGCTCTGTGTAGCTTAATTGCCATAAATATATTTTCATAACTCACTACCTAGCTCTACTCACGTATTGAGCACTGTTGAATACTGAAAATCGACACATTTTTATTATTAAATTATTATAATTTCTCGACTTTTTCATTGGTTGATGATGTTTTTACAAGAATTGCAAAGTTAAAACTTATTGCAAAGTCAGAATACATTGTGATGTCATAATAGATGTACTCTCGCTCTCTCTCTCTCCTCCTTTATGTTCTTTCCTCTCATTTCTCTTTTCATTATTTACATCATTCCATTCCTCTCTCCCATTTCTCTTATCATTCACCCTATATTCACATTATTCATCCTTCCTTCTACTATGTACAGGTGAAGTGTGCACGGTGATAAGCAAGCAAGATAACAACATCCTCAGAGTTTTAGTATTATATATATATATATATATATATATATATATATATATATATATATATATATGTTGTTTTTTAACTGAGTTCACCCCAAACAGGGCAAGTTGTCACTGGAGACGTAAGGGGCTACTAAGAATTAGGGTGAAAGTTTAGGGGGTCATCCTAAATTGGGAGCTGTGCAGCTAAATGCTTGTTGACAGTAGTTTTAAATTTCTGCATGTCGGTAACAGTCGGGGAAACAGGGAGCAGGGAGGGAGTTCCAAAGGCCGACTGCACGAGGAAGGAAGCTATTGGAGTAGAAGGTTTTCTTGCATCTGGGGACCTCCACAGTGAATGGATGGGATTTAGCTGATTGTCGAGTTGGTCTAGTGTATTTACGTCGATAAGGGCACTAGAGCAGCAAGTACATCGGAGCACATTCCATTAAATTACTTGTAAAACAAGCATGAGGATGCAACATTGCGGCGATGGGACAGAGCGGGGGATTGGTGGATAGTGAAGGACCTATCAGACTAGAGATTCTTTTTTGGACTTTGTCTAAGAGAGAGAGACTAGTGGATTGTGCATCAGTCCAGATGTGACAACAATACTCCATGCATGGGCAGATAGTGGCTTTGTAGAGATATAGAATACTGTAAGGTGTGAGAAGTTTTCTAGCATACTAGAGGGAGCCCACCTTCTTTGCAGCAGCCTTGGCAATGTCTTCTATGTATTTGTCCCAATCCATGTTACCTGTGAATGTTAGGCCGAGGAGTTTGAACATTGGACTCTCAGGTAGAGTGTTATTTGCCATGGTAATAACGTAATAACATGACAATCAACTTCTCAGAATCTGTTTCCTAGTTTCAATTATTATTATTATTATTATTATTATTATTATTATCATTATTATTATTATTATCATTATTATTATTATTATCATCATCATTATTACTTGTTTGTTATGCCTCCTTGGGCATCTCCCCTTTAACTATCTTCTCAATTCAACTGTTAAAAAAAAAATTAAACTCTTAGTACAGTATCGATATCCAGATGAAATTCTGTTAAATATTTCATTTAACAACTCCCAAAAGTGCCCCTCAATTCCTACCTCTTTCTCTGAATTCATCCAACCTCATCTTAAATGTATGAACATCTCGGAATATTTTACAGAATCAGATATCAGACTCGACCAACATCGACAACTATATACTATTCAATCTCTCTTATTGAACTAATAGGTAATAATTCAAATAACTACATTTCTCACCAATAATGAATTATGGATTCTTTTACAGCAACATGATTATATCTTTTATCAGACATTGAGTTAACATCCTAATAATTATTATATGAATGTAAAATTTACTTTTGTCCTTAATCTTCCTGTGACATTATTCATTAACATTATCGATCTGAGCCAACCATAAGACTACCATCCAAACTATGACATTTTTGGTGCTTCTGCTGTTTCACCATGACATGTATAAAACAAAAGAGCTAAAAAAATGTATAAACTTTGTTATGTACTTACGTGGTAGCTTAATAGAAGACTGTACACTAAAAATTATTCAAATTCATCCAATATTTATTAAATTAAAAATAAAAATAAACTAATTCTATCGGGCTTCGCCATCTTGTATCTTTCAATCACCCGATTTTATCCTGAGTTGCCATGCGACAAGGGAGATAACTCATATTTTGGGGATTTTTTGGTTTTCTGCTAAATTGGTAATAACATTTTTTTTAGTTATCTCCCTTGTTACAAAATGTCTAAAAATATGTAAAATCGTTTTTTTTTCTTCTTTTTCTTATAATTTAATAAATACTGGATGAATTTGCGTAATTTTTTCTGTACAATCTTATTTTCAGCTAACACGTAAGTACATAACAAAGTTTATACATTTCTTTAAATATTTTAATGTCATTGTGAAACTGCAGAAGCACTCTTTTTTTATTATTCAATCTATTTTCATTTATACACCTGGCACGCCTACAAAGAATTAATGTGTGATAAAAGTATATTAAACCAAGTTTGAAATCCTTATTTCAGTTTATTACAAATTAGACTAAACTGGAGAAAGGTTTTAAACTGAACACCAACCCAACACAGTTACTAATGAGTTCAGACAATTAACAATTTCTCTAGTACCCTTCTCCAATGCAATGAGAATATATATACCAACTCATTAATTATATCGCTCCTCAGATGCATCACTACATAGCTGCCTGCCTAACAGATGAGATTGCTATCGATACCCTAAGAAGGATATGAAGAGTTTAATATTAGATTTATAACCAGCTTCTTAACAGGCAACACACACACACACACTAGAGATAGACCCCCCCCCTCCCCTCCAAAAAAATTCTCAACTTCATACACCGGATCTCCTCTACTATCTGCTAACGCTATATAGTAGTAGAGCTGATATGATTTGCTTACTGCCACCCCCCCCACCCCACCCACCGTGTGATAACAGTCACCCACGCCAATCGAAACTTTTGGCTTTGGCGCGATAACCGATTCAGTAAAAGCCAGGGTAAGATTTGGGTCCCTTCTCTTAAACAAATGAAATGCTCTTTTGCTCTTGGGCGGTGGAATCGTGAGTGGTTAACCATCTCATGTGATCTTGGCCAGGTCTGAGATGTGATGCATACCAAGGAGAAATCCAGTTCATCCCAACCGGAATCAATGCCGTCAGAAGTATAACAAACACACTATAACAAATGATTGTATGTTTCGCAATTTTTGAGATAATTTGTAGAATTTGGTATATTCGGACTACTGTTCTCATCTTGGGTGTTTTTATCACAACGTTTCGGCCGATGTAACCTTCAACCTTCTTCAGGTGTACCTTGTCGAAATCGGGAATCTTTCTGTCGAACTCGGGAATCTGGACGAAATTTCGAACGGAACCCTTTATTCAATCCACGGGGGTAGCATGCTCTCGTTCCATCTGCCATGACTGGGAAGAAGTCTTCAGTAATTCGCAATTCTTTGTATCGCCCGCACTTAGGATTGAACCTTCAACCTTCAGATGACTGTCACTTAGAACTGAATTATACTTAGTACTATATCCACTTGACCCGCAAGTATAATTCAGTTCTAAGTGACAGTCATCTGAAGGTTGAAGGTTGAAGGTTGAATCCTCAGTAATTGCGAATTACTGAAGACTTCTTCCCAGTCATGGCAGATGGAACGAGAGCATGCTACCCCCGTGGATTTAATAAAGGGTTCCATTCGAAACTCCGTCCAGATTCCCAAGTTCGACAGAAAGATTCCCGAGTTGGACAAAGTACACCTGAAGAAGGTCTGAGGTTACATCGGCCGAAACGTTGTGATAAAACACCCAAGATGAGAACAGTAGTCCGAATATACCAAATTCTACTGACAAATGATTGTATTAAGAACAGGCACTCTACACAAACATCACATGACTAGTCAACGTAAAATGCAGAGTAAACCGCAATTCACAAAATGGACGGTAACTCTTTTAACATTTAAGCTGAAGGTAGACAGATACACATAAAATACAATAAATGATTTATAATTACAAGATCCAATTAGTTTAAACACAATATTTTAAAATGGAATCAACACATAATTAATTGAAATAGATATGTTTATTTTGCACCGTTTAGATTTTGTTTTGCTGCAGCGTACATTTGCTGCGGACCTGATGCATAGCTGCCATTGTTGCATGTTGCAGAATTTGAGTTAAAAGAATAGAAACACTTGAGAAGGGCAAGTTTGATTTTTTTCGAAATATCGTGATATCCCGACTTCATACATCTCTCGTGAACGAAGTAAAAACTGGAAGCAAGTAAGATTTAATAAATAAATAAAGTTAAATAAAAAAAAACTTCATCTTATTTTCCGTATTCCTTCTAACAACCCAGCATATATTTGCATTGTTAATAGCCTTCTATAAATTGTCTATATATATATGTATATATATATATATATATAAATGTTGAATTAAATTAACGATAATTGAATTATCGTTTAATAATAATCTATCGTGATAACATAAAGCTCAATATATTGAATAGAGCAATCAATTCAAGAGATGAAAGATGAGAATAAAAAATTGTAAAGATACAATATTTAAAGATAAACTCTTCTCATCAGATGATGAGAAGAGTTTATCTTTGAAAATCCATAGATTAAGGATATGTATCTTTACAATTTTTTATTCTCATCTTTCATCTCTAGTATGACCGACCGTGCATGGTGAAGTTGTTGCTCCATCATTCTTTGCATACGTTTTGTCGCAGTTGGATAACCCTCCAGGAATTTTAAACTGAACTCTTTATTTAATCCACTGATCTTAGTCTATGTTTTTTTAGATAAAAATAAATACATCTACCATAGTCAAGGGTAACCCGAAGGCTCCCTTTTCGTTGACTACTACATCAAGATGTAGGGAGGGCGTCACTTCTTTTCCTTAATTGTTCCTCTTACTTTTGACTCCCACCTTTATAATACTGAGTGGTTAACAAAAAGGCATCAAGTATCATTTTCTAAATCTTTGGTCTGACTCGACAGAGGATTGAACCCTGGTCTCCCAGCCCATTAGCGAACACTAACAATTATGCCAAATGTCTTTTTACATTTCCTATAACAGTTAGTTTCTGAAGTTGTATTACCAGTGATTGAACCCATGACCTCGAGGTTAGGATTAGGGTTAGGGTTAGAATTCATTCTAGAGTATCTCTTAACAAATGCTTTTGTAAGGAGATAACAGATCGAATAAAAGGTTCAGTTGCAAATTCGTATGATAAAAAGCACTTGAAGAAATGTGGAAATTTTTTTTAAAATTTTATATGGAAATCGCTCCAGACAAGGCATGAAGCCACTTGATGTAAGGAGCTAAAGAAAAAAAAATACTACTTCAAGGTGAACAACTAACCAGATGGATAGATTCTGAGGGAGAAAACAGCAATTCTTCCCCCTTTGTCAGAAACATCGCTCATGGAATGTGAGGACTGAAGGAAAAAATAAGGGAAGAAAGAGTTACGAGGCTGCCGAAAGTAAACCCAAGGTCCACTTTCTACTCTCCTTAATAAGTTTGTGTCTGTTTTGTGATTTCTTTTATGATTTAGCGTTTCCACTCTTTGTCCACATAGTCAACATTTACTGTTTTCCTGGGTTTTGTCTATCTTTGCGGCAAAGGTGTTGTATAGTTAACAACCAAAAAGGTGAGAAAGAAACAAATGAAGAACAATAACTGTTAACAATGAATGTAAATAATATGCATATCTTTATTCTTGTTGTTTTGATGATTGTATTCAATCCAGAGGCTTTAGGATTTGCAAAGGAGTATTGGTTTACTCCTCTCCAGGAGTTAGGCACAAGGCCAGTTTTTATCTTACTCCCACAAGTAAGATGTGACCCAAGGTCGGGTCGGGAAAGTGGGGTTTAAAAATTGCCTGGGCAGCCCCGTCGGCATTCCCCGGTAGGGGCGCCTCAGGCAGTAAGCAATAAACTTACTCCTCCCCAAAGAGGGGAGGCGAAGCCTGAGAGGGTGGACCTCTTAGAACTGCACAGGACAGACCCATAGATCGGCGTAAATCAAGCCCCGAAGGCCAAGACAATGCCAGTCTATGGGGTGCAGTATCCATCGGAACAGATACTACACTTTGATCTTGACCAAAAGGCCAAGAAGATAACTTGGATTTGCAAAGGAGTAGCACCTTTCCGAAATGGCCAATCTGTAGCATTTGCGATCGGTCTCAGTGCATCTCAGTGCATCTCATGTGATGCAGCTTCTCTACAGTGAATGACCGTGCCCGTGCATGGTGAAGGGTCACATCCTTCACGAGGTTATCCTGTTAGTATGCATGAGCATAGGCAGAACACGGCTGATCTAGAGGAGTAAACATTGAACAAAAGTCCCTCGATACTTAATGGGCAGTTGTAGTTCCTGTGACGAACATTAACAAATGGAGGCTTCAACAGAGAAAGAACATTGCAGCTTTGCAGAAAATGAGAAGGTGCACTACTCCGGTGAGCGGAGAACCATAAAAATGTAAAGTGTACAGGTTTTATGAGCCGTACACTTATCCAACCATGAAAATGCCCTGAGCAAATACTTCAGTGTAATCTGCCAATCCACACGTGATGACACAACAAAATAATCGCCCCCTCCTCCCATGGCAAGATTTTGTTCTAAAACATGTAGCGAATCTCTTTTGTATGTACATCGAGGGTTAGGGTTAGATGGATGGATTTAATTCAGTTTCTTCTATCAAGTAAATGTTTTGTTTAGTAATCTTCATATGAAACAATCGACTGATGATAGCCATTCACAGGAAGAAGGCTTAAGAGACTGATGGATGTTTCAACGCATCTCCCTAACTACCATCCGAAACAACACCATGTTCATTATGATGTTGTCCCCTGCAATATCCAAGTCTTATGGAAATATATATATATATATATATATTTGATTTTGATTTTGATTTTTAACGGTCCCAATTTTATCCTGTACCATATTATTTTATTTTATCTCTATCTATCTATTTATCTATCTATCTATCTATCTATCTATCTATCTATCTATCTATCTATCTATCTATCTCATTCCGTTCATATCTATCTATCTATCTATCTATCTAATTCCGTTCATATCTATCTATCTATCTATCTATCTATCTATCTATCTATCTATCTATCTAATTCCGTTCATATCTATCTATCTATCTATCTTTCTATCTTTCTTTCTTTCTATTTCTTTTCTTTTCTTTTATATTTTATGTATTTTTAATTTATATCATTTTTTATTTTTATTTTTAACGGTCTAAACTACGTGACTTTCCAAATTTTGATTTTTAATTCCCCCCCCCCCCAATATGATCTAAGATTAAGATCGAATTTTACCTCTGCCTGATTAGATCTCAGTTTATAACAGCTGTTGATCGATAACAATATATATATATATATATATATTTGGTTTTTGTACATTGTGTTTCAAAATATTCGAGGTTTCTTCATATGCAAATTTTAATTTCCTTATTCTTGTTTGTTTTCGAAATTAAGTGCTATTTTTATGCAAATGAATTTAAAAGACAATTATGTAGAAAAAAACTATACAATGAATTAACTTTTGAGCCACCAAAAACAATAGTAAAACTTTAATTCTTTTCGTTGGGAACACAAACTTTCTTCCTTCATTTCACGTTTCTATTTAATCGTTTGTATTATTTGATGGTTGTTTATTTTTTTGTGTCTTTCAACTCGAAATAAATATTTGGTACTCTTATAGATAACGCACCATGTTTCCGTGACTTTGCGTCGTCAACGTTCGTGCAGCTTATGGAAGCGCACGAGAGTTGACGAGGCGAAAACTGCCAAACTCTAAATTGAAGACCGACAGCCGATAAATTACGATGCAGAAAATCAAAAGAAAATACATATATAAAAATAAAGAACGAACAAACCATAGCTAAACAACTGTTATTAATTAGATGTTTATTTTTGTTTGTTTTTTTTGTCAAAGGAATCATTGTTAATCAAATGTTTTTATATAAAATATTATTTTGCTTGTTCACCGGAAAGTTTCAAAATATGATTTTGTTTGATTTGTTAAGCAAATGTTGTTTCTTTTAAAAAAAATTTCAATGTTTTTTTTTACATTTGTTGTCAACATTTTTTACATAATTTAAGAAAAAAAAAACCTGTTTATAAGCAAATCTTTCTCCTTTTTTTCTTTTCAATCTTTTTTCGATTAGTCATTCAGGAGATTCAACGAGCTGACAGAGATTATGGAAATTCATTTTTTTTGATTGAATGTGATGAACTTCTTCCAAAAGTTATCGGCTGCTTGATGTAGCCTGATTGGCTAATGCCTGCTGCAACCTGATTGGTTAATAGTTTCATCAACTCTCGGGCGCTTTCAAGACCTGCCCGAACGTTGACGAAATATGGTGTGTTATTAATAAGAGTACCAAATATTTAACCAACACAATCATTTTACATGGGCCTAAAAAAAAACAGTGCATAAAACATCATCAATTTTACTTGAATAAAAATACAGCACAATAAAAGTACATGTAATCAAAAAATTTACATAGGGGTAAATGTAATCAAAGAATTTACATAGGGGTAAATGTAATCAAAGAATTTACATAGGGGTAAATGTAATCAAAGAATTTACATAGGGGTAAATATCACAGGCCTCTGGGAGGACTACTCGGAATGTATTTGACATCAAACTTTTTTTTTCAGTCTAATACAATAAATAAATAAAAACAAAACATGATCTTTCTTAAAAAATCTCATGTCTTCTTTTTGTTTCAAAGATACAGTTCTATTCGTTTCGCCATTGCAGATATTTCAGATCTTAGACACAAGTTATTAATCAGACAATCTTTAAACTACAGAGAATGAAAATGTAGTTTCCACGCCATTTCATAGCATCCTCATCACGTGGTGATTACGCACTAACTGCACCTACCCGGCGTTGCTCGGGACGCCGGGAAATTATTTGAGTATTTAGTTTTTATTTGTTTGCATATTTTAAACTTATACAAAAAAAGAAATAAAATTTTAGTTGTAAACTAAACGGAACTTCCATGAGCAAAGTTTCCTTCCAAGAACTATCCGTCTGTGGAACACAATACCATGGGACTGCTTCCTAGCTGACTATAGCATGATTATTTTCAAGTCCAATGTTAACAAATTCTTGTTGAGCCGTCCTCAATCATCACTTTGTTGTCTCACTGTCCGCCTGACAAACTCATTAACCCTTATCCTCGAGTGGCCCATGGGCCTTGATAAGTGATGACTTGTTAGTACATAAAAAAGGTAGACAACTCCTATTATAGTCTTCAATTTAAGATATGAGTTCCTTGTTGATTTTTATTTTTAGGTGATTATTTAAAAATATTTCCTATTACCAGTCGTCTGAGTCAAACTAAATAATTTCTGTAATAAATTGTAGTGAAGTATGTTATTATATTGCCAATAACATCGCCCAACAATAATAAATGAAAATTGGCTAGTCAGAAGCAAACGTTGATTTGTCAGCTTAAATGCTATTTGGGTATGACTTTGAAAATCCGACAAGATAACTTTATGTTTCTGAATTTTTGAGATGAGGAATGATAATTTGGATTATTCGGACATTTCTACAGAAATATTCCCGAGTTCGTAAAGATACACCTGAAGAAGGCCGCAGGTTACAGCGGCCGAAACGTTGTGAAGATAACACTCAAGATGAGAACAGTAGTCCGAATAATCCAAGATAATTTATATGTAAAATATTCCATTTAGTGATAGAATTATCTCCCTTGGAGATAATTTGTCTGCCTCAGTAGGGACCGTGCAGGTCTTGTTTTTGGTCTCCTAGGGAAATCATGTGAACAAATCTCTCTCTCCATCACTATACCTAGAAGCACACTTTGCAAATAAGTCATGCAATGCTTTGTACACCCTTTTTAATCTGCAAGACTTATATTTGATTTGCAGTGCATTCATTTCAATGTGGTTTCTATAAAATGGTCTTTGTGTATCTGAACATTTTAGACTTGTATTTCCTTTCCAGACTTTAAGTGTTAATATATCACAGAGATACTGATATTGGTACTTAAAGGATGGAGACAACACACACTCTCTCACTCTCACTCTCTCTCGCATCCGAAATCCATACATGGTTTGTTAAGTTGGCATCGCGTTCCAATCAATCGACTTAAATCTATCTAAATCAAGACAGGTTTTCCATGAATTAGAAAGAAGAAAACAAATTCTTCACACAGTGAATTTAATATCAGTTTATCCTCAAGTCTGAACACTATGGAATGTTTTACATAATGGATAACCAACTCAACAACTATATATTATTCAACATCTCTTTTCAACTCATAAGTAATAATTCAAATATCTATATTTCTCACTCACAATGAACATTATAAAAACAAAAACATTCTATGAACAATTAATATACATACACCCTTTTAAATAAGCAATTACTATCTATTGAACACTTAGTCAATGAACAATCCATTCATTAAAAATTCATTAGAAATTCATTAAAAATTCATTAAAAATTCATTATATGAATGTAATAATTTCTCATAAAAATGTCTCATTAATTATTAATGTTTATTGAACACTTAGTCAATGAACAATCCATTCATTAAAAATTCATTAAAAATTCATTATACGAATGTAATATTTTCTCATAAAAATGTCTCATTATTTATTAATGTTTATTGAACACTTAGTCAATGAACAATCCATTCATTAAAAATTAATTAAAAATTAATTAAAAATTAATTAAAAATTCATTAAAAATTCATTATACAAATGTAATATTTTCTCATAAAAATGTCTCATTAATTATTAATGTTTATTGAACACTTAGTCAATGAACAATCCATTCATTAAAAATCAATTAAAAATTAATTAAAAATTAATTAAAAATTCATTATACGAATGTAATATTTTCTCATAAAAATGTCTCATTATTTATTAATGTTTATTGAACACTTACTCAATGAACAATCCATTCATTAAAAATTAATTAAAAATTAATTAAAAATTCATTAAAAATTCATTATACGAATGTAATATTTTCTCATAAAAATGTCTCATTAATTATTAATGTTTATTGAACACGTCAATGAACAATCCATTCATTAAAAATTCATTAAAATTTAATTAAAAATTCATTATGCGAATGTAATATTTTCTCATAAAAATGTCTCATTATTTATTAATGTTTTATTTATTGATTCAAAACCAAACCTAAAAATAAATGCACTTCTGCCCCCCGAAAATTGCTTTCAGCTAAAGTTTGGGTGTTTTATTCGCAAGAACATTATTGTTTTATCCTTAGAACATGATCCGGAATTAAATATTAATTATTATCAAAAAAATACAATAATATTGTCTGAACTGTGTTGGTCAGATCTTGGAAATTGAGCCATGGTTAAACGAGCAAAAAGTCTTCTGTGGCCTTTAGTCATAACCAACAATCGGGATTTGTATTGGTTAAACTAAAGACTACAGTCAATACTTTTGTATTCTACATTTACGGTTTGCAAACATATCAGTTTCAAAATATGTAAATTCATAGTTTGTATACAAGATCTGTTACATAATGT
The DNA here is from genome assembly GCA_963556195.1 of Sepiola atlantica. Classification (NCBI taxonomy): domain Eukaryota; kingdom Metazoa; phylum Mollusca; class Cephalopoda; order Sepiida; family Sepiolidae; genus Sepiola; species Sepiola atlantica. The sequence goes on along the minus strand of OY744521.1, from coordinate 7,777,415 downwards.
GTAACCAGTAATAGAGTATGTATATATATATATATATAGAATTATAAAAAGAAAAAACTATACACACATTAAGGTTGTACACATTATAACTTATTTCGACCCCTTAATTAGGTCTCCTCAGATGTATAAACAACCACGTCAAAAAACCAAACGGTTTGGTTTTTTGACGTGGTTGTTTATACATCTGAGGAGACCTAATTAAGGGGTCGAAATAAGTTATAATGTGTACAACCTTAATGTGTGTATAGTTTTTTCTTTTTATAATTCTGTTTTGCTCTGTTTAAATTACATTGAGCTCTGTTATTCAGATTCTCAACACAAAATTGAAATCTACACACTATATATATATATATATATATATTGTTGTGCCAGTAGCTATAAAGTAGACCGTTTTGAGGTCTTGCATAGAGCAGATTCCAAGAACCATTTGAAAATATTGGAATCTGCCTCTATTGCTATTCGAAAACCTTCCTTGTGCAGGCAGAAGGAATTTGTTAGATCGCTAAATCTCTTTGGGGAACTTTAAACCCTTTCCCTTCTTTTTTTTTTTCCCCTAACGTAGTGCCTTTTAATCGTTTTTTTTTAACGAAATCATTAAATTCACTTCTTTTAATCGCTCCATCGTTAATTTTGGCACATTCAATTCCCTGTTTACTCTTTCTTTCGACGAAATTATTGATTAAAAACTATCGATTTTCTCCTAACGAGATGATAGTCGAAAGGGCCTTTGAGAGATTTCCGCGCATCCTTTTTAAATGCATTTATAAGTTTTGTAACTCAAAACATTTATATATATATATATATATATATATATATATGATGATGGACTCTCCCATCGATTTCGACGTATGAGTGCCCCACCAGGGGCTGTCCGCGCGTGAATTTGTAATTGCAAGGGTTGCGCAATCCCAACAGCCGCTCTCCTGAGTCGGAATTGCTTGGTTCCAATGGCAAGTAGTAATACAAGACGACTGGAAACAATGCCGAGATAAGCAGAGAGCACATACAGCTCCTGGTATTCCCAAATGGTCACCCATTTAGTACTGGCCAGGCTCGACACCGCTTAACTTCGGTGATCTAATGGGAACCGGTGTGTCAGCGTGATTGTGCCGTATATATATAGGCAGCATCTTCTCTTGCAGGCAAGTATTGTTGAATATAAGAGACAACTCGTGTCTAGATATCCTTTGGTAGATCCTTTCAATAGTCCGAATTAAGATCTTAGTTTCGGAGGGGAATTGGCTGATGAATTTGCCATAATTTGCATTTGTCTCCCAAGTACTTTCGGACCCATCTGGGTCCATATTCGGGGGAATGAGGTTAACCAGGTCTAGACCATATGTTAGTATTTATAGAAGGTTTTTGGCTGATGAAACTAACTAAATCCAAAATATTGCAGACTTAACATTCGTTGGAAAATTCATAAATAAATAAAAATATATAATAGTAAGTAAATAAAATAAAAAGGGGGATTAAGTATCTAACAGTGAAACAAAAACAGGAGACCTTAACGTAAGCATCTAATATTAACACGGGGATCATCAGCTGTTTACCATGTAACTGTTTTGGAGATTTTAAAAACAGAACAGTTATAATATGCATGGCTCTCCAATGGTACTGATCAAACTACCATTTCCCCAATAATCAAGTGTCGAAATAATTTAGCTTAAAATTTCACTTATATATACATAAATAAATAATAATAATAATAATCAAATAATAATAATATACTACTCTTAAGACTACCGTGTGATATGGTAATTTGCATATCAAATAAAATTCATTATAACAATAGTAATACTACTACTACTAATAATAATAATAATAATAATAATATCTAAACACTACACCCAAGAACCATTCCGCGATATGGTAGCTAGAAATAAAATTATATAGGAATTAAAGTTGCATTTAAAAAAAAAAAAAAGAAAAAAAAAAGTTATATATATATATATATAATATATATATATATATATATAATATATATATATATATATATAATATATATATATATATATAATATATATATATATATATATATAATATATATATATATATATATATATATAATATATATATATATATATATATATAATATATATATATATATATATAATATATATATATATATATATATATATATAATATATATATATATATATATATATAATATATATATATATATATATATATAATATATATATATATATATAATATATATATATATATATATATAATATATATATATATATATATATAATATATATATATATATATATAATATATATATATATATATATATATATATATATATATATATATAATATATATATATATATATATATATAATATATATATATATATATATATATATACGCAGCTTTGTTATTGTTTTTTTTACTGGTGATAGAACACTGGTGTGTCTTTTAGTACGTTTATCCACTACCTAAGCGGTTAAGAATATGCAGAGAACAGCATTCAGCAGCCCTTAATAAGATGTGTCATCAATTTTATATATATATTTATTAATTAATTTTTACGTACATAAAAGAAAGATTTATGTACATAATTAATAAAGTAGGATCAAATATAAACCAAAGTAAAACTTTTAGTAGATGGAACCTATTGTAAAGAGGATTAGCTCAATATACGAGATAGAGCAATTGTAGAGATAGAAGAAAAAAGAGTGATAAATATGCAACTTATCCATCTGTATTTCTCCTCTGATGATAAGATCTCGATCTTTGAAAAGCCTTGGCTTAAGGAAAGAATAATAAACACTAGTTTATTACTGAATACACCTTGCATTGAACAATTGAAATTTGAAATAAATTTGGACAATCGTCGCATATTTATCACTCTTTTTTCTTCTATCTCTACATAATTAATAAATATATATGTGTGTGTGTGTGTGTGTGTGTGTTTGGTTTGTTTAGCTGATAATGACAAGTTACGGTTTCGGTCTATATGACCTCCTCAGAGCTTCTATCCCATTTAATAATAGAGTTGAATAGAATAGTGGCTCTGAGAAGGTCTTACACAGAAACGTTTGTTTCATTCTCGATGGAAAGCAGGCTAATTGCATGGATTTATATTTTATGATTGTTTTTATAGCTAACCAATGCCTATTCTAGGTTTTAACCAATCAGTGTCCTTGTCTTATAAACTCCTCACTACATTATTTTTCTTCGGTCAATGAGTATCACTGTCTTTATTTGAAAGGGATTTCAGCCCTCCTCATTTTTAAGTAGGTCAAACAAACAAAAGGTGACCTTACTCTGATCTGGAAAAAAACTAAGAGATTTTTTCTGTTAAATATCGCCATCTTAGAATTATTTTAGAATTATAATTTTAGCACTATATATTTATACAACAGATTTTGTATACAAACCAATCATGCAGAAGATACTTTGTTAAATTAGGGAGTCCACCCAGTCGAACTTTGACCCCTAGTAGTTAACCCAACACTTTGGCTTGAAAACCAAACTCAATATATACACTTTCTTACATAAACACACAAATATATATATATATATATTAAAAAAAAAAAAATCAAAAAAACTTTGTCGAGTTTGCTTGTGTAAATAAATAAATTTGCTGAGGTAAGACGGAAAGAGAGCACGTAGCTAATGTGTGCGTCGTTTGTTCTGTTCAGTGCCAATGAGGCAGTTCATGCGAGCCGAATGCCACAAAGACACCATTGTTGCAATCGAGAGAAAATTCAAGGAAACAAACATTGAACGCCAACTGAGGAAACTGGCCATGTATGTGGCGGGAAAACCAGACAGGACTGCACCAACTGAAATATAAAGAAACAGAAAAAGAAAATGGTTATTAATTAAATTTCAGACCAGCTGAAGCAACTGTCTTAACTATTATAGTTTAGACGGCATCCCTATCTTATATATAAGTTGTTCTGAGGGGAATTTCAGGCTTTTAGAGGGAGAATTGGCACCACAGATTAGCAGACAGAAATCGGATCCAGGGCCACTAAAACACAGTGTGCTTTGCTCATGGCTACTGAAAGGTCATGATTTTCTCTCTGTTCGCGTTTGTATTAAATGTTATTATTGTTATTATTAGTTATTATTGTTAGTATTAGTTATTATTGTTATTATTAGTTATTAGTGTTATTATTAGTTATTATTGTTATTATTAGTTATTATTGTTATTATTAGTTATTAGTGTTATTATTGTTATTATTAGTTATTATTAGTTATTATTGTTATTATTAGTTATTATTGTTATTATTAGTTATTAGTGTTATTATTAGTTATTAGTGTTATTATTAGTTATTATTGTTATTATTAGTTATTATTGTTATTATTAGTTATTATTGTTATTATTAGTTATTATTGTTATTATTAGTTATTATTAGTTATTATTGTTATTATTAGTTATTATTAGTTATTATTGTTATTATTAGTTATTAGTGTTATTATTAGTTATTAGTGTTATTATTAGTTATTATTGTTATTATTAGTTATTATTAGTTATTATTGTTATTATTAGTTATTATTGTCAGTATGAACACACATTTTGAGTGAGAAATTTTTTGAAAAGCGGGGGAATAACATTCTGATACATGATGAAAGGGTTCACAGACTAAGAAAGGTTGAAAACCACTGTTATATATTATTATACTAAAGCTAAACGAACCGATGTTTGTTTCCTAAAGGCCTTTTTCCTATATAATTCAATAGCACAAAATACATGTTAAAATATTCCTCAGTTTTGGTATGGAGTTATGTTTGAAAATAATTCCATTTTAATTGTTACTAATTAATCCTAACTTGTAATTAATTCATTAATTGATCAATCCTTTACTAAGTTTCTGTCTATAACACGCACCCTCTCTCTTTATAAGTTGTTGGAACCCCATTTCTTAGTTTATGTTGTATCTATCACTCTCGCTTCCATCACTCACTCACTTTCTCTCTCAATAAAACTCAACATAAGAATAATGCATTATTTACATGTAAATAATCAAATTTTGTTCAATACATTCATCATCTTCAATCCTCTCATAATATCCTTCACCATTCAACTGACGGTGATTTTCACAGATTAGGACTCACCCTAACTTTGACCCCGTCATTAGGATTAGGGTCAAGGTCAAAGTGGGGGTTAGGGTCAGGGTCAAAGTGAGGGTTAGGGTCAGGGTCAAAGTGGGGGTTACGGTTAGGGTCAGCATTAAAAATAGAGTTAGGGTCAAAGTTAGCATGGGTCCTAATCTGTGAAAGTACCCAACTGACAATCTATCAAGGCTAAAAGAGGATAAGTTATGACTCATTATTAAAAAAAAATCATTTTAAATGATCATTTTTATACATTTGAATACAAAGTCAAATGAATTCTGAAAGATCTAAAATGTGACGTCACTGCATTCATTAGCCGACAAAAAAATTAGTTCTTTCAGAATTCGTTTTCCTTGTCAGTTTGAATTTCTATTCAAATGTATAAAAACTTTCAAAAGTTTATTGATGCAATTTCATTTATTGGATGACCCATAAATATTTGAGCTACTTATCCTTTTGTCCAATGACTTTCTAACGTACGTAAAACTATTAAAACTGACACAGAGTGAAATGATACAATGTATTAAAACGAATAACGATTTATTACAACAGGTTTTGACAAATGAAATGCACAATGACTACTATTAAAGCATTTTAAGACTAATACTTAATCCACATTCAAAATACATAGAGTATTAGTGATTTGAAATTATACTGACCATCTACGTTAACATGGATGCATAAATATCTGCAGAATCTTGCTTTTATTCATATATTATGTAGAATTTGGTATATTCGACTACTTGGGTGTTTTTGTCACAACGTTTCAGCCGATGTAACCTCCAACTTGCTTCAGGTGTACCTTTGTCGAACTTGGGAATCTTTCTGTCGAACACGGGAATCTGGACGGGGGTAGCATGCTCTCGTTCCATCTGCCATGACTGGGAAGAAGTCTTCAGTAATTCGCAATTCTTTGTATCGCCCGCACTGAGGATTGAACCTTCACAGATGATTGTCACTTAGAACTGAATTTTACTTAGTGCTATATCCACTGCACCACGGGTTCTTCCCAGTCATGACAGATGGAACGAGAGCATGCTACCCCCGTGATTTAAATAAAGGGTTCCATTCTAAATTCCGTCCAGATTCCCGATTTCGACAAAGTACACCTGAAGAAGGTCGGAGGTTACATCGGCCGAAACGTTGTGAGATAAACACCCAAGATGAGAACAGTAGTCCGAATATACAAAATTCTACGAATTAGCAACCCTCATCTCAAAAATTCCGAAACCTATGTATATTAGATATAAATAAATAACTAATTACATGGAGATTAATTTTGAAATCTATTTACATAAAAACAGCCGAACACAAAGCATGAAAATAATTTTTTTAATTTTCAGATGTTTACGACATCAACCACCCAATCTCTAAAATTTTATTTCTGTATTTGTTTTTTGTTTTTTAATTCTTCAGTATATAATCAAGTAAGCATTAAACTTGCAGATTATAAAACATTTTTTTTCAATAAATGATAATGGCCAAAATGGGTCCTATTTATGTTAAATTAACATGCCAAACTCCCCCTCGTTTAAACATTACACAAATATGTTCTAAAATAAATTACAGTCTGAACATTTGGTGCTTAATCAATAACATTCCCTCCTTCCCTATAATATGTGTGTAAAGTATTTGGATGTATGTAAGTGAAACCTGGCAGTGAGTGTAGAGGACATGCATTGCATGGAGAGAAATGATATGAGAATGATACAATGTAATGTGAGTCTTAAAGATAGGCTTAGATCTGATGACCTCAGAGGATGATTAAATCTGGACAGTATAGGGAGATGTGTGCAGAATAGGAGACTTCGATTGCAGGGTCAGTTGGCAGGGGAAGGTCAAGGAAAACATAGAAAGAAGTGATAAGGATTAACTTGAGAGAAAGAAAGATAAATAAAGACCCGGCAGAAATAGGTTAGTTTTGAAGTAAATTTCTGAAAGCTAACAGAACTGACCTCAGTCCTGAGAGGAAAGCAACACACACGCACATATGACACCCTGATGCTATGTAACAATAGATTCAATAGGATTTGAAGACAGCTTGCCTACTTTATAGCCTGCATTGGTGTCCTCATCTATGCCAACAAATTTATTTAATAATCGCCCTTTTAGTGTAGTTTCAATATGTTAGATACCCCTTAAAAAATCAAACGGATTGCTTGAACCATCTCCATAACATGACACTAGTCTGTCACCAGTTGTAATCTCAGTAATTTATTTATACACCTGGATGAAGTGTTTACTTAAAGCACTGAGTATTCCCAAATGGTTACCCATCTAAGTACTGACCAGGTTCAACATTGCTGAACTCCGGTAATCTGATGGTAACTGGTGTGTCAACATGATCGTCTCGACATGAACATCATAGAATATTTAAAATATTATTTTTATTAATTCAACTCCACAATCACTGGACAGTTTGGTTGGATCATAATTTCTTCCGAACTTTCACTGTGCACACTCCCTTTTCCAGGTGGACATGATGGAGAGCATCCTCACGGTTACCTGCAGTTAGTTTTGTGTCGTACCAATTGACTTAATTTATTTTAAAATCCTTCTTTGTAACTCACCACATGATCTTTTGAACCAAGCACAGTTCAACATCTTCCCTGATAGCTCTCTCTAAAAAAGGTACTTTTATCGAACATAGAACCAGTTTCCGTGAACTTCGCGTCGGCAGCGTTCAGGCATGCTATGTAGATACTCGATAGATGCCGAGCGATTAGCCACAAGCTGCTGTCAGCAACGAGACGACAATTTTCTAACCAGTATTGAAATCGATTAAAGCCAGAAGCAATTGATCAAAGCCAGTGCATGTTTATTTCCTGTTACCCCCCCCCCCCCAAAAAAAAAAATAAATAAATGATTAAGAACTGTGTAGTAGTGTCGAATCTCCTGAAGGAGTCATTTCTTTCTGTCAGGAAAGAAAACTGTTGTCAAAAAGAAGAAAAAAAAAAACCATGTCAGAAATGTTATTACATTTGCCGGTTGATAGAAAGAAAAGGAATAACGGACAATTATTCATGGAGGTGTACAAAAATTAAATGTAGAGCTTGGAATTACGTAAGAATTGACACGTTTTTTTGTTATTTGCTGTGAAAATAAAACTGAAAAAATAAATACGACGCAGCAACGTATTGAAGTTATCGGCTGCTACCATTCACCTCGTCATCTCTCGAACGCTGCCGAGACAAAAAAAAAAAATTATGAAGAATCCATGAGCGATTGCTCTTTAACCACATTACCTCGAGTGGAGTGTATTCTATGGCTGACTCTTCAAACTTAAGTATTTTTATTTGCCTCCTCTCTAGGAGGTTAGACACAAGGTCAGGTGTGGGTTTTGATGAAAGTGTGTTTGTGGAATGAACTTGATTCGAACCCGGCATACCCAGGTCCTCAGTCCGCGTCGTTAACCACTCAGCCACCGGAAACGGGTTCATGTTCGATAGAAGTACCCCCCCCCCCCCCCCCCCCCATAAAAAAAAGGTGATCATACTTACATCTTTGGATCAATTATTTACATAATAGTTATGTTCACCTTGATTAGATTTACTTATTTAAATATCATCATCATCATCATCATCATCATCATCGATTTACAAGATGGCATGTGTTGGACAGCTTTTAGAAATTGACTTCCAAACTAACCTATCTCTGACCAGGTCTTTATTATTTATCTTTCTTTCTCTCAAATCCATCCTTATCACTTCCTCACATGTTTTCCTTGGCCTTCCCTTGCCAACTGACCCTGCTACCTCAACTGTTCTACATCTACTAACTCAAGCACTCTCATCCATTCTTTCAGTGTGACCAAAACAACAAAGTCGCTTGTTCTGCACACATCTCCCTATACTGTCCAGATTTAATCTTCCTCTGAGGTCATCAGCTCTAAGCCTGTCTTTAAGACTCACATTACACAAATGTACTTGTCTGAATTGGAAAGGTCAACTTACCGTTTGCAAAAGTAGACACAACGGAATGCGCAGTGCCGCAAAGGTATTGCGGCACTGCCTCCATTGCTACAACTCCGAAAACTGCCAGTGGTCCGTAGAGGCAAAACCCTAAACCACATCCCACAAAAATGATCCACAGCTAAAAAAAAAATACAGTAATAAAAACAAAAAAAAAAATAATCAATGAATAAATTTTTTAAAGAATTTTTTTTCTTTTTTATCAATGAATCACCACCTATCAAGGCCAAAAGTCACTTGAGGATAAGGGTAAATAAAATGGATGGATTGTCAGTTTAATGATGAACAATATTATGAAAGGATTGAAAATGATTAATGGAATGAACACAGTTTAATTACTTATAGGGATGATTTATTTGCTGACATTAGATTTGAAGATAACCATGTTGCAGTCTGCAGGGAAGCACTCCCATGGTGATGTGTTCCACAAATGAGAAGTTCTTGGAAAGAAACTCTGTTCATGGAAATTTTGTCTGATGCTAAGCACATGTTGGAAGAAAGGAAAATTCTTTGCAGTTGTGGTAGAAAAAAAAACGAGTTCTTGCTGTGAATGTCTTACAAGGAGGAATCAGAGATTGGAGCTCAGTCGGGCACCTTCCATGGAAATAAGGATAGAGTATTATTTACCTTCTCTTCAGGAGGTTAGGCACAAGGCCATTTTTATCTTACTCCCACAAGGTAAGATGTGACACAAGGTCGGGTCGGGAAAGTGGGACTTGAAAAACCAGTGCTCGAGAAGGTGAGCACTCTGGCCATTAAAAATTGCCTGGGCAACCCCGTCGGCATTCCCCAGTAGGGGCGCCTCAGGCAGTAAGCAATAAACTTACTCCTCCCCAAAGAGGAGAGGCAAAGCCTGGGAGGGTGGACCTCCTAGAACTGCACAGGACCGTCCCATACACCGGCGTAAATCAAGCCCCGAAGGCCAAGACGATACCAGTCTATGGAGTGCAGTATCCATCGGAACAGATACTACACTTTGATCTTGGCCAAAGGATAGAGTAGACAAAGACTAGCAACATCTCTTCTGTGAGAAAGGGACTGTAGAGAAGAGATTATCCCCCACTAGATTGCCAAGTCGATTTTATACTTTGTCAAATGTAAGAAGCAACATTTAAAAAAAATTTTTGCTTTTTGTCAAATAAGTATTCAAAGTTAGATGCAAAGTTGTTTTTTAATGTTAACCAAGTCTAGATTGAGACAAAAATAAAAGTTATCTCAGTCTAGAAGGAGTTCTCTTCAGTTCACTGAGGACAGAACAAATACTACATTTTGAATTATTTCTTCACAAATAAAAAATAAATTTTATTTACAAATTAGGCACAAAACCATGAAAGATGAGTAAGTAAACACATTCGTCCAAGCACTGTTCCTTTCGTTCGTTCACTATTTGTTGAGAATTTTCCCTTCACCACAATACCACATTTACTCTATGGACTACCCTATTTAAAATATTCCAAATGGTTTCCAATCAATTTTGTTTCCAATCAATTTTGTTTCCAATCAATTTTGTTTACAATCAATTTTGTTTACAATCAATTTTATTTACAAAAGATATTTACAATCGGAAAATCATGGAAAATGAGACAACAAAAATCACCCAAAAAGAAAGAAGAAAAAAAGCAACAAAATAAAATCAGATGTAGGTTAGTAAGACCCTTCCAACCCCTTCTAAGAGTAAGGTTTGCATCGTAGCCCAAAGGCCAGGTAGCAATGAAGTCAGAATACCTTAAACTTTAAAGTGAGTTATCTCCCTTTAATCCTAAAATAAACCATAATCAGTTGTGATTCCGTAGTTCGAACGTTTTATTTATCGATCTTCATAAAATAACTAAATAAAAAATAGACCCTGAACGCTTTAAAAAGAGTAGAATAACTTTTTTAGTCTATTTTGACAGTTATTCAGAATAAAATGTCAGTTTTGCTATGGAAAAAGGGAGATAAGCATTTATCTTGTTGCCATACTATTCGAAATAATCTTTTTCCAACTATTAAAATAATAAAAGTTAATAAAATCATTTATTAACTTTTATTCTTTGAATATTATTTTCAAAAAATATTTGAAGCTGATTATTTCCCAAAATCATCTTATTACCTTCTGAAGAGAAGAATATTTTCTTTGTAAAATCCGGGATTTAATGGACATACATGGACTCACTTCTGATTTTTTGTTAAATGTATTAAGCTTTATGAATACTTTATTTATATATGTTGATCAATAAAAAGTCTAGATTTATAGTGGGATTTATAAAAATAAAATATTTTTATTTTGCCTAAAATGTGTACCTATACTAATATAGGAGACATATGTCTGTTAACTACTTTCAGGCTATTAGGCTTTAGAACCTGAAATTTGATAGGAATGATACCCTACCAGTGCAGCCTTTTTAAACATCTGCATGCCAGTAACGTCGGGGAAACAGGAAGCAGGGAGGGAGTTCCAGAGGCCGGTAGCACGAGGAAAGAAACTGCTGGAGTAGAAGACTCTCCAGCATTTGGGGACGTCCACAGTGAATAGATGGGACTTAGCTGATTGTCGGGTTTGTCTAGTGTATTTACATCGAGGGGGCACCAGAGCACAATCCATTGAAGTATTTGTAAAACAGGCACTAGGATGCAACATTGCGGCGATGAGAAAGTGGCTGGAGCTTGGTGGACAGTGAGGGACCTATTAAGTTGGTGACTCATTTTTTGAACTTGTCAAGGAGGGAGACACTAGTAGATGATGCACCAGCCCAAATGTGGCAACAATACTCCATGCATGGGCGAATGGTGGCTTTGTAGAGATACAGGATAATGTCAGGTGTGAGGAGTTTTCTAGCACGTTAGAGGGAGCCCACCTTCTTTGCAACAGTCTTGGCAATGTCTTCAATGTATTTGTTCCAATTCATGTTACCTGTGAATGTGAGGTCGAGGAGTTTGAATGTTGAACTCTCAGGTAGGGGGTTATTTGCCATAGCAATCGGTGGTTGGAGAGGTTTCTTGTAGTTATTGAAGGAAAGGAGCTTTGTCTTTGCGGCATGATTTTAAACAGACACCTTGTTCTTTTATTTACTCTTTTAAACATTACTGAGGCACAACGATGGAGAAAGAGAATGTCACTAAGAACAGATTGCTAACCAACGCCTTTAACCGTTATGCCATGGGTCCATGTGGATGCATAAGTTCTAAGTGACAGTCTTCCAGAGATTGATTGTTCAATCCTTACTACAGGTAATAACTAAAAATAACATACTTTACACTTCTACCCAATCATGGGTGATGGAACAAGAACAATCTACAATTGTGGGTTAAATAAACGGTTCAGTTCGAAATTATTTATAAATTCCCAAGTTCGACATAAAAATTGCCAAGTTCGAAAAGATGCAGTTAAAGAAAGTCGGAGGTTACATCGGCCGAAACGTTGTGAAAATAGCAATCAAGATGAGAATAGTAGTCAGAATAATCCTAACAATGCAAATTATCAATTCTTATCTAAAAAATTCCGACATATATTATCAAGATTAATTTAAAAAGAAATTTCTCTGAATCAAGATGAATACTCAAGTTTTTTTGCTGATGTGTTTTTATTTTCGCAAATCTTTTCTTTTTAGTGATTGAATATAAGAATGATCCTAATTGGGAATATCAATTTTCGTTTAGGGTAAAAAACAAAATCACTAAAAGCTCAGTATTATGAAAATAAACAGATTTAAATGTCTGTTCTGGTTGGTGTAAGAGAGAAAAGAGGCAGATTCTAATTTTTGTTCTTTTTCTTGAACGCAAGTTGAATGTGCTCGCTTGATCTTTAAATTTGTTGTTATTCTTTTGTGTACTCTGCAACTTCTATGTTCATATCCTGTTTTATAAGGCAATAACGTATTGTTTAAGTTTTTTTCTTCACTTTACACCCGTCTGGCATAAGGCAGGCGGCTCTGAACACTTTTTGATGCATGAATTACATTCCATAACATAAACAAAACAATTAATTAAAGTGTGCAATAAAACAATAAATCGATTACGATTACCTGATAAGAATCCTTGCTGATGTAGAAAATAAGAGAAAATAGAAATATGATCACGCCAAAACAAAAATCCCGAGCAACATTCAATCGACAAGTTCCTTTTTGATTTTGCCGCTGCGAAATAGAAAATTGAAAGCGATATTAAGTTTTATTTTGACAAAATGTTAAATAAACAAAAATAAAAAAAGTGACTGATAATTAAAGAAATAAATGTTTCAAAAGTAATTATGTTACGGAGGTTGACATTAGGGCAATCTCACTTTATGTTCCTTATTTGTTTTGTAAAGTAGTTGATCATTTTAAAACTGCACGAAAATTTAGATTGTTATATTTTGAAATTTATTGCTTGAATGAGTAATTTTATTTTTACGATTTGAAAGGTCATGTTCGAATCGTAATTTGAAAGGTTATATTTATCATGTTAAAATGACAGCTTGAGAAAAGCAGTTTGTTTGACTTTACGGATTAACAAAAAAATGATTTTCACTTACAATTAAACAGATCAGATTAATTGTTTTTGTCTAATGCATATGACCAAATTGTGTTTGTAATTTAAAAAGGCCATGGCAAGGCACCAGCCTTGAAGGCCAAAATATTAAACCATAATACCAAAACAATAGATTTCAATCGAAAATTAGAAAAGAAAACAAGATCCAGCCAATTGTAAACCTGCAATAGTGCTAACAGACAGACAGAATAACAGAGTGTACAAACAGACAAACAGGATGACAGACAGTGCAAACGGATAGACAGGATGACAGACAGTGCAAACGGACAGACAGAATGACAGACAGTGCAAATGGATAGACAGAATGACAGACAGTGCAAACAGACAGACAGGATAACGGACAGTGCAAACGGACAGACAGGATGACAGACAGTGAAAACGGACAGTGCAAACAGACAGACAGAATGACAGACAGTGCAAACGGACAGACACGATGACAGATAGTGCAAACGTACAGACAGGATGACAGATAGTGCAAACAGACAGACAGAATGACAGACAATATGATAGACAGTACAAACGGAAAGACAGGATGACAGACAGTACAAACGGAAAGACAGGATGACAGACAGTGTAAACAGACAGACAGGATGACAGACAGTGCAAACACGCAGAATGATAGACAGTGCAAACAGACAGACAGAATGACAGACAATTCAAACAGACAGACAGAATGACAGACAGTTCAAACAGACAGACAGAATGACAGACAGTTCAAACAGACAGACAGAATGACAGACAGTTCAAACAGACAGACAGAATGACAGACAATTCAAACAGACAGACAGAATGACAGACAGTGCAAACAGACAGAGAAGATTACAGACAGTGCAAACAGACAGACAAGATGACAGACAGTGCAAACAGACAGACAAGATGACAAAAAAAAAGTGAAAATAGGTCACAGACACAGAAACATTCACAATGATTTGTGGAATTTTCTTTCTTTTCATGCATCATTACGAAAAAACTTTAGTTTAGAAAGTTTCATTTTTAGGAATTTGTGGATAACACCTTTTCAACTTGTAATAGGTAGGTGAATACCTACCTCCTCCACCAGGGCAAGATGTGACACATGTTTGTTTGTATTTAGTTGGGGAGGGGGGGGGGATTCAGAACACTTTATCATCACTCTCGACCAGTTGCAAAATCAGCCGAAGATTTCCCTAGGTATTCTTTCATAAATAAGAGTACCACCTAAGCCGACAAGCAATTATCCTTTCCCCCTAGCTTTCTTACTGCCTTAAAGGAAAGCCTACTGGGACGATGCCAACTAAGTGTAATGATAGTAGTAGTGGTAGTGGTGGTGGTAGTAGTAGTGAAAGAATTGTGCACAGTTGTAGTAAGTGTTAATAACATTTGATGTTTGCATGTTTGTTGATATTTGCATCTGTGCCGTGGTTCCCTCGATAACCAATATCCACCCACCACATTACAGAGGATCAAGTGTTTTGAATTGCATGAGAGCATCCAGATGTAAAAACGGTTCTTACCGCTGAGTGAGCTTTGTCCGACAGGTAACCAGCAGCTAACGAGCCAACGATGCCGCCAACCTCCATGCTACTTGTCAGCATGCTACCTGTGCAACGAGAAGAAAAACAAGATTAACAAGCGAAACAAAAGAATGTTCACGATAATATTGCAAATTCCTTAGACTCTCAACACTTTACGAGTAGACGCGTACATTGATTCCATGACAGCAATTAAAAAAACATCTTTTCTGCCTAAGGAATGCAAAATAAAGAAAATAGTTCATTCATGTATTCAGAAAGAACTCAATTGTGGAACTCTCTTCCTGCTGACTGTTTTCCTTGGTCTTTTCAAGACTAAGGCCAATAGGCATCTTTTCGATAATCATATTTGTTCTTGTTAGCTCCTTACATCAAGTGGCTTCATGCTTTGTCTGGAGCGATTTCCATTAAAAAAAAAAGAATAAAAGTTGGCCATCAGCTTTTAAAGCTAGCATAAAAGCCACCCGTTCGGTGGCCATTTTAGTTATTATTAATTGGGAATGTTTTTTGTTGTTGTTTTTTTTAGTAATAGTAGTAATAATAATTCAAGTAGTTGCCATAGTAGTAATAATAGTATTTACACACACAACAGTATTATTAGTGATAGTATTTGTTTTAGTAGTCGGTGTAGTAGTAGTAGTAGTATTGCTTACTAACTCTCTCTCTTTCTCTCTCTCTCTCTCTCTCTCTCTCTCTCTCTCTCTTTCTCTCTCTTTATCAACCATAGTCTAAAGTGACCCGGATGCTCTCTTTTCGTTGACTACTACACAAAGATGTAGGGGAGGGAGTCACTCCTTTCCCTGGATTGCTCCACTTACTCTTGATCCTCACGTTATAATGCTGAGTATTTAGCAAGGAGGCATTCAGTAGCATTATTTCAGTCTTTGGTATGACTCAACCAAGAACTGAACCCCCGGTGTCTCGGCCCATTAGCAACCACTAACTATTATGCCAAATGGACCGATTTACTCACACCGTAGTAATACTATTTCTACCTTCTTCATGGTGTTTTATCTTTATAATTCTTCTTCTTCTTGTTATTAGCAGTAGTAGTAAAGATATTACAATGTTCACTAGCCTATCATATACATGAGATGCCAAGACTGCTTCATGCTAAATTTGGTGCAATTCTAACTAGTAGTTTTGGAACCTATAAGTTATTATTATTATTAGTAGTAGTAGTAAGAGGAGGTGGCAGTGATCGAATGGATACCGACACAGACTGACAACCTGGGTGTGACAAATTCGAATTCAGTGTGTTCCCTAACACGACTTTCACTTATGGAAGTTGACAATCTTCATGTAAGGACCTGATTTCAGAAACAATCGGAGAAACCAATGTCAACAAAAGAATCAAGCCGGTCAAAAAATTGGTATCATACTGATTCATACGAATTTACTTTTATTAATAATAGTAGCAGTAGTAGTAGTAGTAGTAGTAGTAGTAGTAGTAATAATGTTGTAGTAGTTAAAATAATAGTAGATATACTAGCAGGACCCGTGTAAATTACACGAAATGATGTTTTCAATATTAATTATCTTGTTCCTAACCGATACATGTTTGAATAAAATATCATAAGATTTGACTTGTATATTTATTTTTAAAAAAATGAACAATACATGAAACAATTCACAAAACTTCTTTATATACAATATTTCTCGATTTGATCGATCGACTAATTCTGCTTTCGACGACTAAACCCTACTTTGTAAATGCTTTAGATTAAATTAAATTTGGCTCCAATTCATGAGTAGCATACAAAGATTCAGAAGGTCGTTGCTTTTGATGTAAGCGTGACACACAAGATAACACACGCTATCGTATTAATATGTGTCTTCCCGGTCGTCCCCTCTCTACATCCCCCCCCCCCCCACATTCGATGTAGGAAAAATAATCTTAGGGGTTGGTTGGGATCGAACTATAAACCAGTCGGGCCGACGTCAAAATCCTACGTCGTTAACCGTTGCGCCAAAGGGAAATACTTGAAAATATTACGAAAATTAGGTGACTTGAATGCTTTTCCAAATCTAGGTGCGGCACGCATGCGCAGAGCTTTTGATGTAAGCGTGACACACGAACACACACGCTATCGTATTTATATATAGATTATAATTTTGGTGAGCCTATGATATAGTATGCCAATAGTGTTTCAAGCCAAATTGGTTGAAATTCTCTCCAGAAGTTTTGGATTCTATAAGTGACTAATCCTTGGACTTTTTGGCTAGGAGCAAAGTGTAGTATCTGTTCTGATACTACACTTAATCCTTTCTCTCTTTGATCAGTGAAGGAGAAATCCTACTAGACTGAGGCAATTTTTATTTTTGTCTCAATCCAGAGTGCCCCATTTTGGGGAGCTGAATTTTACCCACAGTAAAAACTGACCTTATGTCTAACGCTGCCCTCGTGGGTAAATAGGGACGAGACAACTCATGACGAGTTGAATCAGTATTTGTTATACATATTAAATATATAATTTCTTAACTTTGACGTTGGGTGATAATCCTGTTTTTATAAAGATTACAAAGTCAAAGGATTTCACAAAGTCAGAATACATTGTGATGTCATAATGAACTCTGACTCTCTATTTCCATTCTCTATCCTCCCCTCTCTTAATTATTTATATCATTCCATTCCTATCACTACTCTTATCATTCCATATTTATTATTTACGCTATTTGCTGTTCCTCCCACCATCTAAAACATTCATGTACAGATGAAAATTTTCCCCGACCCCTCAATCTCTCCAGCCGTCAATCCCAACTAATTTTTCACTCTCCCCCAACCCTGAGAAATATTTTGAGTTAAAAACAAAAAAAAAGAACAAAATTTGGCCTGCCCCCTTAAAAGTTTGGCCTGCCCCCTAAAATTTTCCCCGACCCCTCAATCTCTCCAGCCCCCAATCCCAACTAATTTTTCACTCTTCCCCAACCTTGAGAAATATTTTGAGTTCAAAAAAAAAAAAAAAGAAAATTAGGCCTGACCCCTAGAAAGTTCGGCCTGACCCCTAAAATTTTCCCCGACCCCTCAATCCTTCCAGCCCCCAATCCCAACTAAAATTTAACTCTCCCCCAACCCTGAGAAATATTTTGAGTTCAAAACAAAAAAAAACAAAAAAATTTGGCCTGACACCTAAAAAGTTTGGTTTGACCCCTAAAATTTTCCCCGACCCCTCAATCTCTCCAGCCCCCCATCCCAACTAATTTTTCACTCTCCCCCAACCCTGAGAAATATTTTGAGTTCAAAACAAAAAAAAAAAATTTGGCCTGACCCCTAAAAAGTTTGTCCTGACCACTAAAAATTTCCCCGACCCCCCAATCTCTCCAGCCCCAACCTCCGCATTTGTTGTTTACTCTCCCCCAATGCTGAGAAATATTTTAAGTTCAAAAAAAAGAAAGAAAAAAATTTGTCCAGACCCCCTAAAATGTTCCCCGACGCCCTCCCCCCATCTCTCTAACCCTACCCTCCGAATTTTTTTTTACTCTCCTCTCACCATGAGAAATATTTTAGGTTAAAAAAAAAAAAATTGGGGCCGACCCCCTTAAACGTTTGGCCTGACCCCTAAAATTAGCTCTATCTACGATATTGAGCACTTTCCTCCCGGACAACGCTGAGTCCTTACTGAAATCACTCTTACTGATTTCCACTCATTTCCATGGGCACAATGGTCTGAAGAGAAGTGTAGATACTGTTAAAATATTATACAAACTAATCACTACAGTAGCTCTATCTAGGACATTGAGCACTTTTCTCCCGGACAACGCCGAGTATTTAGAAAATCAAGATGGCCTCCAGAGCACTACTAAAATCACTCTTACCGATACCCGCTTTCTTTTCATCTGCACAATAGTCCGAAGATAAACGTAGATGGCGTTAAAATATTAGGCAAATTTATCACTACAGTAGCTCTATCTAGGATATTAAGCACTGTTCTCCCGGACAACGCCGAGTATTTAGAAAATCAAAGAGGCTTCTCGAGCACTACTAAAATCACTCGTACCGATCCCCTTTCCATTTCATCTGCACAATAGTCCGAAGAGAAACGTAGATGGCGTTAAAATATTATACAAACTTATCACTACAGTAGCTCTATCTAGGATATTGAGCCCTTTTCTCCCGGACAACGCTGAAGCCTCTGGATCTTATATTGTAGAAGCGCTCTGGTGCTGGGTCCTATATTGTAGAAGCACCCATGGTCCGTATACTGCAGAAGCACCCATGGTCCCTATTTTGCAGAAGCCTCCGGGTCCTGTATTGTAGAAGCACCCCCGGTGCTGGGTCCTATACTGTAGAAGCACCCCTGGTCCCTATACTGTAGAAGCACCGCTTGGTCCCTATACTGCAGAAGCACCCGTGGTCCCTATTCCGCAGAAGTGTCCGGGACCTAAGTTTTGAAGGAAAAAAAAATGTTGAAGTAAAAAATAAATTTTGAAGAGAAAAAAAAAGTCAAAACCTATAACGATGACGTCATATACCTATTACTGTGACGTCACATGCACAAGAATAAGTTGGTTGAAAGAAAAATTATTATTACATAATTACATTGGCTGATTTCCAAATTAGTAGTAAATAACATTGAAAAAGCGTGAAAAAACCAGACCCGCTGCCGAAAACTGGCTCCGTTGACCCTCAGCAAATTTTTTTTTTGTTGTAATTTTGAGATATTATGATCCCAGGTGTTGTCTGGTCCTATAAATATCAAATTTGTGACAGTTTGCTGAGTAGTTTTTGAGGAGTAGCTGGACAAACAGACAGACAGACATACAGACAACTGCCCTTTATAAGAGGAGATAATATTAGTTTTAATATTAGTAGTAGTATGGTAATATCAGTAATAGGTGTATTATACTTTTGACCAGCTTATGACCTACCTGACATGTCAATGGTGCTTCATGCCAAATTTGAGGCAATTTCTGCTCAGTAGCATTGGAGCCTCTAAGTGACCAATGCATACACATAGGAAATAGTCAATAGTTCTTGGGTTAGTAGATGTAGAACAGTTAAGGTAGCAGGTTCAGTTCACAGGGAAAAGTGAAGGCAAACATAGAAGGAAGTGAAAAAATAGACTTTGGGGGGAAAAAGGGATAAATAAAGATCTGGTCAGTGATAGATTACTTTGGGAGTCAATTTCTCAAAGCCGTTCAACCTATGCCAGCATGTAAAACGGACATCAAACCGAATATGATGATATGATGATGATTACATATGTTTACGATAAAAATTGAAGTATTTATATCTTTAAATTAATTGTGTACCATAATACTAGGTAAAATATTTTGTTCTAACTTCCATTCAGATATTTGTTTTCATGACATGCTTCAAGAGGTAGATTATTCATCTTGACTGCTAAATTTTTAAGGATACAAGGGGCTTAGCATTATTCAGTAAGAACACCATCGTCACCTTGCATTCTTACTTAAAAAGGCTTGTATGTGCAGAGGTGTTGATTGGATTGGTTTCAAATAACAAATATTAAACCAGTTTTTTAATAATTACAAAACAAATCTTTCAGGTGGGGGGAGGGTGATATTTAAAAATAATTATATTCATAAAATATAGTTTACAATATTTTTTCGTATTATTTTCAAGTATTTTCTGCGTGTTAACATTTTATTATACTAAGTGTGCGAGCTTACTAATACCAGTTTGGCTTCCATTTCGTTATTATTTTTTTCCAGTGTTTTATTTTTTTTATTTATCCATTGGGGTTTTACAGCAATATGGTGGGGGTCTGTGTAAAATAAAAGTATAAATATTCTTGGGCAATGTTGAGTAGAATCAGCTAGTTTGAATAGAAACGTTTTTGCTATTTAAACTCAAACAACTTAAATTTTGTTATTGGATTATTTTAATTTTTTAAAATTCAGTTTGGATAGTTCCAGCGACAAAACTGGGGACGATAAAAGTTTCATCCGAAAAATCACAAAAACTAAAGATGAAATCTGCACTCACTTGTCATTGTACTCAAATTTTTTTCATGGATCAAGTACAATTGACCCCAATCCATGACACACGTCCGAATCACAAAGAGGACCATGTAATTGACTCCAAGCAGAAGTAGAAATGGATCACACAATATGTAATGGACTTTGGAAGAGTCTGTAACACCTTTGCCTAAAAGATAAAGTCAAGAAATGAATTACAAGATAGTGATCAGTTCAACCTATTGTTTGAAACAATCTCATCTTGGTGTAGATTGATAATTGGGATCATCTGAATCATTCAGACGACTATTCTCATCTTGGTTGTTATGTTCATATTTCAGCCAATGTAACCCCAGACTTACTTCAGGTGCATCTTTTTTAAACTCAAGAAACTTTATGTCAAACTTGGGAACCTATGCAGAATTTCAATCTGGAAATGTAACGCAACGGATAAAGGTGTTGAGTAATAATCTGTTTTAAGTGATAGTCTTCCGGAAATTGAAGGTTCAATCCTCACTACGGGCGATAAGAACAGAGAATAAAAATTACTTAACACTTTTATCTAGCTATGGCTGATGGAACGAGAACAATCTACTCCCATTGATAAAATAAAAGGGTCCAGTTCGTAATTTCGTATAAGTCGCCAAGTTTGACAAGATGCATCTGAAGAAAGTTGGTGGTTACTTTGACCGAAACGTTGTGAAAATAACAACCAATATTAGAATAATAGTCCGAATGATACAAATCCCAGCAGTAGTGGCTATTTTTTGTGCCATATAATTTGAAGTGGCTATTTTTTGTGCCATATAATTTGAAGTGGCTATTTTTTGTGCCATATAATTAGAAGTGACTATTTTTGTGCCATATAATCTGAAGTGGCTATTTTTTGTGCCATATAATTTGAAGTGGCTATTTTTGTGCCATATAATTTGAAGTGGCTATTTTTTGTGCCATATAATTTGAAGTGGCTATTTTTGTGCCATATAATTTGAAGTGGCTATTTTTTGTGCCATATAATTTGAAGTGGCTATTTTTTGTGCCATATAATTTGAAGTGGCTATTTTTGTGCCATATAATTTGAAGTGGCTATTTTTTGTGCCATATAATTTGAAGTGGCTATTTTTTGTGCCATATAATTTGAAGTGGCTATTTTTGTGCCATATAATTTGAAGTGGCTATTTTTGTGCCATATAATTTGAAGTGGCTATTTTTTATGCCATATAATTTGAAGTGGCTATTTTTGTGCCATATAATTTGAAGTGGCTATTTTTTGTGCCATATAATTTGAAGTGGCTATTTTTTGTGCCATATAATTTGAAGTGGCTATTTTTTGTGCCATATAATTTGATGTGGCTATTTTTTGTGCCATATAATCTGAAGTGGCTATTTTTTGTGCCATATAATCTGAAGTGGCTATTTTTTGTGCCATATAATTTGAAGTGGCTATTTTTTGTGTCATATAATTTGATGTGGCTATTTTTTGTGCCATATAATCTGAAGTGGCTATTTTTGTGCTATATAATTTGAAGTGGCTATTTTTTGTGCCATATAATTTGAAGTGGCTATTTTTTGTGTCATATAATTTGATGTGGCTATTTTTTGTGCCATATAATTTGAAGTGGCTATTTTTGTGCCATATAATCTGAAGTGGCTATTTTTTGTGCCATATAATCTGAAGTGGCTATTTTTTGTGCCATATAATCTGAAGTGGCTATTTTTGTGCCATATAATTAGAAGTGGCTATTTTTGTACCATGTAATCTGAAGTGGCTATTTTTTGTGCCATATAATTAGAAGTGGCTATTTTTGTGCCATGTAATTAGAAGTGGCTATTTTTGTGCCATGTGATTTGAAGTGGCTATTTTTTGTGCCATATAATCTGAAGTGGCTATTTTTTGTGCTATATAATCTGAAGTGGGGGATTTCTCGCTCATCTTTTTTTCTCTTGTTTTTTTTAAAAAGGCACAATTTTCTATTTGTATTTAATTAGTTGGCACCAGTTTTCAAAATGGATTACTGAAACGATAACCCTAACCCGACTGAAACAATAAAGTTTTACACGAGCTGAATATTATTTGATGATGTTGTAGACCCTGTAAAAATTGTTCACGATATGACAAATATAAAAAAATGAAAAATGACAATGATCATCAATTAACATAGCAAAAAATATTTATTTGCGAGAAAGAAAGTGTTGGGGAAGGTTGTGTTTGTCGGTGTCTGCATATTGGAATGTATTTAGAACAACACTTTATTTAAAGGGGAATAATTCAGCATATTATTAAGTAAATTATTATCCACCTTAGTAGGATTTTTATGCACAGGAACAACAGTCACGTGACTATAACAGTTATGTTCATCTGGATATATTTGCTGTAAGAATTAAATAAAATCCCAGATTAAATAATGGAGTTATTTGCTGTTCTTTTCAATTGCTTCCATTATTCCAGCCACAAGGAAAAAAGAACAACATCTCTACGACTGCTACAGCATCATTCCACTGAACAACTACTTACAAGACGAATGGCTGTTTCTGTCACCAAAGAAAATAATGGGCAATGTGTCGGGATCTGTCTCCTACATATCTCGTAATATTCAAAGCCTCCATGCCTAGTACAAGTGATCTTATGATGCTCAGCTCATTACACTTATCACTGACTAAATTGCATTTAGAATGAAAACCAAATAAAAGTTAAAATAAAAAGTTTAAGACGCCCTCTTCCTAAAAAAATGCCACAAATGGAATCATTAGTAAAATTTAAAATCCTTCCTGCAATTCAATCAAACTTGGTCCAAATAAACTTCAGTTTATGCCTGACTTGTCCACCAAGTTTCAGTCATGAATGACCAACAGTCTTTGTTTTATCACCGTTGCAATGATATGCTTCAAATAAGCATCTCTGCATAGATGAAGTTCATTTTTGGTTGTCTGGACGTGTCAACTCAAAGAATAAGATCTTCTGGGAAGGCAACCCCAACAGAAGATCGTCTGCATCGGTTGCAATATATTCGTCGTTACTGGTTTGCAGATGAGAATGAACAGTCAGTTATTACCAATACTGAGCACTCACGACTTAACGGTCGTTTAAATATTTTTGGCAGATGACGAAGAGGTGTTGTAAAGAATGAACAGTAATTTCAACAGGATAGGGCAACTCTCCACACTTCAAATGACTTGTTGGAATAGAATGTCTGTGGGACACTTTGGTGATAGTCTCATTAGTAGGTGTGATCTTGAATGGGCTTAACACGTATTGAATATTAAGCTCTAAGATTTTTATTTGTAGGAGTTATCTTAAAAATAATGTCTAAACAACTCCCAGACTATTCCTCAACTAAAGAGGTCCATCACATCCAAAATCAGGAGTTTTATTTACTCCTCCCCAGGAGTTAGGCACAAGGCCAGTTTTATCTTACTCCCACAAGTAAGATGTGACCCAAGATCGGGTCGAGAAAGTGGGGTTTGAAAAGCCAGCGCTCGAGAGGTGAGCACTCTGGCCATTTAAAAATTGCCTGGGCAGCCCCGTCGGCATTCCCCGGTAGGGGCGCCTCAGACAGTAAGCAATAAACTTACTCCTCCCCAAAGAGGGGAGGCAAAGCCTGGGAGGGTGGACCTTCTAGAACTGCACAGGACAGGCGTGCAGTATCCATCGGAACAGATACTACACTTTGATCTTAGCCAAAAGGCCAAGAAGCCCAAAAGTCCAAAATCAGGAGTTTACGAAGAGAGGAATGTGTCAGATTTATGTACAATTTTACACATTGTATCCGGGTGTGCTTATCATTGAATGGTGAAAATCGAAGAGTGTTGGACATTCGTGACTGAAACTTGGTGGACAAGTTAGGCATAGACTGAAGTTTATTTGTACCAAATATGGTTGGATTTGCAAAAAGGATAGTGAATTTTGTTGACAATTTCATGAGTGGCATTTTGGGGGGGTGGGGAGTCACCCTATAATAGAGAGCTTTGCAATTTGGGGGTCACCCTGTATATCAAGAAAAGACTTTTCATGTAAATACAGTTAATATGGAACTGACCTGCATTTTGGTCACTCTTGCTATCTGAATGGGCACCAAGGTAATCTGGCAGACCAAGGGAAGATGGCCTTTCATAGATTGACACACCAAACACAAGAGCTAAAACAATGCAACTGAAACCTGCAAACAAAAATAAAAGAAGAAGAATTATTGCATCTGCCTGAAGAATTCAATTGATTCAGTTTTTGTTAGTCAAAATACAAGATCAAAAAATTGACCAAAAATCAAACAAAGAAACTCAAATTTGAGAAAATGTTTTTAAGAGCGAGTCACAGATTTCTGTATTATATTGTTTTTGATTTTCTCGTAGGCTGATTCTACATATATATATGTGTGTGTGTGTGTGTGTGTGAGAGAGAGAGAGAAAGGGCAAGATCGAAGTTACGGCAATGGACACTCATCAGCACATCATTATTCCTCTCCAAACTTAGATCTACATAAGCTCTATCAACGATATTCAGCACTCTTCTCTGTAAATATAGCAACTAATACACCTATATTTATTAATCAACCAATGAGCTTCCCTCCCTTTGTCTAAATGATAGAAATTGCAATAATCCAAATAGAAATAAGAGGTTAAAATGGATTTTTTTTAAATGTCAAATAAGTATATTTTCATACTACTAATATACATAAATACACACACTTTATATATATATATATATATATATATATATATATATATATATATATATATATATATATATATATATAAAAATCTACTTTTCGATTTCTGTCGAGACACTATTTTTTTCCAGCTCTTTATCTGGATTGAAACCACTTCTCATTATCTGACTTTGAATTCAAATCTATAAAAAACTATATCTGTAAAGCCCATGGGAGTCCTTCAAATTGCTTTTAATACACAACTTACATCTTAAACTTCTACATTGCAACCTCTTCCAACTGAATTACTCGGGCCTTTAATGGTTTGATTTAACCAAAATTCAATGGATTTTACAATTTTTGATGCCAACCTTTCCTGGATTTACCACTTTTGAACATGCTGCTACAATTTTCATGACGCCTTCAACGGTGAACTTTTTCATATATTTTCGACCTCTTCGCATTGGACATTTTATATACTTTCTATACTTATGTTATATTTATATCTTTTCAAATTATGACTTTTGGTAATTCACCTACCAACTTATCTCTTTGTATTCCTCTGATGATAAGATTTCATTCTTTGAAAAGCCATGGCATAAGGGAAGAAAAATAAATCTCTTTTATTTGAAACACCTTATTCTGAGCAACTGAGGACACAATCTTTATTCTCATCTTTTACTCGTCTACACAATTGCTCTATCTTGTATATCGAGCATCAATTCTTTTATGATAGGTTCTAATTTAAAGGTATACATTATATCTTTACTTTCCTGTTCTTTATTCTCTCTCTCTCTCTCTTCTCTCTCTATATATTTATATATAGAAAAGAGGGTAGTGCAGTATTAGTGCAGTTCCAATGAGAGAACAGTATATATGTAAAGGAGTAAGGCTACCAACATTTGTAAACAGTTTTTTTCAACATTTATTTATTATTTTGTGATTTTATCATTTTATAATTTTATAT
This sequence comes from Sepiola atlantica, assembly GCA_963556195.1. Taxonomy (NCBI): domain Eukaryota; kingdom Metazoa; phylum Mollusca; class Cephalopoda; order Sepiida; family Sepiolidae; genus Sepiola; species Sepiola atlantica. The sequence goes on along the minus strand of OY744521.1, from coordinate 7,750,814 downwards.
AACGCGTTTCAAGCGGCGGTCCACTTTCATCAGATATGTAAATCCATTTGAAGAAATGTTTTTCGATTTGAAAGAGTGTTGTTCATTTGAGGAAATGTGTTATTGTTTGACGTTTTTGCGCATGTGTGGGTTTGCGTGTGTGTGTGTACGTGTTTTGATATTTATATATTTTTATTTTTTTCTGCTTCTCTTGGTCAAAGTCGTGTGTGTTTATTAAGTACGTGTTATTTTGACCTTTATTTTATCGGTCGTCTCCATTTCTTGGAGTGCTTAGATTTTCTTTTGAAATTTATTATTTTTTTTATTGCCCTGTCTTCAAATTGGCTGTTGTGCGCGCACGTGTGTGTGTGTGTGTGTGTGGTTAGTTCTGAATCTTGTACATAGTTGAGCGACACACACACACCCACACAAACATGCACACATATACATGCACACACAGGTGTATGGTCAGATAGATTGATAGAGAGAGGTAGAGAAAAGTTGATAGAAGTGTGGTCCGCATGGTGTGTTGTTTGAGTTACGATCGGTTCAATGCTGGATTGAATTTAAAGTCATGCTACTACATCACTTTCACTAATTCTTTTGGGAAAGATATTAATCCATACATCCCCTCTCCAGCTATGCATTAAGTAGTAGGGTAGATTAGCCTCTCAACCCTTAATTGTGCAACTAGTCAAGAGAACTTACAAATAACACCAGTCTTTCTCTGCTTATACTAGCATTGTTTTCAGTTGTCCTGAACATCTTGCCACTGGACTTGAGCAATGCTGGTTCAGGAAATATTGCACAACCCTTGAAAGGCGCAGGCACTCTAACAGGGGTATTCATTGTCTGTCGAGACTGAACAGTAAGGTCAGTTTTTCTTGTGGATCGTTGCAGCATGTTGTTAAGAATAAAATGAAATTCGATTTAATTGCATCCAGAAAATACTTTGTCTGGGTCGGAATTATTATCAAATGGCCACCATCTTTATAAAAGAAAGAGACATAACTTTACATTCGTCCATACAGAGTTGTTTCTCTTTGATTGGAACAAAAAAACAATAATATTAAAAATAAGGTGGAGTTTTAAAAAAAGAAAAGCAGAACCAATTACAACACTACAGGTCAACGCCGGGGGTAGGTAAAATGCATGTGTATATATATATATATATATATATATATATATATATATGTAAAAATTTCGCTTTTCTTAGAATTGCTAGCGTTTAGTGTACACAGTTCAACTTTGATTCCACTCTCGGTCCACGGAAGTATTTCAAAATGGCCAGAATTCTCAAAATTACTTCCTAATAAGTGCATTCCACCTACGACTGAACTAAACATCTCTCTATTGGATTTACTTCATTCTTGAAATTTTTCTATGCTGCCTTCACAAAAAACCTTCTTTTTCATCTGTAAATCTCCTTTCATTGGACACCTTATCAACGGACATTTACCAAGTGGACAGACCCCATATCTTTTTACACGGATATTCTCACTCTCCATTACTTAATATTTTTCAAATTTTGAACTTTGTCTTTTTCACTGCCAACTTATCTATCTATGTAATTCATCTTATTTTAATCTTTGAAAAGCCTTGGCTTAAGGAAGAATAATAAGCATATTTTTTTACCGAATACGTTGAACAATCGAAGTTGAAATAAATTTGTCATTCGTACATGTTTATCCCTCTTCTTTCATCTATCTTTATATATATATATATATATATATATGATGTCAAGCCGCCACATAAAGTGTTAAAATTATCACCGTTTATTCACTGTTCAACATTGGCCAAGTGGTTCGGGCGTCGGGATTTGAGTTGTAAAATACTCGTAATCCAGGATTTCGAATCGCATGACCAGTAGTGAATAGTCATATCTCTATGCTGATGAGTCCCGATTATAAAAGAATGAAACGTATACGTACATAGATAATAAAGAAAAACAAATATTTACATATATATATATATATATATATATAGTCTAAAGAAGCTTTGAGTCATAAAAAAAAAAAAAAATGTAAAATGCAGTTTAAATTCCCAGACAAACTAACTAAATCCAAGATATTGCAGACTTAACATTCGTTGGAAAATTAATAAATGAAAAAATATAAGTAAAAAAAAAAAAAAAAAAGGAAAAAAAAAAAGGGGGGTTATTTATCTAAGAGTGAAACAAAAACAGGAGACCTTAAGCATATATATATATATATGAGAAGTGATTACTGACCTGGAAGCAGCATGCCGATTCTCCATCCATAGTGAATTGTTAGGAATGTTGTGATGAGGGGTCCAACACTGCCAGCCACATTCATTGAGGTTGAGAGGATACTCCACCAGGTACCAAAATGTTCAGGAGGAAACCACTGTAAAACATAACACAAACACATGTGAGAAGCAAAAACTGAAGATTTGAAAATAAAGGGAGGTAATTCATGCTATGAATACTAATACAGAAATTCTATTTTTTTTTAAATTTATTTATTAATTTAAAAAAAATTCTTAACTGCAAAAGAATCATACACAAAGCAACCTTTTAAAAGTGCCTTTTCCACCAAGTTTTAATTCTGAATGTCCAACATTACTTTATTGCCGTTCAATAATAAGCATATTTGTTGCTAAATAGTATATTTTGTGAGATATTCATCGCAGATATTTGAGGATTGTCATTGTTGACGCAGTATAATCAGGTATTATTTACCTTGAATCATATTCAATTCATCTTCCCTGAATTAAACTGAGCTACAAGAGAATGCGCTCTTTCACTCCATGCATGAGCGAGATCAAAAATGAGGTATGTTCTTTTTTTTGAACGTGAGTTTCAAATAAGACAGATGTATAACGCCCAGTTCTACATTTGCATATGATTTTACACCTGATCCAATTTCATCAGATTGTGCTTCTGGTCGCAAAGGACTAGCCATCTTAGCGTGCCCCTTTTCTACTAGTCTCAGGATAGTTCCCGAGAAAAGACTTCAACATTGTGTTATTCATAATGACACAACATATTCAACATGGCAATTGCATGTTAGAGAAAAGACTTCAACATTGTGTTATTCACAATGACACAACATATTCAACATGGCAATTGCATGTTAGAGAAAAGACTTCAACATTGTGTTATTCACAATGACACAACATATTCAACATGGCAATTGCATGTTAGAGAAAAGACTTCAACATTGTGTTATTCATAATGACACAACATATTCAACATGGCAATTGCATGTTAGAGAAAAGACTTCAACATTGTGTTATTCATAATGACACAACATATTCAACATGGCAATTGCATGTTAGAGAAAAGACTTCAACATTGTGTTATTCACAATGACACAACATATTCAACATGGCAATTGCATGTTAGACAAAAGACTTCAACATTGTGTTATTCATAATGACACAACATATTCAACATGGCAATTGCATGTTAGACAAAAGACTTCAACATTGTGTTATTCATAATGACACAACATATTCAACATGGCAATTGCATGTTAGACAAAAGACTTCAACATTGTGTTATTCATAATGACACAACATATTCAACATGGCAATTGCATGTTAGAGAAAAGACTTCAACATTGTGTTATTCATAATGACACAACATATTCAACATGGCAATTGCATGTTAGAGAAAAGACTTCAACATTGTGTTATTCACAATGACACAACATATTCAACATGGCAATTGCATGTTAGACAAAAGACTTCAACATTGTGTTATTCATAATGACACAACATATTCAACATGGCAATTGCATGTTAGACAAAAGACTTCAACATTGTGTTATTCATAATGACACAACATATTCAACATGGCAATTGCATGTTAGAGAAAAGACTTCAACATTGTGTTATTCACAATGACACAACATATTCAACATGGCAATTGCATGTTAGAGAAAAGACTTCAACATTGTGTTATTCATAATGACACAACATATTCAACATGGCAATTGCATGTTAGAGAAAAGACTTCAACATTGTGTTATTCACAATGACACAACATATTCAACATGGCAATTGCATGTTAGACAAAAGACTTCAACATTGTGTTATTCATAATGACACAACATATTCAACATGGCAATTGCATGTTAGACAAAAGACTTCAACATTGTGTTATTCATAATGACACAACATATTAACCATGGCAATTGCATGTTAGACAAAAGACTTCAACATTGTGTTATTCATAATGACACAACATATTCAACATGGCAATTGCATGTTAGACAAAAGACTTCAACATTGTGTTATTCACAATGACACAACATATTCAACATGACAATTGCATGTTAGACAAAAGACTTCAACATTGTGTTATTCATAATGACAACATATTCAACATGGCAATTGCATGTTAGACAAAAGACTTCAACATTGTGTTATTCATAATGACACAACATATTCAACATGGCAATTGCATGTTAGACAAAAGACTTCAACATTGTGTTATTCATAATGACACAACATATTCAACATGGCAATTGCATGTTAGACAAAAGACTTCAACATTGTGTTATTCATAATGACACAACATATTCAACATGGCAATTGCATGTTAGACAAAAGACTTCAACATTGTGTTATTCATAATGACACAACATATTCAACATGGCAATTGCATGTTAGACAAAAGACTTCAACATTGTGTTATTCATAATGACACAACATATTCAACATGGCAATTGCATGTTAGACAAAAGACTTCAACATTGTGTTATTCACAATGACACAACATATTTAATGTGGCAATTGCATGTTAGACAAAAGACTTCAACATTGTGTTATTCATAATGACACAACATATTCAACATGGCAATTGCATGTTAGACAAGACTTCAACATTGTGTTATTCACAATGACACAACATATTCCACATGGCAATTGCACCAAAACACTAAACCGCCTGAGAATGACAATGGGGTGATCAAAGGTTGCTATGAGTAGATGGGGCTACAAAACTGACCCAACCATCTGTGAATGTGCGGAGGAGGACTATACGATGCAACACTGCCTGGTCTGCCCCCTACTGTCCAACCGGTGTAGCTTGAAATATCTTGAGATATTGCAAAGGACTTTATAAAAATGTGAGAAACTGTCATCTGAGAACATTCTTCACAGAAACGAAAAGAAAAAGCAAAACAAATGATAAACATATTTTAATATTTCTTTAATTGTTCTTTAGTATAGGGTGTTTTGAAAGCATAGTTTGTTTTAATATGTTTTGAGGGCTTCTATCTAATTGGGGTTTGGATTTCTTCTGTAAGAATTAGCCTTGTTTTCAGGTAGCATATTATGTGAGGAGCTAGTACATTTTTTGAACAGATGGTAGTTTTTTTGCTTATAGGTTACCACTTATCAAGGCTTAGGGGCCACTCAAGGATAATGGTAAAAAGTATTGTTGGTTGGACGATAATTGCTGTCACGAGAGGATTGAAAATAAAAATTTTTAGGTCTGATAGAGTGTGCTTGACTGTCGGATGTTCGCATAGTTACGATAAAAAATTTTAGGTCTGTTAGGGTGTGCTTGACTGTCGGATGTTCGCATAGTTACGATAAAAAAATTTAGGTCTGTTAGGGTGTGCTTGACTGTCGGATGTTCGCATAGTTACGATAAAAAATTGCTAACAGACAAATAAAAAGTAAAACATGACCTCCTTTTTTTTTAACATAGTTCGCCCTAAACAAGGCAAGCTGCCACTGTAGACGTAAGGGGCTACTGAGAATTAGGGTGAAAGTTTTTTTGGGATTCATCCTAAATTGGGAGCTGTGCAGCGAGATGCTTGTTCACGTAAGTTTTAAATTTCTGCATGTCGGTACAGTCGGGGAAACAGGGAGCAAGGAGGGAGTTCCAAAGGCCGGCTGCATGAAGAAAGAAGCTATTGGAGTAGAAGGCTCTCCGGCATCTGGAGACCTCCACAGTGAATGGATGGGATTTAGCTGATTGTCGGGTTGGTCGAGTGTATTTACGTCAAGGGCACCAGTGCAGCAAGTTCATTGGAACACATTCGATTGAAGTACTTGTAAAACAAGCACAAGGATGCAACATTGTGGCGATGGGACAGGGGCTGGAGCTTGGTGGATAGTGAGGGACCTATTAGATTAGAGATTCTTTTTTGGACCTTGTCTAAGAGGGAGAGACTAGTGGATGGTACACCACCCAGATGTGGCAACAATACTCCATACATGGGCAGATAGTGGCTTTGTAGAGATATAGGATAATGTCAGGTGTGAGAAGGTTTCTAGCACAGTAGAGGGAGCCCACCTTCTTTGCAGCAGCCGTGGCAATGTCTTCTATGTATTTGTTCCAATCCATGTTACCTGTGAATGTTAGACCGAGGAGTTTGAACGTTGGATTCTCAGGTAGGGTGTTATTTGCCATGAAAATCGGTGGTTGAAGGGGTTTTTTGTAGTTATTGAAGGAAAGAAGCTTTGTTTTAGCAGCATTAAATGTTAGCATCTATTTATGACCCCATACCACTACAGACTAGAGGTCACTTTCTAAGGATTCGGCCATTGCCTTGGATATATGCGCATCCGTTTTGCCCACATGATAAGAGTAGAGTGTGGTGTCGTCAGCAAATATACACATCTCAGACACAATGTCATCAGGGAGGTTGTTTATGAAAATCAGGAACAATAAAAGTTCAAGGATCGATCCCTGAGGTACACCTGCATTTATGTAATGTTGTTTGGATGAACGGCCATCGTGGACAACCTTCATCTTTCTATTGGTTAGGAAGGATCTAATTATATTAAATATTCATCCAGTAATACCATATGAATTAATTTTTATGAGAAGACCTTTATGCCAGACCTTGTCAAAGGCCTTGGATATATCGAGCGTTACCACCCTAGCTTCACCTGCTTTGTCCAGTGTATGGTATATGCTTTCAGAGATGACTGTTAGGATATCTGCAGTAGACTGTGCTTGCCTAAATCCATACTGATGGTCAGAAAGCAGTTTAGCATTAATGAGGTGACGGATTATCGCTCAATTGATTAGGGATTCAAAGATTTTAGCAAAGATCGGCAGTAGACTGATGGGGCAATAATTCTGAGGGTCAGTTCTATCTCCAAAATTCTTGAAGACTGGTATCAAAATTTTCCAGCTATCAGGGAAGCAAGATTCCGTAAGGCATTTGTTGTAGAGTTTGAAGAGGACAGAGTCCAGTTCACAGAGCATTTCTTTATTACTATTACCGGTATAAGATCAGGTCCACAAGCTTTGGAGGTGTCAAGGTTTTTTCTGATGCAATGCAATGGAAATTTTGGGAGGGAGTAGTTTGCAGAGTCCAAAGCGGAGTTTAAGGCATGTCGTTCCGCCTTATCAGTTGCTGTGCAAACGACATCATTGTGGTTTAATAGCGGGGGAATTGTTGAATGTCCATTGTTCACCACACTATTGTAGATTTTCCAGAAATCGCGAGTACCTAGTTTCTGCGACTGAATGCGTTTTTATCTCCGCATATCTCCTCTTTACTTCACCTATCACAGCCATACAATTTTTTCTTGACTATGAATTTGTCTATTCATAGTTGACTTATGGCGGCCGAATTGCTGGAATGCTTGCTGCCTCTGAGCAATAGCAGCTGCACATTTCGAAGTGAACCATAGTAGAGAGTGGGGCACGCTGTAGAATTTTTGCATGGGGACATATGCTTCAATGTCTGCTTTGACCCATTCGGTTACATCCTTTGCGCACTGATCAACAGGGAGAGAAAAAGTTTCATTTCATGGGGCGTCACTGATGTGATCTCTGATGGATTCCCAATCAGCCCGTTTGTAGTATCTCATCATTTTGAGTAATGGCTCATCAGCTTTGGGACGAGATTTTAGGCTGATAATAATCATTATCACAAGGTGATCAGCATTCCTGAGCGGGCTATGGGTATTCGTCACACAAGCCTCGGCAGTGAGGTCAAGAACAGGTCTAGAAGTGAGGCTTGCTGGTCCACACGATCAGGGAGGCAGGTCAGGAAAGTGATAGCCTGTGAGAGAGAGGGAGCTATGGATAAACTATACGTGGAGTTATCAGCTGTGTATAGCTGGAAAATCCAAGCCAGTCACGGTGATGTGCATCAAAATCCATAAATACATGTATTTGGGCACTCGAATCAAGTGAGAGTGCTCTATCTATGCTTTCAGAGACAAAGCTAAGCAGGGTAAAGTCCTAGGTCGAAGGAGAATGGTATAAGAAATATAAGTAACTAACGTTCTGATGTAAGCTCAATCGAAAGCACATGCAGGCTTGGTCATCTGATTCTAACCTATGTTCTCAAGTTAAGAGGAGGGTGTTTCGAACATAAACTCCTAGCCCGCGCATATGTTTGTCAGTCTTTACGGTAGAGTGAGGGGTATTCAGTCATGTCAAAATGGTGTGAAGAGATTGAGGATTATAGGTTTGTTTCACTTAGTGCTAGGATATCCGGGTAGTTTACTAGGAGAAAGGTTTCTATGTCATTGATGTTGGTTCTAAGCCCCCGGATATTTGTGAATGCTAGCCTCAAGGGCGGAGGCGAATATGTTTTTTTATGGGTGTCTGGTTTAGGTTTGTTTCTTTTTCTTTGTATTGTCATTTTGGTTTTAGATAGAGTGGGGAGGGCAAAGTGGGTGCTTGTTTGGTGCCATTAAGCTCACACATCCAAACCATTAGTCGAAACTTGATCCATGGGGGTTGTGGCCTCAAGAAAGTCCATCGTGGATAACTGTAGGGTCCCTATCCATGCGCGACATGACACATACAGTTACCCATGATGTTATACAACTGTTGATGGAGCAGCCATTCTTAGCGCTATATAAGAGTTTGGGCTCTTGTACTACCAGTCGGAAACAGCAGCCAGACAAGCTGTCTAACCTGCACCCTCAACCTGCTGGAACAAGAACGACCCAGACTAATTATGTGAGACTTAGTGACAAAATATTTTCCATAAGTTGCCCAGATAGAGAGAAAGAGAGACAGTGTTTATTGTCCTAGTCAGGAAACAAGGCAGAGCACTGGGTGTCTTTAGGGTGACCCCGCGCTAGTACCTCTGCACCTGGCTAATAGAAAATGAACGAGTGCAAAGGCCGGGCGATAGGCAGAGTCTATCTATTCCTTAAGTAATTTTAGGTTTACAAACAAGATACTTTATTCAAGACTTCAGCTCTAGGAAGGTTGTCAGTCAGGACTAAGGCGGCCTAACCCTAACCTCTCCCAACAGTTTGTTACCAAGACGTAAGTAGTCAGTAGCACAGTTTTTATATCAGAGTTTTCTTTCTCCTAGATGGATGACCTGATAAGGTCTACAGGTCCATCACACTGAGAGGGTAATCCTGCGCCAGTGTACTAGTCAGGTATTTCAGAGCCCCCGCAGGTGAAAAAACAAAAAAAAAAGAAAAGAAAAATAAATTCAATATATATATATATATATATATATATATATATGTAGATAATAAGTTTAAAAGACACTTCTCAGAGATAACAGAAAATTGAAGATGGGTTACCCTCTCATAAGTAAGAATGAGACAGAGGAAGGGGGGATTACTTGCCTCTCGTGTATATTTAGACTTATTATTCTGACTCGATTCTATTTCATGGATTAGATACTTGAGGGAAAATATCACAATTTATATAAAGAAAAGGAGCAGTTTACCCACCTTTTCTCTTTTTTTATTTTGACTTACGAAACAAACAAAAACATATTAAGATATTAGTACGCCAAAGAACAAAGAATGGAGAATACTTATTAATTTTGGGACGACCAGATTTCCTATGAACTTGTTCACTGACCAACACTTAAAATGGTTGAGGGAAGGTATCTCATCTCTCTCTAGATAGATAGATAGAGAGCGAGAGAGCAAAGTTTTAAAACCTGAAGAATTTAGAGGAGGCGGTTGCTGACCTCTCGTGTATATTTATTTATTTTTTTATTTTTGACTTGATTCTATTTCATAGACCAGATCTAAGATCATATGTCGGCCTTTGTGGAAACACCTCGAAGAGCATTACTGATCAGGTTCTTTTTGGCTTTCTCTCTCTTCTGATCTAGAGCAAGTGGTGCAATGGGGGAAAAAGGTGGCTGGTTACTTTTAATGCGTCCAAGACCAAGCTCCTCTCCTTTCACCACCAACACTCAGATTCCCACTTTGTCCCACTTGAAATAAACGGCTCTCCCCTTAAAGAAAGCCCACCGCTTTGATAAGCTCCTGGGACTGACCTTCTCTTCAGACTTGAAATGGAAGACTTACATCAAATCTGTTGCTAAGACTTCTAGATAAATGGTTGGATCATTCTACCACTCCAGAAAGTATCTCACGCTCGACGCCATCCTCTACGTGTACAAGAGTCAAATACGTCCTAAGATGGAGTACTGCTGCTCCATATGGGGAGGTGCCGCTCAGAGCTTCCTTTCCTGCCTTGAGAGAGTCCAAAACCGACTTCGAAATCTAGTGGGGGATGTCCTCTTCTCTTCCCTACAGCTACTCTCTCACAGAAGAGATGTTGCTAGTCTTTCTTTGCTTTACCGTTGTTTTCATAGTAGCTACTCGACTGAGCTCAAATCTATGATCCCCTCTTGTAAAACATTCACAATAAGAACCCGCCTAGCTACTACCATTGTCAATGATTTGCCTTTCTCCCTCTGCGTGCCCAAGACGAAACGAAACCTCCATGGGCATAGTTGTTTTCCTTGAACTGCCCGTCTGTGGAACACAGTGCCGCGAGCCTGCTTCCTTGTCGACTACAATATGGTCATCTTCAATTCTAATGTAAACAAGTTCTTGTTGAACCGTCCCCGTAAATAATCAATTTCTGACCTGCTACGACCATCGTGCCGGTGAACGCGATGTTGTCTCACCGTCCACTAGTTAAACTCTTTAACCCTTATCCTCGAGTGGCCGTTGGGCCTTGATAAGCAGTGACCTTTAATCTAAAAAAAAAAAAAAGAAAAAGATACCTGTAGGAAAATATCACAATTTAACTATGTATAAAGAATTGTGTCGATTTAAACAAGAAAAGGAGCTGTTTCAAACGGCTTCTCTTTTTTTTTCGGCTTAGGAAATGTGGAAAAAAAATGAATGGTTGTGCCTACTGATGGGAGTTCATGCCTTCAGCGTTCAGGGGTAGGATTAGGGTTAGGGTTAGGGTTAGGGTTAGAGGTAGGGGTGGAATGTTACCACCAGGAGCGAAGTGGGCGAGTCTGAAATAGGGTGGCACAGGTTTTTATTACCCTATAAATTTAGGTTCTGCCATTCTCTTGTGGAGGTCCTTCAGCTTCATCACATTCAGTCTTTCATTAACTTCAGTTGATTGGGGACGTCGCGATGGGGTAATACCAGTCGAGAATTTGTTCTTGACAATCAGTCCGGCAGGAACTAGGCCATTTTGGTGGCCTTTTATCTGCCTGGCTGAGGTATACTGTCCTGTGTTTTCCTAGGAGGTGCACCCTTCCGGGGGTTTTGGAAAGAAATTTTTTTAAATTGAGATTTTAAGATGGGGGATCAGTCTTGTTCGTCTTTTACCATAGTCCGTTTTTCACAACTTTGTACGTCTTAAAATCTCAATTTTTAAAAATTTCTTTCCAAAAACCCCGGAATTCTCTCGCGACATGATAGGTAATTGTAAACAGAAGAATAATTTTTAAAATTTGAGATGGTCAAAAAGAGGGGGATCAGTCTACGTTGAATTTACATTGAAAACAGATCCCCCGTCTTAAAATCTCAATTTTTAAAAATTTCTTTCCAAAAACCCCGAAATTCTCTACTGACATGATAGGTAATTGTACGCCGAAAAAGATTTTAAAAAAAATTGACATGGTCAAAAAGAGGGGGATCAGTCTACGTTGAATTAACATTGGAAACTGACCCCCCCTCCTAAAATGTAAAATATTTGAAATTTTTTTCCAAAAACACCAGAATTCTCTAGCAGCCTGATAGATAAGTGTACACCGAAAAACAAAAACAAATGGTCAGTAAAAAGTTGTGAAAAATGGACAGTGGACAAAGACGAACATCTGTCGCGATAGGGTAAAACTGCATATCACTGGCCCTCTGGCTGTGCGTATGCGTCAACAAACGGAAGCGCAAAAATTAAAAGTCTATCGATAAGAATATAACAAAATAAAAACAAACACCTAAATTTAAACGGGGGTCAGTTACCGGCGCTTGTTCGTAATTGTCCACAACCCATTTTTCTCAACTTTTTTACTGACCAATTTTTTTTTCGGTGCTACTGCTGTTTATTTACTCCTCGCGGAGTTAGGCACAAGGCCAGTTTTATCTTACCCCCACAAGTAAGATGTGACCCAAGATCGGGTCGAGCAAGTGGGGTTAAAAGCCAGCGCTCGAGAGGTGAGCACTACTGCTGTTTCACAATGACATTACGTTAGACCTCGCTTTTGGGAGGTGACGGTGGTTAAGTGGATATCGACACGTACTGAAGACCTGGGTGTTCCAAGTTCGAATCCAGTCGGTTCCACAGTGCCACTTTCTCGTGGTCCTTCCCGTAAGTACCTGATATCTTCCAGAAAGATTTCTAACTAGAAAAACATCGGGGAAACTAATGCCAACACCAGAATCATCTGAGTTACATGAAAGAAGAAGAAGGCCGCTCTTCAAAAGTACAAAAGGGGTATATGTTACGACGCTCAGCAGAGGCGCGAACGGGGTCCAAAAAAAGAACGAGAAAGAGTTTAAAAACATAAATTTGCAACAAGTAAAGTTGACTTATGTCTAGAATAGACATTTTTCTACTTACCTATGTAATTTGTTTGTATTTTTACGTAGTATAAATGGCTTTTTATTAGATGTTAAAAAAAAATTTCGGGTATATGTTACGACGCTCAGCAGAGGCGCGAACGGGGTCCAAAAAAAGAACGAGAAAGGGTTTAAAAACATAAATTTGCAACAAGTTAAGTTGACCTACGACGAGAATAGATATTTTCCTACTTACCTATGTAATTTGTTTTTATTTTTACGTATTATAAATGGGTTTTCATTAGATGTAAAAAAAAAAAAATTTCTTGTTTTTTTCCCACCGTTTTCACAAAAACAATATGGTCGCTCCTAGTGCATTCGTTAGTACCCCAAATCGGCCATGTTTTTTTCCCAATTTACGGTGTCAAAACTATTGATTTCTAATAAATAGCACTTCAAACGGGTTTAAAATACAAACAAATAGCACATGCAAGTTTGAAACTAACTTTTACAGCTTACAGTTACTTTTATTTGTTGTAAATTTGTTTTTTTTAGCGTTTTTACTCTGCTGAGTCTCGTAAAAGATGCCCGCGTCGTAACATATACCCAAGATTATTTATTCTATTTTGTTTGTTTTTAATAAATTACTTGTTTCATAAAAAAAAAATTATTTCTGATTTTTTACATATATTTATTCTATTGGGGGGGGGGGGCTTAAAATTTCTATTTTCGTGGGAGACCCGGAACTTTTTTCGTAAGGTATGCCAAAACGGTGACTTCCGGTGTGAGACAAATTCCTGTTTGCAGACGATCATAACGGTACTCTATTCGTACACTAGCTCCTAAAATTTTAACAGTTATTATTTATTTTTGTCTAATAAATTATTTAAAATAAAATTCAGTACAAAACTAACCAAAACAGGAAATTTTTATTATCGGAACCAATTTCGAACGGACACCGTTTCCGGTTGGAAACAACTTTGCTTAGAGTTAGTCGTACTTGAACATTGCCTTTATTTTTTATTTTATTGTTTTCAAAACATTTTTTTAACATTGTTTTCACAAATTGTTTTTGGCTTAAAATTCTTAATACTGACATGATATTGTTTTTTTAATGTTTTCACAAATTATTATTTTTTGTTTTAAATGTAAACGTTTATTTTAAGTTTTAAACCTCATAAAATTTCCGTATCCAATACAAATTATTTCCGAAAAAAATTTTTCGGAAATAATTTGTATTGGATATGGAAAGTTTTAACTTAAAATAAACGTTAACATTTAAAACAAAAAATAATAATTTGTGAAAACATTCCTGCAAGTGACTAGAAATTTCATAAAACATTAAAATATATATATATATATATATATATATATATATATATATATATATATATATATATATATATATATATTATGTCTTTATTAAGAATTTTAAACCAAAAACAATTTCTATAAATATTTTAATGTCATTGTGAAACAACAGAAGCACCATTTTTTTTCTTTCCTTTTTGCGATGTACAATCAACTATCAGGTCGCTAGAGAGTTCCGTGTTTTTAGGAATTTTTTTCCAAAATAGTTTATATTTTAGGAGGGGGGATCAGTTTCCTATATAAATTTAACGTAAACTGATCACCCACGTTTTTTTCCACCGACTAGGTTTTTTTCTTTCTGTGTACAATCATACCGCTAGAGAATGCCGGGTCGCTACCAGGTTTTCGGGCATGGTTTTGTTCGACCACATGAGGCCATATTACCAGACATTATCTCCTCCTTCGGAAGAGAGGATTTGTTTATTGCCGGCAATCTGGAGCGCCCTTACTAGATTTTATTTAGACATATACAAAAATGGTTTCGATAGCGCTCCCCTTTGCGTTGAGAGATGGGGGATACTAACATTACCGACCTCGTCTCCTCACATTCACTGCCGTTAAAGAAGGAAGAGTTACTTGTCCTTTGTTTGTAAATACGAAACGTCAATGTGAAGGTCGTTAAAAGTCACCACGTGAGATTAAAAAGATACATAAGTTTCATTTTCGAATAATAATCTTTATTTTTTTATTTAAATTCTTCAATGAATCTTATTGTAATAGACATGTAGTTGTTTGCGTATAAGGTTTTGTAAAATTTATATAATGTGGAATTTCTAATAATTGTAAAATGTAAAAGTGAGAGCGCACCGGTTCATTATCGTATGTGGAATATGAATGAGCGAATTGCTGTAAAAATTTAACAAAACTCTGGTTTCCGGTCAGGAACTGCGGATAAATCTTTCGCCTTTTACTAAAGATTTCCGTGGCCGGGAGCAAATCAATGAGTCTATAGACTTATTTTTGAAACCCTACTTTACTGTAGGGTAATTTACAATTTAAAAACAGACACTTTAAAAAGAAACACTTCGTCATTTTATCCCACTCTTCATAAATTTATTTAACTACCTCTCACATGTGAACATTAAAATTAGATAAGCCAGCTCGAGAGGGTGGGCACACTGGCCATTTAAAAATTGCCTGGGCAGCCCCGTCGGCATTCCCCGGTAGGGGCGCCTCAGACAGTAAGCAATAACCTCACTCCTCCCTGAGGAGGGGAGGCAAAGCCTGGGAGGGTTTACCTCCTAGAACTACACAGGACCGACAACCCCCAATAGACCGGCGTAAATCCAGACCCAAAGGCCCGGACGATACCGGTTTATTAGGAACTATAATTATGGAGTAATATTCTTTAAACGCTGTATAATTTTCACGTGTTTTTACTAGGTACGTGCAAAATCAATGACCGATTCCCAAAATGAAATTTTTTTTTTACTCCCCCTTTACTTAAAAATACACTAAAATTCAGGAAATCAACCAATTTTACTGAAATTTTCAATATTTATTAATCAACAATCACGGAATATAATGAAACCATTATTTTTTTTTTAAATCTTAGTGAAAATGTATTATTTTTTAAAAAGAAAATACACCTTTACTAAAGTTATATTTTTATATATTAATTAAAAAAAATGCATGATTTTTTAACTGTTACTTATGTAAATAAAGGATCGTAGATGTTAACAATTAATTTTTTTTTTCAAAATATTTCGTATATATTACGAAAAAGGCCAGTAAATACCGTGTTAATAAAATCACTATAACTCGAAGAAAAATTAATTTTTTGAATTAGCGATATTATTATTGAATAAAGCATTGTTTAATCAATATTTTCACCCAAAAAATAATATAATTGCAAAAAATATTTCATGTGATTTTAATGATTAGAGTTTTTGGAAAAATAAAAAATGCGACATAATTATATTTCTCTTTCATAGAGGAACGTGACATCATCAGTGCAAGAAATTTTTTTTATAATCTTGAAAATAAACCAAAAATTGACAAATTTGAGATCCAGGAACCTTACGAAAAAAAGAATTTTAAAAATTGAATAATTTCTACTAACGATGAACTTTCATTAGTATGGTAGCCCCGTTCTGTAATAACCAGGTGGGATTAGCAATCACTCACTTTTACAGCGCAAATTTTTTTTTTTTTCTTTTTAGAGATTCAACAATTTCGTTCATTTCACAATTTATCGTCAATTATTTGGAAAGATTTGTATTTGTTTTGTCTTTTTTTTCATTAATAAATATTTAAGTTAAAAACAATAATTTATTAATAAATAAAGAGAATTCAAACATGACATTTTCTTTCAAAATTGAATTCTGTTTATCAATAAATAACTGTTTTAACTTTTTTTGCAATGAATATATTGTCAGTGTAGTCATTGACTTTAATTTACTTTTTCACACTTAAAATAAAAAATAAAAACACTTTATTTTTAAAAGAATAAATGTAATTTATCGTTACGACACGTTAAGAATAAATCGAGTAACTAAAGTTTTAAATCATGTAAAAAAAAAAATTGATAAAATTGACGCAGTTCGTAACGTAAAAATATTTTTAACATTTAAAAAATAGTTTTATTTCAAATTCTAAGGAAAAACATTGGTAAACAGACGTCATCAATAATTTCAGAGTATTACGAAATTAAAAACTGAACCTTTTCAGTTAAAAATAATTGCGTACACTGTAATAAAAACTGGACGCCGAATATAACTTAAGGATAAGCTTTATTTAACCATTTGTTGCTTAGCTAGACAAATAGTGTTTTAACATTCACTCTTAATATACACGAATGTAGAACATTCCATTATTACTCCAAGGGGGAGACAGGCATCAATTATCTTTGTTACTACATTCTCCCCCATCTATCTTCTTATTCGTAGGGAACAAAATCATCCCATCGACCTGGCCTCCTGCGGGTTCTTTGAGGGCGTCTTGGTTGTTCGTGCCCGACATCCATTTCTAATCTAGGCTCCTCGGGACCTGACGACGTTTCGGGACTGTCTTGTGTTGCTGGTTTAGGGCTAAAATATCTTGCTCCAAATCGCTCTCGTTTTCTACGGCGCTTCGGTCGCTTGGTGTCTGAAGATTGAGTATCTGTCTCAGATATTGGGTGAAACCGCTTTCGTGGTACCCATCTGTCGTCCGAACTAGAGTCAGAGACGACTCTGTTAGTATATTCAGATTCGTTTTGTTGGGACTCTGAACTTGACGTATCTGGCACACGATCACCTAAGAGGGTCGGACTTGTTCCACGAACCGGAGCTCTATATCCATCTGAAGCAGTTCTACGTTCATATACATTTCCTGCTGGGGCTAGATCCCTTAAGGAGACAGTAGATTGCCTTCCTTCTGAATTTCTGACCAGTGCATACTGAGGGTTCGCTTCGATTAATTGTACCTCGCTTACCAATGGGTCATGTTTACTATGACGAACATGACGTTTTAATAAAACTGTGCCAGGTTGTGCAAGCCACGAGGGAAGTGATGTGCCTGCTGAGCTTCGTCGTGGGAACGAGAAGAATCTCTCATGTGGGGTAGCGTTTGTCGCTGTACATAATAGAGTCCTAATAGCGTATAAGGCCATGGGGATGAGACTTTCCCAATCGGAGATCGGACTATTGCGATTTGCTGCCGCCAACTGTACTGTCTTCCATATTATACCATTGTATCTTTCGCACTGTCCGTTTCCTTGAGGATTGTGAGGAGTTGTTCTACTTACAGCTACTCTTCGTTCATGCAGAAACTGCTTGAGTTCGTCCGACATAAAAGCAGACCCACGATCTGAATGTATATATGCAGGCACTCCAAAAACGGCAAAAATGGAGCAGAGGCCTTGAATTACTGTTGCAGCCGTTACGTCTGGGCAGGGGATGACGAACGGAAATCTTGAGTACTCGTCTATTATTGTGAGCATGTATTTATTTTTAGTTTTAGAGGGTAAAGGGCCCTTAAAATCCAGGTTAAGTCTTTCAAAAGGCTGTGTGGCCTTAATGAGTGTTGCTGGAGGAGGTTTGTAGAACCTGGGCTTATTTTCTGCGCATATCCGACAAGAGTTCGTAATTCTTTTTACGTCTTCAACAGAATATGGCAAGTTTCTGCTCCTGACTACGTGAATCATTCTTGTGATACCTGGGTGACACAATTCCCTGTGTATATACTGAAGATCATCTGAGCCAGTTACCAGGCCACACACCCTTGAAAGCGCGTCGACCGCGGCATTCTCCTTACCAGGGCGGTAAGTGACGTCAAAGGAGTAGCAAGAAAGCTCCATTCTCCATCTCGCTATTTTCTCGTTTTTTATTTTACTCGTTGTTTTTGGGTTAAACATAAACGAGACCGACTTTTGGTCAGTGATTAATTCAAAATGTCGGCCGATTAAGTAATGCCTCCATTTTCGTAATGCCTCAACTATGGCGTACGCTTCTTTTTCTATTGCAGAGTGTCGTCGCTCGGATTTCGAAAGTGTTCTTGAAAAAAAAGCTACAGGACGACCGGATTGTCTCAGTGAGGCAGCTATCGCACAGTCGGAGGCATCCGTCTCAACTAATAGAGGGATAAAAGGATCCACAGCAGAAATGGCAGACTGAGCAATGTTCCTTTTCATGTTTTGAAATGCTCTGATGGCGGAACAGGACAACGGAAAAGTAGATACTTGTGTCAATGGGTGTATTTTTTCTGAAAAAGACGCAACCCATTGGGAGTAGTGAGCAAACATACCGAGGGCTCGTCGTAAAGAGGGCATGTTTCCAGGGATTGGTAATTCCATTAGCGGTTTCAGTCGCTCGGGATCCGGCGTCATGGTGCCATTTTTGACAATGTATCCCAATAATTTGATGCTTTTCAAGTTGTAGGAACATTTTTCACTGTTCAAAGTCAGATTATATTTCTTGACGGCAGCCATGAATCGTTTAAGGTTGTGGTCATGTTCAGCTTGGTTATGTCCGCATACTGTGACATTGTCTATATATGCAACAGTACCCTTCAATTTTTCATTGGAGATTATTTCATCTATTACCCTCTGGAAGCTAGCCACACCATTTGTTATCCCAAAAGGAATTCGGCAGAACTGATATAGGCGACCGCAGGCCTCGAATGCCGTGTAGGGCTTATCCTCTGGCTTGATAGGTACCTGATGGTAGGCACTTCTGAGATCTAAAGTACTGAAAGTGTGATATTTTGCAATATTAGAAATCATTTCGTCAATACGAGGCAGTGGATAGGCATCGAGTAATGTGTATCTATTGATGGTCTGGGAATAGTCAATGACCATCCTTTTCTTGTGATTTTCAGTGGCTGTTACAAGGACCTGTGCTCGCCATGGAGATTCACTTGGCTCTATAATTCCTTCCTTAAGTAGTTTTGTTACTTCTGCTGCTATGAACTGCTTGTCCGTTTCTGAATAGCGTCTTGATTTTATTGCTATTGGTTTGCAGTCAGGAGTTAAGTTTGTAAAAAGTGACGGGTGCCGCACTTTGACAGCTGCTAGTCCACATACGCTTAGGACTGGCTTGGGGCCACCAAAAGGAATTTCAACGCATGAATGTTGTTTTAGAAAATTGTGACCCAAAATCACTTCGCAGCAGAGGTTTTTCATTACTGATAATTTGATCCCTTGATAGGAGTTTCCTTTTAGTTTCAGGTTAACCATGCAATATCCAATTACATGGGACGATAAAGATGAATTTGCCATTGATATTTGGTTGGAACAAGGAAATATTTCCCATTTATTTGCTTTTACAATACTGGCATTAATAAAACTTTCGGAACTGCCTGTATCAATAAGCGCATGAATAGTCAATCCATTGATTTTTACCCTCACGATTGTTTTTGAGAGGCAGCCGGGGAATGCAGCTGATATTGTAATTGGTGCTACAGTAGCAAGAGTAGCCGAACGTTTTTTTTGAGAAGCTGACCGGCAAACTTTCGAAAAATGTCCCTGCTTATCACACTTGTGGCATCTAACATCTCGAGCCGGGCAGGACGAACGAGCATGTATACGAAGGCCACAAAAGTAGCATGTGGATCCAGCTGAGGCGGCAGTGATAAGTTGTTCGTGATCGTTAGAAAGGGGGGTGGCAGCATCTTGGACAATGGAAGAATTTTGAACATGCAGAGGAGGGGCTACGATAGCAGCTCCCAAAATATCGGGTTGTAAATAGAAGACAGACTGCTTCTGTGCCATGTCCAACGTTAGAGCTTGTTCATAAGCTGTTGGTAAGTCTAGGTTTTTATTCTCTAGTAGTCTTTGTCTTATTTGGTTGGACTGTATTCCATTAATAAATGCGTCCCTGATAAAAACATCTCTCGCTTGGTTCGCAGTTAAGGCTGTAAATTCACACTCGCGACTTAACGTCTTTAGAATCTGAAGGTATTGTTCAAGGCTTTCTTCTGGTTGTTGACGCCGGGTAGCAAGTAAATGTCTAGCAAAAATAGTATTTTTTTTCTTTACAAACATGGCTTCTAAAATGTCCACCGCAGTTTCATAATTTTCACATTCAGATAAATTTCTATAAATAGCAGTAGAGACATGATGTAAAAGAAGGGTATATTTCTCAGTACCTGTTAAAGCCGCGTTTGAAGATAACTGTAGAGCTGTAAGGAATCCTTCGAACATTTTTCTCCAATGCCGCCATTTGTCAGTAGATTCCGAGTCGGCCGTATCAAGGTCTAGACGATCGGGTTTCAAGTAACGTTCCATAACGAATGGTTAAATAAATTGTAATAAAAACTGGACGCCGAATATAACTTAAGGATAAGCTTTATTTAACCATTTGTTGCTTAGCTAGACAAATAGTGTTTTAACATTCACTCTTAATATACACGAATGTAGAACATTCCATTATTACTCCAAGGGGGAGACAGGCATCAATTATCTTTGTTACTACATACACTCACAAATAATTAAATAAGCATTTCCTTTTTTATTATAACAAAATAAAGGTACTTAAATTTGTTTATAACCTTAAAAAGAATAAAGAAATTAATGGATAATAATTTTTCAACTTCTATAATCTATTATTACATTTTTATATATAAAGTTAAAATTGATAAATTATGACATTTTTTGTCTTCCATATATTTTGCATGCGTTGTCAATTTGTAAACAACGTCCTTTTCCGATAAACTTATGGCGGATTTTACTCATTTATCACATTTGAAGGGCTAATTTTGCTAATTTTTAGTCAAACGTGGGATTTATTTATTTTTTAATTCAGTGTCTTATGACTTTAATTTAATAATTATCTTTGAAATAGTTCCCAAAAACTTATATTTAACTTTTAAGGGATTTTTACAATTAATTTTTTCAAAGTTCAAAATTCATTGAATTTTTGGGGTTTTTGACCGTCGTAATTACATATTTTATTATAATTTATTTTTCACACGTAAATATGCAGTTTTTTTCGTTTAGAGATTAAGTTTAGGCTTTTATCTTTCAAACACAATCAAAGTTTACACGGAAACTAATTAAATAATTAATGATAAGCGCTTTTTAATAAGCATAGTCCGTACAAGAAGCCGCCATGTTTGCACGTACCTACTTTTTACTTATTGTAAGATTTATTAT
Source organism: Sepiola atlantica (assembly GCA_963556195.1). Taxonomy (NCBI): domain Eukaryota; kingdom Metazoa; phylum Mollusca; class Cephalopoda; order Sepiida; family Sepiolidae; genus Sepiola; species Sepiola atlantica. The sequence continues at coordinate 7,729,207 of OY744521.1, read as the reverse complement.
CTATGCATTTGTTATCGTCACCAGACTATTTTTGCTAGGCCTGAGTCCTCCTCCTTTAGGGGCGCTAGCTTGATTCTACCCCCCACCTTCCGACCTTGTGTCACATATTGCTGCTGTGGGAAGCAATTAAATACCGTTATCGTCACTTAGCCAAAGGAGGTGACGATGGTTTAGTGGATGCTGACCTAGGCGTGCCAAGGTTGAGTCCAGTCGGTTCCATAGAATCACTTTCACTTAGAGATTCTGGCAACCATTACGTGGTCCGTCCTGCAAGAATGCCAACAACAGAATCAAGTTGGTCGACAAAATTGTACCGAATTGATTCATACGATTTTACTTTTTTTTACTTAGTCAAACAAGCGTAGTTTTCAAACATGGTCGCGAATTTCAGGCTTTAAAGATAATAATAAAAAAGCTTAGCCTCATCCGATTGGCAACCATTCTCGGACTTAGGCTTACGGTTCCACTAACACTCTCTTTTTATTTTTTTTATATTTTTTTTGACTATCTTGTTGGAAACCACGCTTGTTTGGCTGAAACAGGTTATTAATAATTAATTAATCAAAGAATTAAAGCAAATAGAGTCTAACTATACGATTCGACGCTTTAACAAATTAAATTCTCATGCTATTATTATCGGGTGGGGGGGCTTGTTTAATATCTTTATTATTTTTTCATTCGAAGGAGGATGATAGGCTTCATCCTCACATGGATTCTGAAGTTTCACTGGGTGAGTCAGGATCCGTCAGTAGACTGTGTATATCGGAGCCATTATTTGGTGGACTTGACCCCAAATAAACTAACCAGTCGCTCTCGTCTGTGTCACTTTCATCGCTCAATGACAGTCATAACCTAAACATGACCACACGTCTTTAGCATGATGATGCATCCCATCAATCTGTATCGAACGTGGGTTGACAATTACTTAACTGTAGGGTAATTTACAATTTAAAAACAGAATCTGGAAAAGAATATTTCTAAACAATGAAAACATTCACGTCTTTATTGTTTTTATTTTATCTTTTATTTTTTCAATAAAGTTGTGCTGTACTTTAACTGTACGGTAATAAGAAATTAAAAAACAGACCCTTCACCAATTAATTTTAGTTTTCAAACTTAAATAATTTCTGCAACAATTTTTCCACCAGGTTAAACTATACATTAAGTAATGAGTATGGACGGTGATGGTGATTTCCAGTGTAGTATCTGTTCGCAAATGATGAGGTCCCGTTACATCTACGGCAAGCGTCTATTTTTATTCTTTATTTTTCGTATTGCAATCCGGGCTTACGGTTAAGGAAGGGCACATGTTTGTTTTTTTATGACTAAAATTGACATTTTTTTAATACTAACGTTTGATATGCGTGTTTCTCGCTTATTAATTACTTTCAATCGAATACTTATTTAAATAAAAAAAATGCATTAGCGTAAAATAAAACGAAATATTTAAAAAGTTCAAAAAGGAATTAAGACGCTTCTTTATGCCAGGCCTCTCCCAACAGAGAAATTAACTAAAGAATTGCAAAAACCGAAAAGAAGATTGCACACCAAGAATTACGCAAATTCATCCAGTAGCCATTAAATTAAAAACAACAAAAAAAAACGCGACCACATCTATCGGTCGCCAATACCCAACCACATCTATCGGTCGCCAATACCCAACCACCTCGGCCTCCGACTGAGCAAGGGAGACAACTCAATTTTTCTGGTTTTCAAAACTTCCTGGAAAACCACCATAAAATCTACTTAAGCAAATTGCTGAACTGTATCCTGTATAAATTTATAACAGTCCTACTTTTTAATATAAAAAAATATATATTTAGTTTAATTCAGAGTATTCTACATGAAGCGTCCGAATTTCCTCTCGACTAACTGATCCATGACCTTTACTAGAGGGGAACTGGTGTCACCATTCCGGAGCAGACAGGAAGCGCTAGACACGATCAGGATGAAGACCAGAGTTGAATCCCTAAGAACATCTTGCGACCAACACCGTCTGGCTTGCTTTCAAGCTGCAAGTTCGCCACACAGTGATGCGTGGCTAACAGCCTTCCCATTATCGGCTGTCGGTAACCTGGTTGATGACGATTGCCTGAAATTCACTGTAGCTCTGCGCACAGGTTCTAGAGTTTGCAGCAACCACAGGTGCCGTTGTGGCGGTCGACATATATGGATTCCACACCCTTTAGTGTAGAAGAAGCGCCGGCAGATTTTCTGAGGCACAGCACTAGACATTGCTGGCTTCCCGTCGATCCTCAAACCGGTTGGCCTTGACAGAGGAGATGGCAAACGACATGATAGCCTGACGGCGTTTCCCTTTGCAAATGGTAAGTCACTGATATGGGATGTGACTTGTATCGACACTTTTGCGCCCTCGTCAGTGATAGAATCGGCAACAAACCCTGGACATGCAGCAGCGTCAGCAAAGAGCCACAAGCGGTTAAAATATGCCGATGTTTTCGACAGATTTGTATTTCAACCGATCGCTGTGGAGACGAGTGGAGTGATAGGTTCTCCCACGCATGACTTCTTCAGCAACCTTGGTCTATTAATGATGTGCAACACCGGAGACAATCGCGAATTGTCTTTACGAGCGCCTCTCTATCGCCATTATTCGTGGAACGCCTTGAGTCTGCTTTCGGCCTGCCAAGTCAGCCGGATATTTAAAGAAAACTATTGACTGTGATACGATTATATATAAGGATTCATGATTTCTTGATATTGAACTAAACAATGTCCAAGTAACGAATAATGGATTTATTAATTAATTATTATTATTATTAAAAATAAAAAAATTTATATGTAAAAAAAAAAAATTTAATAAAATGTTGTGTTTTTATCTTAGTGGTAAAAAAAAAAATTGAACTATCTCCCTCGCCCAATCAGAACCTGAAACGATTAAAAAATGGCGACCAATAGACAAAATCGTGTTCTTTTTCTTCTTAATTTAACAAACACTGGTGCACAGTCCCGTGGCCGTCATAATAGTCAAGAGAGGCCCAACATGTCGGAGCAAAAGTAAAGAAGCACCGGAATTAATAACTGACTCTTTGAAATTTGAAAGGAATTTGGAAGCATTTAAACTAAAACAGGTGACACTTGTGCACCTGAGTAAACAGCCGAATTTATTTGATTTTGAAGTGTTATATTCAAAACAGCGGCAGACAATCCATAGACAGGGGCACCCACACACAATTTATCTAAAAATGGATCTTAATAACCTATGGTTTAAAGATCTTATTATTATTAAAGCTATTTCCAAACAAATTTCCGAACTGTATCATATTTAATAAAAGAACAAAAAACCCTTAAAAATGATTTTATTGGAAAGAATGCCAAATTATTTTCATTGGAAACAATTCCAAATTAGTTTTTAATGAAAACTGTTCGTTTTAGAAAATTTTTAATTATAAAAAAATACGTTTTATAACAATTAAAATTCTAAAAAAATTCAGAAACTATTTTATTATAATGTTAAAAAAAATCATATTTTGAATTTAAAAAAAAACAACAATATTTTATTACAATGTTTTGGCCAAACTGTTACTTTATTGAACATAAACTTTATTACAATGTTTTTCTTTCAGATAAATTTTCTTTCAATAAATTTATTGAATTGTTTTTCAATAAATTTATTAAATTGTTTTTCAATAAATTTATTAAATTTTCTTTCAATAAATTTATTAAATTGTTTTTCAATAAATTTATTAAATTGTTTTTCAATAAATTTATTAAATTGTCTTTCAATAAATTTATTAAATTGTCTTTCAATAAATTTATTAAATTTTCTTTCAATAAATTTATTAAATTTTCTTTCAATAAATTTATTAAATTGTCTTTCAATAAATTTATTAAATTGTTTCAATCTGTTGGTCGGTTTGTTACTTCCAGTTGATTATCTGTCTGCCGCTGTCTTGAATGTGGATTATCGCCGCTGTTTTGAATGTAACTCTTCAAAATTAAAAACAAATAAATTCGGTTGTTTACTCAATTGCACATTTCATCTGGCTTTAAAAATGTTAGCAAATCCTCATGTATTAAGAGATTGAAAGTTCTGGAAGCTATTTCCATCTACTAACTTTATAAACAGAGATTAAAACACTACCCTAAAAAAATTGGTTATAGTTTTATAACAATTAAGTTCAATTAAAAATTTCCTGATCAAACGATACCATAATAACTTTCATTTTTGTTTCACTTTTTTAAATTTTATTTTTAGTGTCGGTGTGAGGGGTAAAGTTTTAAACTTTTTTTTTTTAAATATGGTAAAAAAAAAAATTTTTTTTTTTTTTAATGGCAATCATGCAGTATAGTTAACAGCGGACACATCGAAATATATACACATATATATATATATATATATATATATATATATATATATATATATATATATACATATACATACAACAAATAACTTTTACCAAACACAAAAAAAAAATCATTTTCTACCGACCAGCATAGTTTTAAAATTCTGAAACTTTGTAATTTTTTTTTAAAATTTCAGTATAAGATTTTGTCGATACCTGCCTTTTTAACGAAAAGTAACAATCCAACATGGTCGCCGACACTTTTTGCTTTCAGATTCTCTCTTATAGTTAATAGTCGAGAAATAGAAAATTAAAAAAACAAAAAAACTACAACTGTCACCAAACGTACCAAAATTTAATTTTCCACCGATTTCTATATCTTTAACTTACTGAAACTGTTTTTAAGTTTTTATTTATTTCAAAATAACTTGCAGTATCTCAGTGCTTATACGAGGGGCGTTCAATAAGTAATGCCCCTGACCCCTGACCCACAGCAGTAGATTAATGAAACTTGGCACAGTTATTAGTCTTTCTCTACGTAGGAACTACCCAGAGTTATGCATTTCTTCCATCGTTTGATGCAGCTCTGGACACCGTAACTTCAGAAATAAAGGTTTTCCTTTCAAAAACAACTTCATGGCTGGGAAGAGATGAAAGTCAGAGGGTGCAAGGTCAGGAGAGTAAGGGGGATGGGGAGGTTTTCATAGCCACACACCCGTGCTTCTGATATGGCGACATGCGAGTTGTAGACCGGAGCGTTGTCCTGCAGGAGGAGGATACCTTTGCTGATCTTGCCCCGCCTCTTGATTTTGATAGCTTCTCTTAATTTCATCAAAAGTGAAGCGTAATAGGCTCCTGTAATTGTGGTACCCTTTGCCAGGAAATCTGTCATCACTACTCCGTCCTGGTCCCAGAAGACTGTGAGCATGATCTTGCCAGCGATGAGCTGCATCCTTGCCTTCTTGGGAGGTGGTGAGTCCAAGTGCTTCCACTGCATTGACTGGGCTTTGGTCTCTGGATCATAGTGATGGACCCAAGTTTCATCCTGTGTAATCAGTCTTTTGAAAAACTTTGACTCATCTTCTTGGCACATCTCCAAATTCATCCTCGAGCACTCAACGCGTTCTTGCTTCTGGAAAGGTGTAAGCAACCTGGGATCCATCTTGCAGACACCTTATGCATATGCAAATGGTCATGAATGATAGTTTCCACAGACCCTATACTAATCTTGACCTCTTGGGCTATTTGGCGAATAGTAATGCGTCGATCTTCCAAAATGGCAGGCTCAACTTGACGGACAGATGCCTCATCAATGGCAGAAGAGGGACGACCAGGTTTGGAAGATGTTTCCACAGACTTCCGGTCATGTTTGAATTCACGATGCCAGCGTTTTATAAGGTCATATTATGGGGCATCATCACCATAAGTTCTTTTCATTTTATCAAAAGTCTCCTTTGGTGTGCGTCCTTTCAAATACAAAAACCGGATCACTGCGCGACACTCAACTGGCTTCATTTCACACCTGACTCAGTTCAAACACCTGTAAATCAGAAACCACAATTAGTTTAGAGCTGTTTTTTTGCAGCATAACCCATACAGATATAAATCATTACACATGCAAAATTTCATCTAGATCAGACAACTGGAAGTGGGTCAGGGGCATTACTTATTGAACGCCTCTCGTAGACCCATGTGTCCAGACATTTTTTTAGGCATACAAACTGGTCGAAGTTTTTCTGCTATAGGCACTTCATGTAATCAGCAATGACCACTTTCCAAAGAAAAGGTGATGCCTATGAGAATGGCCTTCAGAGATCGACCAGGACAAATACTAACTTTGACACAAGGCCATCAAAAGTATGGAGGTTGTTAGTCATCCTTGGTTTAAAGTGATAAAATTGCCTATCCTGCTCTTAACTAGAACCATCATAGTCACCACAATACCACATTTACTCTAGGGGCGGCCATTCTACTGAAGACATCCGCAAATTTATTTGAAATTTTAGTTTTTTATAAATATATTTATGTACAAAATTCGATGGAATAAAATGTTGAGTTGAAGAAAGAAAAAACAAAACGGTTAGTAAGACCCTCCCGACCCTTTCTAATTAATAGATGGCCCACTGTTTTCCGGTTTGTTCAGAAGCGAAAAAAAGCAAGTCAATCTCTAAGTGGGAGTGGGATCTAAGTGGGAGAAAAATAAATGGGGTGGAGTTTGTGGGAGTAAATAGTGTCCTTCTAAGATAAGTAGAATTAGGGAGTAGGCCGAGAGCAAATGATAAAAGTGGGGAGTGGGCATCTTGGAGGATCTCTATTACTGTGGGGAGCATCACCGTAACTAGCTAAGAGGCTAAAAATACTCGAACGGTTCGAGTCCGACAGAGTCAGGAACCGCGTTCAAGCACGGAACACACGTTTGACTCATTTTCATACACACAAGCTGGCTACGTTTATCCACCTGTTTTCGAATTCCGAGGGATGTCATCTCTTTCTATCACATCTGACCTTGACCTTCAGTTGGTGCTTGAAGAACGCTATCAGATGCTGATCAGCTGAAGATTCAACCATGAACGAAATGATAGAGAGAGCCGGGTATAAAGTAACTAGTAGAGCTACTGTACATTGTCCGGGCCACGGATAAAAAATAGAAGTGGTTAGTTTTTGTTTTGATTAAGTGTGTGTAACACTTCCTTTTAAAATATACCCAACTAATTCTTTATATCCTTTATCAACTGGTTCAATAGAAGAAGAAAAAAAAAACGACTGATTCGCTGTTTGAGCTACTTTCATTGTTGTTTAAATCCGATAAGAATGACCCTCCACCTTCACTAATTTGACCTCTGGTGACCCCAAGGAAATGATTTTACAATATTTTTTCCCCCATTGATCTAAGCAGCAGTGGCAGTGAATAATGTTCTTTTTACGTATCGGCCATCGATTGGACGAAAGCAGTTTGTTTCAGTCAATCATAGACGCAAGAATATTCACTCCGGATTCCAGCGCGTGCTATAAAAACCCAAACACAGCCTTTTTCCTCTTTTTCTTTCAGACAACAAGTGTGTACGGCTGTGGCCTTAGGTCCCTTGGGGCCAAAAGGCCCTCGGCAATAGCACACATAACGAGTTTCACAAATAACTGTACATCCAGCGCAACACACACACACACACACACACCGAACGCACTTACACACAAGTTCATGCATACACTCTCTCACTGGCAAAACAGGCACGCTAATACATACACACATCTACATGATCATCCCATTCACACACACTAACAGACTCGCACGGTGACAGCTGAAATTAACATGTTTACTCAATTTACTTTAACCCTAGAACATTTTTGGACACTCTGAATTCTCAATCTTTACCAACTCTTTTTTTTTCACCATCTTAACAAGTTGTCTATACTAAATTAATATATTTCTGTCTTTCAAATCCAATGGCAATATACAACATGACGGATAGATAATTGAAGACGTCAATATACGTCATGAAAACAAAGCGATAAACTCCCCTCTATCAACTTCATGATCCGATCAAGATCTCACTGAATCCGATGATGCAAGGTTTCTAAGTATATCTTGTGTAGTTTTTGACTTTTAACCGGACACACAACTTTCCCTTATATAATAGAAGATAACAAAAGACCCGTTGTTTACGACTCGAGAAAATGAATCAACTCAAAAAGGTGACAAAACAAAAATATATTTTTAAGGACAGAAAAATAAAACTGTTGAGAACATAAAAGATTTTTCTATTTTTAATTTTATTAAAGAGAATAATTGCAAGATGTGACAAGAAAATCAGGTACTTTTTTTTATTTTATTTTATTATTTAGTATAAATTTTAAAATATGGAAACAAATAAAAATTAAAATTTTATTTTATTATTTGGTATAAATTAAAAAATGTTGAAACAAATTAAAAAAAAAAATTAAAAAATTATTTTATTATTTAGTATAAATTTACAAATGTGGAAACAAATAAAATTAAAAACTAAAATTTTATTTTATTATTTAGTATAAATTTAAAAAACGTTTCCGTGACTTTGCATCGTCAACGTTTGAGCAGGTCTCGGAAGCGCCCGAGAAATAATAAAACTATTAACTAATCAGGTTGCAGGAGGCATTAGACAGGAGGCAAGCAGACGATAACTTTTGGAAGAAATTAATTTCTACCATCTACAGCGCGTTAAAAAAAAGGGATTTCTACGATTTGTGTCAGTGCGTTGAATTTCCCGAAGAACTCATTGAGTTCTGTCAGCAACGACCACTTCTAGCGAAAGACTAACCCTAAACCCTAACCCAGAAAATGTTAAGGAGAAAAAAACATTAAAAAAAAAAATTTTAAAAAAAAGAAATTGGTTAAAAACAGTGGTTTTGTTGTTATATAAAAAAAATCATCTTTTTGAAACTTTTTGGTGCACAAAAAAAAACATTTTATTTGAAAACATTTGCTTAACAATGGTTTTTTTGACAAAAAAAAAATTAACATCTAATTAATAACAGTTGTTTAGCAGTGGTTTGTTCGTTCTTTATTTTTATATATGTATTTTACTTTGAATTTCTTTGTCTAAATTTATCGTCTGCCAGTCTTCAATTTATCGTTTGGCAGTTTTCGCCTCATCAACTCTCGGGCGTTTCCGAGACCTGCCCTAACGTTGGCGATGCGAAGTTACGTAAACGAAGTGCATTCGCTACAAGAATACCGAAAATCATTTCACATAAAAAGTATATTTTCTTTCTGTTTCGGAACAAAGGTGTTGATTAAAATCCGTTCTAAGTAATAGTCTTCTGGCGATTGCAGGTTCAATCCTCACGACAGGCGATACTAAGAATAAAATAAAATTACTTAACACTTCTACCCGGTCATGGCTGACGAAACAAGAACAATCTACTCTAGAGGATTAAATAAAAGTTCAGTTCGAAATTCCAGTATTCAACAAGATGCAGTTTGGAGGTTACATCGGCCAAAACGTTGTGAGAATATCATCCGAGATGAGAATAGTAGTCCGAATAATCCAAAGTCTATTTTCTTATATCAACCCCCTTGGTAAAAAAATTTAAATATATACACACATAAAATTAGTAAAATATATTTACCCCCCCCCCCCCCAAGTTCAATTTCAAATGATGTTTGTGTTTATTTTAGATAACTCAATATTTGAGAATATAAATTAATATCTTTGAGAACTGCAACATAGTTTTGGCTACAGACAAAATATTTTCCTTATTCATTTTAATATATCTTTATTGTGTACAAATTTATGTTGTTAGAGAATATTCGTTAAAAAATCCGACTTTAGTACAAGAGAGAGAGACAGTGGGGAGTAATTAATTAATCAGTCCTTATCTACTTACCCCTCCTCCCCCACGGAAGGTTCTGAATGGGAGTAAAATCCAGCTCACAGAAAAAGGGGTAAATCTGGATTGTGATAAAAATTTCAATTGCCTCAGTCTAGAAGGATTTCTCCTTCACTGACCGATGAGAGAAAAAGATGAAGTGTAGTATCAGAACAGATACTACACTTGGCTCCGAGCTAAAATGATCAGCTTCACCTATTTATCTACGTCCCACAAAGTAGAATGTGACAAGGTCGGAAGGTGGGAATTTTCACTCTAGAGGAAGAGTGAGGTGAATTTCTCAAAAAATTGCCTGGGCAGGGCGCCTCAGACAGTAAGCAATAAACTTACTCCTCCCCAAAGAGGGGAGGCAAAGCATGGGAGGGGGTTAACCTCCCATAACTGCACAGGACAGTCAGAACAGATACTACACTTTGATCTTAGCCAAAAGACCAAGGAAGCCTTCACTTTCTTTAAGTTGCTCACTCGCGTATTTAAAGTTTCTGTTTGAACTTCGCTAGCCAATCAGAATGATTGATTTCACTCTAAGGGTATGATGTCACTTACGTCTTTCCGTCAATCAAAGTGTGGTAAAGAATGGGGGAAAATTTTTTGAAGGAGTTAATGAATTGTCATCTTTAGTTTTTTTGGTTTTATTTTTGGAGAATGGAGTTTTTCATTTTTTTTTTTTCTTAAACCATCTCTGAACACAACATTGGTCACCGACATAAAAACCAATTTGGTTTGGAGACGAGTAGTACACAAAATACCCCCTTTTAGCGTTAACATTTCATCGAGTGGCTTTTTGGCCTTGATAAGTGGTGACTCTTTAGTAAAAAAAAACAAAAACAAAAACAATGTGTTCAGCCTGTCATCCTCCCAGGCATTACATCCGGTGCTTATTTACTTCTGCTCCAACATGTTAGGCATCTCTCAAAAAAATAAATCGCTAAAGAAATGTATAAACCCTACTATGCACTCACGTGACAGCTGAAAAAAAAAAAGACTGCACACCAAAAAGCACGCAAATTCATACAGTATTTATTACATTTTTAAAAAAAAACATGATTTTATCCAGCGGTCGCCATATTTTATTAATCGGTTGCCACATTTTATCTATGGGTCGCCAAGGGAGATAACTCAATTATTCTTTGTGGTGGGGGTGGGGGGTCAAAATTTTTGGTTTCCGGAAAATGACATAACTGAAAATTTCAAAATTTTAATTTTTTTTTGCTTTACTTTAATAAAATGCTATGTTTTCACTTTATATCGTACTTATAAATTGTTTTTCCAAAATTGGTAAAAAAATAAATTGAGTTATCTAAATTGGTAAAAGATAAATTGAATTATCTAAATTGGTAAAAAAATAATTGAATTATCTAAATTGGAAAAAAGAAAAAATTTGAGTTATCTAAATTGGTAAAAAAATAAATTGAATTATCTAAATTGGTAAAAAAATAAAAATTTGAGTTATCTAAATTGGAAAAAATAAAAATTTGAGTTATCTAAATTAGTAAAAAATAAATTGAGTTATCTAAATTGGTAAAAAAATAAATTGAGTTATCTAAATTGGTAAAAAAATAAATTGAATTATCTAAATTGGAAAAAATAAAAATTTGAGTTATCTAAATTGGTAAAAAAATAAATTGAGTTATCTAAATTGGTAAAAAAATAAATTGAGTTATCTAAATTGGTAAAAAAATATATTGAGTTATCTAAATTGGAAAAAATAAAAATTTGAGTTATCTAAATTGGTAAAAAAATAAATTGAGTTATCTAAATTGGTAAAAAAATAAATTGAGTTATCTAAATTGGTAAAAAAATAAATTGAGTTATCTAAATTGGTAAAAAAATAAATTGAGTTATCTAAATTGGAAAAAATAAAAATTTGAGTTATCTAAATTGGTAAAAAAATAAATTGAGTTACTAAATTGGTAAAAAAATAAATTGAGTTATCTAAATTGGTAAAAAATAAATTGAGTTATGTCTTTTGCCGAAATAGTAAAAAAAAACATGGCGTACGATAGATAAAATTGTATTTAATCGTGTTGGTCTTCAATTTGATAGAGGAGGACTGTGCGCCGAAAGTTGCGCAGGTTCATCCAGTAATGCTTTACTTTGTGTTGGTGTTAATTAACTCAATTTTTTGTAGTGTGTTTTTAATGTTCATGTGTCTTACGCAGTAAAATTATACACACAAAGTTATGTTAATCATTTAGAAAAAACGAAAGAAAGCACGACTCCATTCCGTCACTAACAATGATATTTTGTTTTTTTAGGTTTTAATACTTTTTTTTTCTTAAACAAGCAAATAAAAACAAAAACTGATCTGAAGTCAAGGTTACATTTACGAAAAAAATAAAATGGTTATAGTAGAAAGGAATTTTAATTAGTTAATACTTTTTTTTTTAAATTGTCACTGTTTTAGAATTCTTTTTTCAAGTCACCTAAATTATTCAGAGTGAAATCAGTTTCGCCATTACTTCCAAACCAACTTATTTTTTTTTACTTTACAAGTTAATGAGCATGTCACTTAACTACAAAATTTTGAATTTGAGTTATTGTTCTTCCTTGGTTAACCTTTTTCTCGACTTGTGTAAAAAGATGCGACTACACTTCTCTGGCCCAGCTTTCATTTTGACGTTTCATATGTATGATGGAACTTGCTATAACTTAGTGTTTTTACTGTTTTTTTTGTTGTTTTTTTGTCTAAAACAAATTTGTGAAAAGTAATTACTTACAGCCATTAACATCTTCGCACAAGCGGGCCAAGATGGTCCTTGACAGAGACCATTTACAAACCACCAGAAAGCGAACATCCATATCGAACTGAAGCCTGAAAAAAAAAAAAGAAAAAAAAAATGATTGAAAACATTAAATTAAACAAAAACAAGCCGCGCGTGCGTGGTCATTCTCTGTATGTGACTCGATGTGGCGAGTGTCAAATGCAATAAACTTGGGCAATTTGGGGCATTTTTGACCTCCCTTTGACCCCCTGGGGGTGCGAACCAGAATTTTTCTGAGGTCAAGGATGCTCATTTTATATCCAGAACAATTGCCTTTACATTTTGGCCAAGTTTCAGAGAAATTGAATGGATGGATGAAAAGTTATGGGGCAAAAAATATCATTTTTTGCCATTTCGGGAATTTTTAGACCCCTTGGGGGGCTAACCAGATTTTTTTTTTAAAATTGGAGAATGTCACTTTCTAACCTGACAAAAGTTACAACTTCATGCAAAATTTCAGAGAAATTCAATGGATAGTTGCGGAGAAAAATTCGGACGGACCAAAAAACTATGATTAATCAATGATTTAAAAATTAAATAGACCCCACATTATTTGGGATTGAATCAAGAACTTTTGCGCTCAGCTCATAACACCATATAAAGTTATCTTGTGAGATTTTCAAAGTTTGACCAAAATATCATTTAAACTGACACATCAAACTTTGATTTTGTCTAATTATTATTTGTTATTGGTGTACCATGTTACTGGCATTATAATAACATACTTTATTACAGTTCATTAAAGAAATTATGTAGTGCTACCCGTACTACTTGTAATATGGAAACCTTTTTTAATTATGACTTAAAAATCATAACCAACAACGGGATTAATTCATTTTTAATTGAAGAATATAAAAATAGTGTTGTCTCACAACTTCAATTTTATTTTATTATTTAGTATAAGTTTAAAAATGTGGAAACAAAAAAAAATTAAAAACTAAAATTTTATTTTATTATTTGGTATAAATTTTAAAATGTGGAAACAAATAAAAATGAAAAACTAAAAATTTATTTTATTATTTTGTATAAATTTAAAAATGTGGAAACTAATAAAAATTAAAAACTAAAATTCTATTTTATTATTTGGTATAAATTTTTAAAATGTGGAAACAAATACAAATTAAATACTAAAATTCTATTTTATTATTTAGTATAAATTAAAAAATATGGAAACAAATAAAAATTAAAAATTAAAATTTTATTTTATTATTTAGTATAAATTTTAAAATGTGGAAACAAATAAAAATTTAAAACTAAAATTTTATTTTATTATTTAGTATCAGTTTAAAAATGTGGAAACAAATAAAAATTTAAAACTAAAATTTTATTTCATTATTTGGTATAAATTTTAAAATGTCGAAACAAATAAAAATTAAAAACTAAAATTTTATTTTATTATTTGGTATAAATGTAAAAAATGTGGAAACAAATAAAAATTAAAAACTAAAATTTTATTTCATTATTTACTATCAGTTTAAAAATATAGAAACCAATAAAAATTAAAAATTAAAATTTTATTTTATTATTTAGTATGAGTTTAAAAAATGTGGAAACAAAAAAAAATAAAAAAATAAACAAAAATATTTTATTATTTAGTATAAATTTACAAATGTGGAAACAAATAATTAAAAACTAAAATTTTATTTTATTATTTAGTATAAATTTAAAAATGCGGAAACAAATAAAAATTAAAAACTAAAATTTTATTTTATTAATTGGTATAAATTTTAAAAATGTGGAAACAAATAAAAATTAAAAACTAAAATTTTATTTTATTTTATTATTTGGTATTAATTTGTAAAATGTAGAAACAAATAAAAATTAAAAACTAAAATTTTATTTTATTATTTGGTATAAATTTTAAAATGTGGAAACAAATAAAAATGAAAAACAAAAAAAAATATTTTATTATTTAGTATAAGTTAAAAATGTGGAAACAAATAAAAATTTAAAACTAAAATTTTATTTTATTATTTAGTATCAGTTTAAAAATGTGGAAACAAATAAAAATGAAAAACAAAAAAAAATATTTTATTATTTAGTATAAATTTTAAAATGTCGAAACAAATAAAAATTAAAAACTAAAATTTTATTTTATTATTTGGTATAAATGTAAAAAATGTGGAAACAAATAAAAATTAAAAACTAAAATTTTATTTCATTATTTACTATCAGTTTTAAAATGTCGAAACAAATAAAAATTAAAAACTAAAATTTTATTTTATTATTTGGTATAAATGTAAAAAATGTGGAAACAAATAAAAATTAAAAACTAAAATTTTATTTCATTATTTACTATCAGTTTAAAAATGTAGAAACCAATAAAAATTAAAAATTAAAATTTTATTTTATTATTTAGTATGAGTTTAAAAAATGTGGAAACAAAAAAAAATAAAAAAATAAACAAAAATATTTTATTATTTAGTATAAATTTACAAATGTGGAAACAAATAATTAAAAACTAAAATTTTATTTTATTATTTAGTATAAATTTAAAAATGCGGAAACAAATAAAAATTAAAAACTAAAATTTTATTTTATTAATTGGTATAAATTTTAAAAATGTGGAAACAAATAAAAATTAAAAACTAAAATTTTATTTTATTTTATTATTTGGTATTAATTTGTAAAATGTAGAAACTAATAAAAATTAAAAACTAAAATTTTATTTTATTATTTGGTATAAATTTTAAAATGTGGAAACAAATAAAAATGAAAAACAAAAAAAAATATTTTATTATTTAGTATAAGTTAAAAATGTGGAAACAAATAAAAATTTAAAACTAAAATTTTATTTTATTATTTAGTATAAGTTTAAAAAATGTGGAAACAAATAAAAATTAAAAACTAAAATTTTATTTTATTATTTGGTATAAATTTTAAAATGTGGAAACAAATTAAAATTAAAAACTAAAATTTTATTTTATTATTTAGTATAAATTTTAAAATGTGGAAACAAATAAAAATTAAAATTTTTATTTAATTATTTGGTATAAATTAAAAAAATGTTGAAACAAATAAAAATTAAAAACTAAAATTTTATTTTATTATTTAGTATAAATTAAAAAAAATGTGGAAACAAATAAAAAAAAAAAATAAAAAAATAATTTTATTATTTAGTATAAATTTAAAAATGTGGAAACAAATAAAAATGAAAAACAAAAAAAAATATTTTATTATTTAGTATAAATTTAAAAATGTCGAAACAAATAAAAATTAAAAACTAAAATTTTATTTTATTATTTAGTATAAATTTAAAAATGTGGAAACAAATCAAAAATTAAAAACTAAAATTTTATTTTATTAATTGGTATAAATTTAAAAAATGTGGTAACAAATAAAAATTAAAAACTAAAATTTTATTTTATTATTTGGTATTAATTTTTAAAATGTGGAAACAAATAAAAATTAAAAACTAAAATTTTATTTTATTATTTAGTATAAATTTTTAAAATGTGGAAACTAATAAAAATTAAAAACTAAAATTTTATTTTATTATTTAGTATTAATTAAAAAATATTGAAACAAATAAAAATTAAAAACTAAAATTTTATTTTATTATTTAGTATAAATTTAAAAATGTGGAAACAAATAAAAATTAAAAACTAAAAAAATTATTTCATTATTTAGTATAAATTAAAAAATGTGGAAACATTAAAATTAAAAACTAAAATTTTATTTTATTATTTGGTATAAATTTTAAAATGTGGAAAAAAATTAAAATTAAAAACTAAAATTTTATTTTATTATTCAGTATAAATTTAAAAATGTGGAAACTAATAAAAATTAAAAACTATAATTTTATTTTATTATTTGGTATAAATGTAAAAAATGTGGAAACAAATAAAAATTTAAAACTAAAATTTTATTTCATTATTTAGTATCAGTTTAAAAATGTAGAAACAAATAAAAATTAAAAATTAAAATTTTATTTTATTATTTAGTATAAGTTTAAAAAATGTCGAAAGAAATAAAAATAAAAAAATAAAAAAATAATTTTATTATTTAGTATAAATTTTAAAATGTGGAAACATAAAAATTAAAAACTAAAATTTTATTTTATTATTTGGTATAAATTTTAAAATGTGGAAACAAATTAAAATTAAAAACTAAAATTTTATTTTATTATCTAGTATAAATTTTAAAATGTGGAAACTAATAAAAATTAAAAACTAAAATTTTATTTTATTATTTAGTATAAATTAAAAAATATGGAAAAAATTAAAAATTAAAATTTTATTTCATTATTTGGTATAAATTAAAAAAATGTGGAAACAAATAAAAATTAAAAATTCTCAAATCCCCTCATTTTCTCAAAATCCTCTCTAAGACCGTAACTTTCGCCCATCCACCAAAATCACAGCCCTTCTCCTTCTCTACCCACCCTCCTTTTCTCTGCCTACACCCCTCACGCACAAACATTCCAACTTATTTTTTCTTCTTCAGTCTTAACCGCAGCCACCTGTTCAAATACCTCCTTCCTCCCTCTCCTCCACCCCTCCACTCCCTCACTCAAATCCATCCACATTATTCCTGCTCACCCCCCCCCACCTCTTTCTCTTACTACCAGCCACAGTATCCTTGCTCACCCCCATCTTTCCACTTCTTCCCCACTCATTTTCATAAACATTCATTTTTCATTCCTTATTATTGACTCCACCAAGCATGGACGTCCACCCTACTGTTTTCTCCAGTAGTGGCTACTATTTTCTTCCTTTTTCCCAATATGTCAACCCTATATGTGTTTGTACTTGCATGACATTTTTCTTTATATTATCATCCTGATGAAGTCTTATAAATAAAGACGAAACGTTGATGTACACATAAAAAAACATCCATTGTTTGGTTTTCCTTTTTCATTTTCCCATATATATATATATATATATATATATATATATATATGTCTCTTGGAGTGAGAAAACCAGTCTAGATCTAATCACAGAATATTGAGAAGTTCTACTGTTATACGAACAGAGTACACTTCACCTCGTGTGCTGGCGTTTCAAACCCCCACCTGACCTTGTGTCTAATCTCCTGCAGAGGAGGTAAATAACTCTACCAACTCAATGGTATCATGTAGTGCCATTCAAAGAGCAAAAGTGTCTTCGGTTACCATTGAAATGGAATTTTCCGTTATTCTGTTGCAACAAAAATAATTATGCAGAGTTTCAGAATTTTGACAAAAGATTCACATCGCTACAACAGATCCAAAAATCAGACAAACTTTTTCACTTTTTCAAGATTTGCTGCAACCGAAACGTAAAAGAAGATGACATTTATCTTTACTAGTGAACCGAGTTTCATTATTTGTTGAAAAAAAAAAAAAAGATCATTACTTTGATTAATTTTTGAAATCATAACTTATCCTCAAGTGGTTCTTGGCCTTAATAAACGATGGCCAAATAGTAAAAAATAAAAATAAATTAAAAAAAGATCATTACTTCTATTAATTTTTTTTAAATCATACAACTTTTTTTTAACATTGGTGAGGGTCGAGTGCATCCGCACATCTCTATCCGTCTGTCTGTCACTCTCTGTCTGTCTGTCTGTCACTTTTTGTCCGTCTGTCTGTCACTTTCTGTCCGTCTGTCTGTCACTCTCTGTCCATCACTCTCTGTCCGTCTGTCTGTCACTCTCTGTCCATCTGTCTGTCACTCTCTGTCCGTCTGTCTGTCACTCTTTGTCCGTCTGTCTGTCACTCTCTGTCCGTCTGTCTGTCACTCTCTGTCCGTCTGTCTGTCTGTCGCTCCAGAGTTTGAAATATCATTTTTTTTAGTTTGTTATGCTTAAGTATTTTCAGATGCAACCATGCATCTTTATGTTTGCCAACTGGTCTGTCATATTTCGAAATGTTTCAAGAAAATTGATCTTCAAAACAAATAAACAAACATGCATATTATCAAATTCAAATATTTGACAGAATTTAAAGAAATCGTAACGATAATTCCAGCTGCTCAGATGGGCTTCTTTATCGTGTGGAACTAAGTTTGTGTGCAAGAATTGTAAGACATTGGAGACATGAAAACTATATGAACATATATTTGTATGGTAAGGCTGTTGAGGTTGTTCATCACTTATCAAGGCTACAAGCCACTCGAGGATAAGAGTCAATGACTTATGAGGATGGTTTATGACAAATGTTTATTAAATTTGTCACCTAAAAGAACTACTTCAACTAAATTTGAATATCATAACCCGACGATTACCATTAGTTTTGAAAATAGCATTCAACAGAGATTTGTTTTAAACTTCTTGGAAATACAACGGTAAAGCCAAATCCGCTACGCGTTCATATGTTGGGTACGTCAACTAGTAATTATTTGGTTGACTAATTTTCATGGCAGATTTAATGCATAAACATGAGCATCGTAGACAGGGGTCGGCAGGGTTCAGGCTGTTACCTTTTTGGGGTTATCTGCCGAGTATGGGAACTAAGATTCGTAGAAACTATGTCAGGCGAGAGATTTGAGAACAGAAAACTTTTGAGGTGGAAAATGCATAGCAAGCAGACGTATTTTCAGATGTCCTAAAATCTATTTTAACGAAACAATGTGCTCTGTCCTTCTCTCCTTGTCCCCCATTGTTGCTTTACAACCGAAAGATGAATATGGAAAATTAAGTCATCAAGAAATCAAATTAAAGATGGTCTGCGACAATTAGTAAAGCTTTCTTTTTACTGATAAGTCAATATTTATCAAGGTTACGAACCACTCAATGGTAAGAGTTAATGACGGCTTATGACAAGCATTCATTGACTTTGTTGATTTACCGGTTAAAAGAAAGTACTTCAACTAGATTTGAATGTCCTAACAGTTTTGCCTTTAGTTTTGATTATAGCGCTCCGTATAGATTTGTTTTAGACTTCCTGGAAATAGAAAGGTAAAGCAGGGTTTAATTTTGATTCTAACACAGCATAGGTTTGTTTTAGTGGGGAACAACGCAGATCTTCTAGTAAATACAAAGCCAAATAATTTCCACTATGTGTGCATTTCTACATTGCAGGGTTAGGGTTAAGGTTAGCAACCGCCACCGGAACCAATGTTTGTTGAGTGTTCTAAACTTCGTTTTGATAACAAAATTATCAAAATTGGTAGAGATATTCTTGAGTTACAAATTTGCGGCATAAATATGATAGAAAGAAATTTATTAATCAGTCTACACATAATATTTTTGCACCACAAGTTAAGCCAATATCTACTCATAGATAAGGGGGGGGGGGAATAAAAATACAACACATTAACAACTTGTACGGATAATTTACTTGGATGAATTGTTAGTAATAAGTACAAAAAATAACTTTTATTATGTTGCAGGTGTGTGGGGTGTGTTGTTGCAACTAAGAAAGGTGGATGCAGGCAAGTTACGATAATGGCAAAGAAGAGAGGGCAAACGCAGATGAACAGTTTCAAAAAGGCATTTATTTACCATAAGAGGTAATAACTGGTTGAGAAGGAAAAGTAAGAATGACAGGGTGACGTCACTGGAAGCAGGAAAAGGCTGGAATGACGTCACTGGTACTGGAAAAGGAGATGCTGGAATGATGAGCAGGCTTGCTAGTGCAGCAGGAGCCGAGTGAGATGGAGCAGGAGATGCTGGTGCAGGTGCTGAGGTCGGAGCAGGAACAGGAGACTGGAGAGGCAGGCTGGAGTTCAGGGGATGGAGCAGGCAGGAAAGTGTTAATCGCATTAGTAGTTTGTATTTTAGCCCTGAAAAGGGTTGTTTGATTGTTGCTGCTGCTGCTGCTGTCTGATTCCTGGCTCGACGACTGGTCCATCCAGTCGGATGTGGGGGTCTCCTAACTATATTTATCTACCTCCCACAAGGCAAGATGTGACACAAGGTCGGGAAAGTGGGATTAGATAAGCCAGGGCTCGAGGTGAGTATTCTGGCCATTTGAAAATTGCCTGGGCAGCCCTGTCGGCATTCCCGGTAGGGCGTCTCAGACAGTAAGCAATAAACTTACTCCTCCCCAAAGAGGGGAGGCAAAGCCTGGGAGTGTGCACCTCCTAGAACTGCACAGGACCAACAACCCCCAATATACCGGCGTAAATCCAGACCCAAAGGCCCGGACGATACTGGTCTATTAGGTGGGGTAAAAATACCCCTGAACTTTATTTACTCCTCGCCAGGAGTTAGGCACAAGGCCAGTTTTATCTTACTCCCACAAGTAAGATGTGACCCAAGATCAGGTCGAGAAAGTGGGGTTTTAAAAGCCAGCGCCCGAGAGGTGAGCACTCTGGCCATTTAAAAATTGCCTGGGCAGCCCCGTCGGTATTCCTTGGTAGGGGCGCCTCAGACAGTAAGCAATAAACTTACTCCTCCCCAAAGAGGAAAGGCAAAGCCTGGGAGGGTGGACCTCCTAGAACTGCACAGGACAGGAGTGCAGTATCCATTGGAACAGATACCACACTTTGATCTTAGCCAAAAGGCCGAGACCCCTGAACCCCCCCGGCTGAAAAGCTGGCAAATACATGGAGAGAGTGTGCCATGACAGTCGCTGGTTTTTAATGAACGTATAGATTACGACAAATAATTCCTGTGAGAATCATTCGTCGCCCAATTCAGTCCAAAAGTTGTTGGACTGTATAAGTAATATAGTTTGCTATCCCTACAAATTATATTTTTAATCCTTCCATCCAAAAAGATAGAAGATACGGCTGAAACTCTGTTTGTTGTGATATTTCTTCTGGAATGTTCGGTGAAGCCCAGTATTTTTCCATTTGCCAGACGAAGAGTTACGAGCATCCGCGACGGCAAAATACAGGCAGCAGCCAGTAATTTTCCGTCTTACGTAGCATGCAAGGGGTTAAAAAACTGCTGCTGCTGTCATCTTTTTTAAGATGGTGTCTGATCCAAAAGTAAACAAACAATGCGGTACAGACCGCGACAATTACTAATAATTCATTGGGTCACAGGTCGTCTATGGTCTCCGTTTTGATGGATGATCTCATCCATTTTTTACTTCAGCATTTATGATGGCATGAAGGATCGCTTCCTGATGACTTCAACCTGTTTTAGTGGATGACTTTTTTTGATTCTTTTACTAGAAGGGTCATCACTTATGAAGGCCAAAAGCCACTCAGGGATAAGGGTTAATAAGATGGAATGATTGTCAGTTGACTGATGAAGAATATTATGAGAGGATTGAGAATGACTGATGGAATGGTCCAAGTTCGAATACTTGTGGGGGTGATTCATGACATTGGATTTGAAGACGACCATGTTGTAGTCTGTAGGGAAGCAGTCCCATGGTAATGTGTTCCACAAATGGGAAGTCCTTGCGGAAGAAGCTTAGTTCATGGAAATTTTGCATGACACTAGTCCCACAGAGGAAGCAGCCTTTTGGCCAAGATCAAAGTGTAATATCTGTTCCGATGGATACTGCATTCCATAGACTGGTAGTGTCTTGGCCTTCGGGGCTTGATTTACGCCGGTCTATGGGTCTGTCCTGTGCAGTTCTAGGAGGTCCACCCTCCCAGGCTTTGCCTTCTCACCCTTTGAGAAGGGGTTAGTTTATTGCTAATCGCCTGAGGTGCCCCTACTGGGGAATGCCGACGGGGCTGCCCAGGCATTTTTTGACGATCATAAGTGCTCTTCCTCTAGAGTGCTGACTTATCAAATCCCACTATCCAACCTTGTGTCACATTTTACTCTGTGGGAGGTAGATAAATACTGTCATCCCATTATGACATTATAAAGGATTCCATTTAAGTGGATTACGTCATTCCTTTGTGACGTCACTAAGTGTGCATGAAGACAAGCAAAATAACAAAATAGCAAGATCCACAAAGTTTTAGTATATATAGATTATGACGCTCAGTCCTGGGCACGGCTGCCAGTTGCGAGGTCAGTGATTTATATCAACAAGACACTTGAGTTATAATAATTCCATTTCTCAAAAAAAAATGACAAAAGTTTCGAACCCCAGGATTGACCATGTCTCAGATAACGAAAACATTTTCATTCGTGAAATATCACTTCAGTCAGATATGTGGTAATTGAACCAACCACAACAAAGATGCCTAAAATTACAGCATTAACTTTCAATAAAAGGTTTTATATTGTCGGGTTTCAACACATCGCAACGTGTTTACTTTTGGAAAAGACGCCATCTTGAAAAACAGCAGTAGCAGGAGTCGCAATTCTTTTCGCAATGACTTAACAGATGCAATTTTTTTTTGAGAAAATCAGCAGCAGCTGCAGTCGCCATTTTCTGTGCAATGACTTTGAGAAAAAACTGGCCAACTTATAATTTTCTTTTTTTCCTTTAAGGAATACAAATGCGATTCGCCGACTATGCAAATAACCGTACTTATATATTCAAGGCACCTTTCAACTATGTTGTACGGCGAGAGATCTCGCCAGAAATTATTTGTCAAAATTAATCCTTTCCACAAAATCGGCAACAGTGACTTAACAGACATTCCATGAAATCTTCAGCTTTTCATTCAAAAAAAGAGTTCAGCCGGGGGGTTAGGAGACCCCCACATCCGACTGGATGGACCAGTCGTTGAGCCAGGAAGCGGACAGCAGCGGCAGCAAAGATACAAACAGCCCTTCTCAGGGCTACCTTCCAGCACTCTCCTTCTCCAACTGCACCAGCACCCTGCAGTCCATCAACAGCTATCCAGCCCTTTCTCCCCAACGACACCACACTTGTCGGCCAGTTTGCTGTCACCAGAGACACCACAACCGTCTTTCCAGTTTTCTCCTGTTTCTAGTGACGTCATCTCAAATCCCATCACTTCTTGTTATTACCATTTTTTTATGGCAAATAAACATACTCTTCTTTGAACTGTTTACCAGTATTTGTCCTCTCTTCGTTGTCATTGTCGTTTAACATATTCTTGTCTGTGTCTCCTTTCTTAGTTGTGAGGCCGATCAACCCCAACGGTCAGTGCCCGCAACAATATATAAAGAAAGCAAATTTATAAGTTGATCATCACATATATCCATACGCAAACTGAGCTGACAGACGGATCTTTCAGATTTTTTTTTTAGTTTGAGAACAAAAATTTGAAGGGAACACAAATTTGTGTGTAGACGCAAAGGACCATTCAACTGCTTAAACAATCTAACTCTTGCTTTCTGTCCCTACCTGCGTACATTTATTTCAAAGAAAACATTTAAATCGTTTTGGAATAAAAACGCAACGTATAACTCACTCACTCTTAGCACAAAATAACGTTTTACAGTTTCAAAGATAGCAGACAACAATCATCTATGTAAGCGTTAAGGGTTTATAATTGGTAAGAAATGGTAGGGGAAGGCAAGACAGAGCAAGAGAATAATGAAGAGCATATTTCAACCAAATATCTGGACACAGATTAATGAAATGCCTGGTCAGCTGTAAAGTCTGGACGCAGAGGTAAAAAAAAGAAACCAGTTGGGATTTACTTGCTTCAAGATGTGGCACAAGACCAGAAAGTGGGGAAAACCAGATCTTGTAGGGTACACTCTAGTCCAGGGGTGGACAACCTTTTCAGAGTGAGGGCCAGATGAGACTTTTGGAAGGAGATTGTGGGCCGGAGTGAAAAACGAAATCTCAAAATTACTATATTTTGTTTACATGAATAAATTGTACAAAAATTGCATTGAACACTCTACAAATCTGATATTTTTTCTCAAGAGACTTCTGTATGCAATGTTATAAAAGGCGCCGACGAAGAGCCATTTTGGAAGAATAAAAAACAATGACGGGAGAAGTAGCAAGTTGATCCAGCATTCGTTTTGACACACCTCACATAAGTTCTCTGTTTCATGCCTTTTTCTCGTCTCTCGTTTCCTCTTTGCCTCTCTCTTTCTCTTTTTCTATTTTTATCTCAGTCCAAGGATTTGAAATTAGTAGTTAAAGAAAAATGAAATATACATGCATCATCGCTCACTGATATTTATAAATTTTCATCCCACTGTAAATCTTAATCGAAACCTACTTTTACGTCTATGTCACAAAATGATATGAGATTTACTGGGAGGACCACGAGCCGGATTGCAATAATAAAGCATAGCAGGGTGGCGGGCCGGATGCTAAGCCTGTGCAGAGCCGGAGGTTGCCCACCCCTGATCTAGTCGGATACAAAAATAACCTAAAACAGACACATCTGCATTACCCAGTAGGGATGCCTCAGGCGATCAGCAATAAATCCTATCAGGATATAATGCCTGGAAGAGTTCAACTCTTAGGGCCGAGCTGAATTATAACTCATTCCAACAAAGAAAGGTCTGATGGTTCAAGTCAGCACCTAGGTTGCCAGAATGATGTCAAGACAAATCAAAGCTGATATGATAACTGGCGGCGAATATCCAATTATCTTACATGTCTAGACTTTATGGTCACCCACTAGTAGAGAAAAATGTTGGAAGGAATCAGCATTTCTCCTTTGTAAAAACACGCAAAATTACACCAATTATCGGAGACTTTAAATCTCTGCTACTCTCTATGAAGTCTTTTTTTTTTTTTAATATACGCCATCAAACTAGAATTGTTCTCTTCTTCCTACTTTTGCTATGAGTGTCTTCTGCTGCTATCAAAAATATGGTAGCCATTTTGATTGAATGTACTTCAAACAAAATGGCTACCGCATTTTGTTCACAGCACAATTGCACATCTGTCTCCTCCTCCTCTTCCTTCTCCTCCTCCTCTTTACTAAATAGATGAAAGGAAAATCGTCAAGGAAGCATAATTACTGATCTAATCTAACATAGAATTAGTGCAGATGCAGACGTTCATTCAAATACTATTATTATTTGAACATTCAGGAGTAAATACGTTCAGTTGCAAAGCAGGTAAATTGCACAACTGCTGCAAGACAACTGCTGCAGGATTGGTTGAATTAAGAAATCTGACTAATACGAGATATCTAAACGTCAAACAACAGAGGATTTAATAAAACGGTTCAATTTAAAATTCCCAGACGACTTTTAATTTAAAATGGCCGAAAAATAACCCAACTAATATGGGATAACAGTTTGAAACATTTAAATAATAATATCTGATCGGAGAAAAATCATCATATTCCTTCTTCAATTTGCCTCAGCTGGAGAAATAAATGAGCTGGGCTTTTATAATATATATATATACTATTAAAAAGTTAGACTGTTTTGGGATTTTATCTGCAAGTACGCAAATAGAAACATGTGATTGGCTGACAAAAAAAGGAATAGGCAGACTACACATTACTAAGGCAATAGTTTTTTTACACTTGCCATACCTGAGTTTGAATCTCACTTAAGTCTAAAGGATTTTTTTTTTTAACTTGATACATGTTTTATAAATTTAAAGAAATAACATAACATAACATAACATATATTTGGGAAAAAGGCTTTTGCCTGTAACTCCCGTTCCTTTCCTTCTTGTCCACTATATCAGTTCGTGCACAGGTCTGACTGAATATTGTCTGTGAAGCCAATGTTTGTCCAACTTGCACTTGAAGTCGTTTATGTCTGTTGCGTCGATGACCCACTCTGGCAGAGAATTCCAATTGTTCACAACCTGTATCCCAAATGAATACTTTCTGATGTTTAGCCTACTATGCTTCTTTTCCAGTTTCAGGTTGTGACCTCTTGTCCTGGTGATCTTGTTGAGGGGTAACAGTCTCACCTGGTCCATGTTGTCTTTGCCTGTGAGGATCTTGAATGTTTGGATCATATCTCCACGTTCCCTTCTATAGTACATGTGTCTGAGCCTATCTTCGTATGGCAGGTCCACAAGTGTAGGGCACAATTTGGTTGCTCGACGCTGGACTTTTTCAACCTTGTCAATATCACCGACAAACTGATGGACTCGTGGTGCATTTCCATACTCAAGGATGGGTCTAACCATTGAGGTGTAGAGCTTCTTGATCACGGTCTTGTCTCTGCTGACAAACGTTCGTTTTATATGCACATAACATAAAAAAAAAACATTAAACTAAGTGTCCTTTTTTCTTTTTTTTTTTTCTTTTTGATAATTCGCACAAATATTAGACATAACAGGTATTCGGCATTAATTCAAACCGAATCATTTTTGCTTAAAAGCATACTTTCTAATTTTTTTAGCCAATAAAAACAATATGTAAATATATTTCAATGAACATAGAAATTCAGTGTAGTTACTTACTCTCTAACGCAAATATTAAGGAGAGTATTTTCTTCTGCAAAATTTCACAAATATGTTTCTTCGTACTAGCGAGAGAAGCTAGGTAAAAATGGAAACTGCCATACCCAGGTACCGTACCAATACCAAAAATTAATAACCATTTATCTTATATATAAAATAAAGCCAGTTCATCTTCCTGATTAATCGTTTGTTCTTTTTAATACAAGGTGCATAATTAAATCTGTTTCATCAGTCATCTCAGGTCTATGTCCTAAAAAAAAAAAATTTAAATTGTATTTCCAATAATTTTAATATTTTATTCTGATCAATATTTTATTTTTAATTAATCATAAGTAAAGGAAGGTGGGGGAGCTTTTATCCTCACGCTTAGAAATTCTCCCACTGTCACTCATAACACTGGAAACAAGTTTAATAACAGACAATTTGTCGGTAATCATATTTCAAGTCTTTTCATTGGCTAATTTAAAGTGGATTCCTTAAAGAAACATTTTTCAATAATTATCTATTTTAACTATTTACAGAATATCATAACTGACAAAATAACTGAAATATAACAAAAAAAATATGATTACAATAATTATAGTCGAAACTATAATATATACATAGACTAATTTCTCAAGAAACGAATCTGAAATTATTTTGTTATCGCCGGCCAATTTCGTGTGTAGCCTTACATCCGTTCTGGTTTATGTAGTTAATAATGTCATTTCCTACTGACCCAGTGGCTCAATCAGTTACGGTGCAATACTTGGGCAGCAGTTATGAGTTCAAACTTCTAGCAGAGCTAAGTATTTTTACTCTTATTTTGATCCCAAAACGAACTTAAAGATTTTGGTGCTTATTTAGATTAGGACCCGAGCTAAATTTGACCCCGTCGTTATGCTTTAGGGTCAGGATGGGGGTTAGGATTGGGGTCAAAGTTAGCTCGGGTCCTAATCTGATAAAGTACCAAAATTTCAAAATTACAGTAGTAAGCATATTGTTTAATTTTATTTTGACATTTTTCTGTAATCTACATAATTTACAGAAATTATGCCCCTGGGCGACACCGAGTAGCCATTTTAGTATAATACTATTTATTTATCTACCTCCCACAAGGTAAGATGTGACACAAGGTCGGGAAAATGGGATTTGATAAACCAGCGACCGAGAAGGTGAGCACTCTGGCCATTAAAAATTGCTTAGGTAGCCCCGTCGGCATTCCCCGGTAGGGGCGCCTCAGGCAGTAGCAATAAACTTACTCCTCCCCAAAGAGGGGAGGCAAAGCCTGAGAGGGTGGACCTCCTAGAACTGCACAGGACAGATCAAACCGATAGACCGGCGTAAATCAAGACCCGAAGGTCAAAACAATACCAGTCTATGGTGTGCAGTATCCATCGGAACAGATACTACACTTTGATCTTAGCCAAAAAGTCACCAGTATTTTATTTACCTCCCCAGGAGGTGAGGCACAAGGCCAGGTTTATCTTACTCCCACAAGTAAGATATGACCCAAGCTCGGGTCGGGAAAATGGGGTTTTAAAAGCCAGCGCCCGAGAAGGTGAGCACTCTGGCCATTAAAAATTGCCTGGGCAGCCCCGTCGGCATTCCCCGGTAGGGGCGCCTCAGGCAGTAAGCAACAAACTTACTCCTCCCCAAAGAGGGGAGGCAAAGCCTGGGAGGGTGGACCTCCTAGAACTGCACAGGACAGACCCATAGACCGGCGTAAATCAAGCCCCGAAGGCCAAGACAATACCAGTCTATGGGGTGCAGTATCCATCGGAACAGATACTACACTTTGATCTTAGCAAAAAAGTCACCAGTATTTAGTTTATATTATGTGATCCTTTATATTATATAATGGTTTACCTATTTAATAGAGTCACCATTTTGTTCTTGCCTTTGTGGTCAATTGATTAGCATGCTATACTTAAAGACAGAAGTTGTGAGTTCGAACCTCACCCAGGGCATAATTATTTTTACTTTGATTTTATCCAAAAAACGAACGTAAACATTTCAAATTACAATATTAATCAGATTGTTTGGTTTTACTTTTTTATTTTTTTCTGTAATCTACGTAATTTACGTGAATTAGGACCCCGGGCGACACCTGTGTAGCTCCGATAGTACAGATTAAACAAAAGTGATACTTACGAGTGAATAAGACAGCAGAAAGACCCGTTAGAAATAAACCTCCTTGGAATAAAAATTTGGCATTGTAACGATCGGTCAAAAATCCACTGATGAATTTGCTGATGGAATAAGCAATCGTCTGACTGCTGGTCACCAATCCTGAAAGACAGAAGAAATTAAAAAGATAGAGGTCAGAAGGACAAGCTAAATCTTCAGGTATTTACAGGCCTGATCGTCTAGGGCAGTCATTGGAAAAAGTGCGTCCAACGAAGCACTTTTAATGGCACACCTAATTGCAAAAAGAAAAAAGATTTTGATTAAATTTTTGTTTGTTTCATTTATTTTTTTTTTTATGGATAGTCAAATGGTTAAATAATTTGTCGCTTTTTAATTGAAAATTAACATTCATATAAATAATAAAAATGTTGCTTTTTAACTGAAAATTAACATTCATATAAATAATAAAAATGTCGCTTTTTAACTGAAAATTAACATTCATATAAATAATAAAAATGTCGCTTTTTAACTGAAAATTAACATTCATATAAATAATAAAAATGTCGCTTTTTAACTGAAAATTAACATTCATATAAATAATAAAAATGCGCTTTTTAACTGAAAATTAACATTCATATAAATAATAAAAATGTCGCTTTTTAACTGAAAATTAACATTCATATAAATAATAAAAATGTCGCTTTTTAACTGAAAATTAACATTCATATAAATAATAAAAATGTCGCTTTTTAACTGAAAATTAACATTCATATAAATAATAAAAATGTCGCTTTTTAACTGAAAATTAACATTCATATAAATAATAAAAATGTCGCTTTTTAACTGAAAATTAACATTCATATAAATAATCAAAATGTCGCTTTTTAACTGAAAATTAACATTCATATAAATAATAAAAATGTCGCTTTTTAACTGAAAATTAACATTCATATAAATAATAAAAATGTCGCTTTTTAACTGAAAATTAACATTCATATAAATAATAAAAATGTCGCTTTTTAAAAAATTAACTGAAAATTAACATTCATATAAATAATAAAAATGTCGCTTTTTAACTGAAAATTAACATTCATATAAATAATAAAAATGTCGCTTTTTAACTGAAAATTAACATTCATATAATAATAAAAATGTCGCTTTTTAACTGAAAATTAACATTCATATAAATAATAAAAATGTCGCTTTTTAACTGAAAATTAACATTCATATAAATAATAAAAATGTCGCTTTTTAACTGAAAATTAACATTCATATAAATAATAAAAATGTCGCTTTTAACTGAAAATTAACATTCATATAAATAATAAAAATGTCGCTTTTTAACTGAAAATTAACATTCATATAAATAATAAAAATGTCGCTTTTTAACTGAAAATTAACATTCATATAAATAATAAAAATGTCGCTTTTTAACTGAAAATTAACATTCATATAAATAATAAAAATGTCGCTTTTTAACTGAAAATTAACATTCATATAAATAATAAAAATGTCGCTTTTTAACTGAAAATTAACATTCATATAAATAATAAAAATGTCGCTTTTTAACTGAAAATTAACATTCATATAAATAATAAAAATGTCGCTTTTTAACTGAAAATTAACATTCATATAAATAATAAAAATGTCGCTTTTTAACTGAAAATTAACATTCATATAAATAATAAAAATGTCGCTTTTTAACTGAAAATTAACATTCATATAAATAATAAAAATGTCGCTTTTTAACTGAAAATTAACATTCATATAAATAATAAAAATGTCGCTTTTTAACTGAAAATTAACATTCATATAAATAATAAAAATGTCGCTTTTTAACTGAAAATTAACATTCATATAAATAATAAAAATGTCGCTTTTTAACTGAAAATTAACATTCATATAAATAATAAAAATGTCGCTTTTTAACTGAAAATTAACATTCATATAAATAATAAAAATGTCGCTTTTTAACTGAAAATTAACATTCATATAAATAATAAAAATGTCGCTTTTTAACTGAAAATTAACATTCATATAAATAATAAAAATGTCGCTTTTTAACTGAAAATTAACATTCATATAAATAATAAAAATGTCGCTTTTTAACTGAAAATTAACATTCATATAAATAATAAAAATGTCGCTTTTTAACTGAAAATTAACATTCATATAAATAATAAAAATGTCGCTTTTTAACTGAAAATTAACATTCATATAAATAATAAAAATGTCGCTTTTTAACTGAAAATTAACATTCATATAAATAATAAAAATGTCGCTTTTTAACTGAAAATTAACATTCATATAAATAATAAAAATGTCGCTTTTTAACTGAAAATTAACATTCATATAAATAATAAAAATGTCGCTTTTTAACTGAAAATTAACATTCATATAAATAATAAAAATGTCGCTTTTTAACTGAAAATTAACATTCATATAAATAATAAAAATGTCGCTTTTTAACTGAAAATTAACATTCATATAAATAATAAAAATGTCGCTTTTTAACTGAAAATTAACATTCATATAAATAATAAAAATGTCGCTTTTTAACTGAAAATTAACATTCATATAAATAATAAAAATGTCGCTTTTTAACTGAAAATTAACATTCATATAAATAATAAAAATGTCGCTTTTTAACTGAAAATTAACATTCATATAAATAATAAAAATGTCGCTTTTTAACTGAAAATTAACATTCATATAAATAATAAAAATGTCGCTTTTTAACTGAAAATTAACATTCATATAAATAATAAAAATGTCGCTTTTTAACTGAAAATTAACATTCATATAAATAATAAAAATGTCGCTTTTTAACTGAAAATTAACATTCATATAAATAATAAAAATGTCGCTTTTTAACTGAAAATTAACATTCATATAAATAATAAAAATGTCGCTTTTTAACTGAAAATTAACATTCATATAAATAATAAAAATGTCG
Organism: Sepiola atlantica; assembly: GCA_963556195.1. Classification (NCBI taxonomy): domain Eukaryota; kingdom Metazoa; phylum Mollusca; class Cephalopoda; order Sepiida; family Sepiolidae; genus Sepiola; species Sepiola atlantica. The sequence continues at coordinate 7,697,608 of OY744521.1, read as the reverse complement.
CTTTTTAACTGAAAATTAACATTCATATAAATAATAAAAATGTCGCTTTTTAACTGAAAATTAACATTCATATAAATAATAAAAATGTCGCTTTTTAACTGAAAATTAACATTCATATAAATAATAAAAATGTCGCTTTTTAACTGAAAATTAACATTCATATAAATAATAAAAATGTCGCTTTTTAACTGAAAATTAACATTCATATAAATAATAAAAATGTCGCTTTTTAACTGAAAATTAACATTCATATAAATAATAAAAATGTCGCTTTTTAACTGAAAATTAACATTCATATAAATAATAAAAATGTCGCTTTTTAACTGAAAATTAACATTCATATAAATAATAAAAATGTCGCTTTTTAACTGAAAATTAACATTCATATAAATAATAAAAATGTCGCTTTTTAACTGAAAATTAACATTCATATAAATAATAAAAATGTCGCTTTTTAACTGAAAATTAACATTCATATAAATAATAAAAATGTCGCTTTTTAACTGAAAATTAACATTCATATAAATAATAAAAATGTCGCTTTTTAACTGAAAATTAACATTCATATAAATAATAAAAATGTCGCTTTTTAACTGAAAATTAACATTCATATAAATAATAAAAATGTCGCTTTTTAACTGAAAATTAACATTCATATAAATAATAAAAATGTCGCTTTTTAACTGAAAATTAACATTCATATAAATAATAAAAATGTCGCTTTTTAACTGAAAATTAACATTCATATAAATAATAAAAATGTCGCTTTTTAACTGAAAATTAACATTCATATAAATAATAAAAATGTCGCTTTTTAACTGAAAATTAACATTCATATAAATAATAAAAATGTCGCTTTTTAACTGAAAATTAACATTCATATAAATAATAAAAATGTCGCTTTTTAACTGAAAATTAACATTCATATAAATAATAAAAATGTCGCTTTTTAACTGAAAATTAACATTCATATAAATAATAAAAATGTCGCTTTTTAACTGAAAATTAACATTCATATAAATAATAAAAATGTCGCTTTTTAACTGAAAATTAACATTCATATAAATAATAAAAATGTCGCTTTTTAACTGAAAATTAACATTCATATAAATAATAAAAATGTCGCTTTTAACTGAAAATTAACATTCATATAAATAATAAAAATGTCGCTTTTTAACTGAAAATTAACATTCATATAAATAATAAAAATGTCGCTTTTTAACTGAAAATTAACATTCATATAAATAATAAAAATGTCGCTTTTTAACTGAAAATTAACATTCATATAAATAATAAAAATGTCGCTTTTTAACTGAAAATTAACATTCATATAAATAATAAAAATGTCGCTTTTTAACTGAAAATTAACATTCATATAAATAATAAAAATGTCGCTTTTTAACTGAAAATTAACATTCATATAAATAATAAAAATGTCGCTTTTTAACTGAAAATTAACATTCATATAAATAATAAAAATGTCGCTTTTTAACTGAAAATTAACATTCATATAAATAATAAAAATGTCGCTTTTTAACTGAAAATTAACATTCATATAAATAATAAAAATGCCGCTTTTTAACTGAAAATTAACATTCATATAAATAATAAAAATGTCGCTTTTTAACTGAAAATTAACATTCATATAAATAATAAAAATGTCGCTTTTTAACTGAAAATTAACATTCATATAAATAATAAAAATGTCGCTTTTTAACTGAAAATTAACATTCATATAAATAATAAAAATGTCGCTTTTTAACTGAAAATTAACATTCATATAAATAATAAAAATGTCGCTTTTTAACTGAAAATTAACATTCATATAAATAATAAAAATGTCGCTTTTTAACTGAAAATTAACATTCATATAAATAATAAAAATGTCGCTTTTTAACTGAAAATTAACATTCATATAAATAATAAAAATGTCGCTTTTTAACTGAAAATTAACATTCATATAAATAATAAAAATGTCGCTTTTTAACTGAAAATTAACATTCATATAAATAATAAAAATGTCGCTTTTTAACTGAAAATTAACATTCATATAAATAATAAAAATGTCGCTTTTTAACTGAAAATTAACATTCATATAAATAATAAAAATGTCGCTTTTTAACTGAAAATTAACATTCATATAAATAATAAAAATGTCGCTTTTTAACTGAAAATTAACATTCATATAAATAATAAAAATGTCGCTTTTTAACTGAAAATTAACATTCATATAAATAATAAAAATGTCGCTTTTTAACTGAAAATTAACATTCATATAAATAATAAAAATGTCGCTTTTTAACTGAAAATTAACATTCATATAAATAATAAAAATGTCGCTTTTTAACTGAAAATTAACATTCATATAAATAATAAAAATGTCGCTTTTTAACTGAAAATTAACATTCATATAAATAATAAAAATGTCGCTTTTTAACTGAAAATTAACATTCATATAAATAATAAAAATGTCGCTTTTTAACTGAAAATTAACATTCATATAAATAATAAAAATGTCGCTTTTTAACTGAAAATTAACATTCATATAAATAATAAAAATGTCGCTTTTTAACTGAAAATTAACATTCATATAAATAATAAAAATGTCGCTTTTTAACTGAAAATTAACATTCATATAAATAATAAAAATGCTACTTTTTAACTGAAAATTAACATTCATATAAATAATAAAAATGTCGCTTTTTAACTGAAAATTAACATTCATATAAATAATAAAATGCTGCTTTTTAACTGAAAATTAACATTCATATAAATAATAAAAATGTCGCTTTTTAACTGAAAATTAACATTCATATAAATAATAAAAATGTCGCTTTTTAACTGAAAATTAACATTCATATAAATAATAAAAATGTCGCTTTTTAACTGAAAATTAACATTCATATAAATAATAAAAATGTCGCTTTTTAACTGAAAATTAACATTCATATAAATAATAAAAATGTCGCTTTTTAACTGAAAATTAACATTCATATAAATAATAAAAATGCCGCTTTTTAACTGAAAATTAACATTCATATAAATAATAAAAATGTCGCTTTTTAACTGAAAATTAACATTCATATAAATAATAAAAATGTCGCTTTTTAACTGAAAATTAACATTCATATAAATAATAAAAATGTCGCTTTTTAACTGAAAATTAACATTCATATAAATAATAAAAATGTCGCTTTTTAACTGAAAATTAACATTCATATAAATAATAAAAATGTCGCTTTTTAACTGAAAATTAACATTCATATAAATAATAAAAATGTCGCTTTTTAACTGAAAATTAACATTCATATAAATAATAAAAATGTCGCTTTTTAACTGAAAATTAACATTCATATAAATAATAAAAATGTCGCTTTTTAACTGAAAATTAACATTCATATAAATAATAAAAATGTCGCTTTTTAACTGAAAATTAACATTCATATAAATAATAAAAATGTCGCTTTTTAACTGAAAATTAACATTCATATAAATAATAAAAATGTCGCTTTTTAACTGAAAATTAACATTCATATAAATAATAAAAATGTCGCTTTTTAACTGAAAATTAACATTCATATAAATAATAAAAATGCCGCTTTTTAACTGAAAATTAACATTCATATAAATAATAAAAATGTCGCTTTTTAACTGAAAATTAACATTCATATAAATAATAAAAATGTCGCTTTTTAACTGAAAATTAACATTCATATAAATAATAAAAATGTCGCTTTTTAACTGAAAATTAACATTCATATAAATAATAAAAATGTCGCTTTTTAACTGAAAATTAACATTCATATAAATAATAAAAATGTCGCTTTTTAACTGAAAATTAACATTCATATAAATAATAAAAATGTCGCTTTTTAACTGAAAATTAACATTCATATAAATAATAAAAATGTCGCTTTTTAACTGAAAATTAACATTCATATAAATAATAAAAATGTCGCTTTTTAACTGAAAATTAACATTCATATAAATAATAAAAATGTCGCTTTTTAACTGAAAATTAACATTCATATAAATAATAAAAATGTCGCTTTTTAACTGAAAATTAACATTCATATAAATAATAAAAATGTCGCTTTTTAACTGAAAATTAACATTCATATAAATAATAAAAATGTCGCTTTTTAACTGAAAATTAACATTCATATAAATAATAAAAATGTCGCTTTTTAACTGAAAATTAACATTCATATAAATAATAAAAATGTCGCTTTTTAACTGAAAATTAACATTCATATAAATAATAAAAATGTCGCTTTTTAACTGAAAATTAACATTCATATAAATAATAAAAATGTCGCTTTTTAACTGAAAATTAACATTCATATACACAATAAATGTGTAAAAAGTGACACTTTTATTATGTCTATGAATATTAATTTTCAATGAAAAAGTGACTAATTAGATTATTTAATTTAACAATTCGACAATTAAATTATTTAATGCCATTAAAAATATTTTTAATTCTGATTCTTAGATTATGCACTACAGTAGACCAATTTCTTTGATCCCAGCAAATTATCCGGAAAGTGGTTCATCCAGGTTCATCACAGACAGATGGAATCTTGTTGTGTAGATGACACATAACAGTAGTTTGCTTTCCCATTTTTGTTGTTGTTGTTGTTGTTAATAGTCACCGTACATCTGTCGTCATGATTTTCGTCTTCTTTTGAGTAGACTAACTAGAAAAAAATGTGACCCATTGGGTCATTTTTTGAGGTCAAGTTAGAGTGTTTGAATCAGGAAAAAGTGAGTTTGCAAAGCCGGTTATATATTAAAAAAATAAAAGAACAAAATACAAAATTAGTCTTTCTGTTCACTCTATTCGAACTCTTTCTCTCTCTTTTTTCTTGGGGTGGGGTGGGGGATGGGTTAAATAGAATTAATACTTGTGATAATATTCCCTATTCTTTATAATGGACCATTCCAATCTTCTGTTTTGTAGTTCTATTATCTTTGTTAATAAACATAGAGAAATAGAGGGTGATGGAAGCGAGAGTGATAGACACTGCATAAAGAGCGAGGGGGGTTCAAACAACAGGGTGAGAGAGGGTGAGTGTAATAGACAGACACAATAAGAGATGAGGGACTTGTGGGCAAATTATGACTAATTAAAACAATTAAAATGGATTTCTTCTCAACATAACTCAATCCCAATATCAAGGAATATCTTAACATATATTTTGTTTTGGGTCACCACTTATCAAGGCCAAGAGCCACTTGAGGATAGTGGTTAATGAGGCGAAACGATTGTCAGCCGAAAGATGAGGAATAATCAACGATATGAACTAAGTTTGTGCGACGGTCGATGACAAATATGTGTTGACATTGAATTTGAAGACGACCATGTTGTAATCAGCAGGGAAGCAGTCCTGCAGTAATGTGTTCCACAGATGGGAAACCCTTCCCAAGAAGCTTTGTCCATCGAAATTCTGCATGACACTGGGCATATGGAGGGAGAAATAAAGTCTTTTTTCTATTGTGGTATAAAACGAGTTCTTGCTGTGAATGTATAACGCAAGTAGGGTGTAATAATGGATCACATTGATATCAGTGATTATCTCACGACTGCAATTTTTTTTATAGAAAAGATGTTTTACAGAATAGAAAAAAAACTCGATTTTTCACTATTTCTAAGACATGCTTATGGCTTTCCATATTGAAACTTATATTCTAAGAAACCTTACCAACCATCGATTGCCATGACTGGTAACACCCTTCTTGAGAGTCCAACATTCAACCTCCTTGGCCTAACATTTACAGGTAACTTAAATTGGAATAAATACATAGAAGATACAGCCAGGTCTGCTGCAAAGAAGGCGGGCTCCCTCTACCGAGCTAGAAAACTTATCACACCTGACAGTATCCTGTATTTCTACCAAGCCACCATCCGCTCATGCATGGAGTATTGCTGCCACATCTGGGCAGGTGCATCATCCGCTAGTTTCTCCCTCTTAGACAAGGTCCAAAAAAGAGTCGCAAACTTAATATGTCTCACCCTGTCTACCAAGCTTCAGCCTCTGTCCCATCGCCACAATGTTGCAGCCCTCTGCTTATTTTACAAGTACTTCAGCAGAATGTGCTCCGTAGAACTGTTTGCACTTGTGCCCCTTCAACGTAAACATTCCTGACCAATGCGTCAAGCAGCAAAATCACACCCCTTCACTATAGAGGTCTCAAGATGCCGATCTAGTAGCTTCTTTCTTCAAACTGCTTGCCATTGGAATTCCCTCCCTGCTCTCCGACTGTACCAACATGTAGAAATTCAAATGTAATGCGAACAAGCATCTCGCTGCACAACTCCCCATTTAGGATACTCCCAGGGATCTGGCCCCTAATTCACAGTAGCCCTTTTATGTCTGAGTGGCAGTGTGCCTTGTTTTGAGTGAATAGAATTTAAAAACAAAAAAAAAAGAAGATCGTTGATTTACCGTTAATGAAAAGTTTGTTTGAATTCTTTTTGCTGCCTGTCTGATCGTCGTGAGTAGTGTTTTGGAAAAACTTGCTCATACCTGATTGAGACTAACATATTCAAAATACTCTTAAATCAGATTTGGGGAAAGCAATCTATGAGCGTGAGAAAATTTGCTACAATTTAGCTGTAGGTGCGTTAAAAAACGGAATTTTCCACATGCAGAAAATTTCATGAGAAGTTAAATATTAGAATGAAAGCTAATATATATGATAACAGGACATCAACAATAAATCCGGTTTCTTGGGTGTTCAGCATCAAAGCAAATGGATGTATATTTCTTGAGAAGAGCAGACCTTCCCACTTCATTCCTTATGATAGGCATTTTACCATTAAAGAAAGTCTCTCTTCAAGTAAACAATCTTCAAATGGGTTACCCAATTTTCAAGTCTACCAAAAAAAACTGCTTTGACATTCAATATTTTCCGAACGTGACTACAACCTTTTTTTTATGGAAATCGCTCCTGACAAGGTATGAAGCCACTTGATGTAAGGATCTAAAAAAATAGTACTTCAAGGTTAAAAACTAGCCAACGATAAGTGTTAGATGGATAGATTTCGACCAAGAGAACAGCAATTCTCCCCCCTTTGTCAGAAACATCGGTCATGGAATGTGAGGACCAAAGGATAAAAAATAGGAAGCCAGAGTTACGAGGCTGCCGAAAGTAAACCTAAGATCCATTTTCTACTAGTCCTTCATACGTAAATGTTTTGTGGAAACCGTGGATAAACAAATAATCCAAGATGAAGAGAAAAGTTTAATTGTGCCTTTGAATCTCCGCAAACCCAATAATAAATATCAAGCAATAAAACACTTACAAAAACTGACAGCTCTTCTTTCATTCTTTTCAAATCCCATTTTCCCGACCTTGTGTTACATCTTACCGCTGTGGGGGGTAGATAAATGCCGAGTATAGTATTTGTTCCGATGGATGCTACATTCTGTAGACCGGTACAGTTTTAGCCTTCGGGCCTTGATTGCGCCAGTCTGAGGTATTGTCCTGTACAATTTTAAGAGGACCAGGCATTACCTTTTCTTTGAGAACGGGTTAGTTTATTGCTAATTGCCAGGGGCTGCTCAGGCATTTTTGTCAGCAAGGAATATTGGTGTCTTTTTACTTCGATTCTGCTATGCTTTCGTTATGAAGAAACTGATTATCGGTCCACCTATCTATGGTGTTCGTCAGTGGAATCAAGGCTAGCTGGCACTTGTTTTAATGTTGGCAATGGACCGCCATGCCTGGTCGGCCTTAATTCAGGATGCTGAGAATTTATTGGAAGGAGTCGACTCAACCGAACCAAGGTGACTGCTGTCACAAGTAGGAAGAAATTGTGTCATGGCTTACATGCAACAAATGTTGCATAGTTTCCTTGTCAACATCAATCATAGGAACTTTCTCCGATTTTGTTGTCTCATGGGTACCGATTCTTCAGACAATATAGTGGAGCACTGTATGCATGTCCACATTTTTCAGAAAAAGTTCCTGTGCAACTGCAGCACAGCTCAAGTATTATCTGTAATTTCGTGCATCGTTTATGTCACTGATGGACTAATCTCCCTTCACTCAGTTGTGAAGAAACAAAGTCACCTCACCCAATGATATGCGGGGGACACTTTGGTGATCGTCTCATCAGTAGAACATGTGATCCTGAATGGGCTTCATATTCAGCAAAACATAACCCCCAAGCTTTTTATATATGGGCTTATCTCAAAGATAATGTCGATGAAAACAACCCCCAGACTATTTCTGAACTGAAGAGGGCATCACAGTTAAAATCAGTTGCAACATCCAAGTGTGCTTGCAATGCAGAGGTGTACATTTGGAACATATCACTCAACAGTGATAAAACAAAGACTGTTGGATATTCATGACTGAAACTTGGTGGAGAAGTCAGACATCGAATGAAGTTTATCTGTACCAAATATAATTGGATGACAGAAAAGATTGTGAATTTTATTAAAGATTCCATGGGTGGTATTTAATTTGGGTCACCCGGTAATTCATCTTTATTCGATGAATTACCAGATAAGTATTTGGCCCATCTTCGTCATACTATTCTACGCATATTTTTACCAAATTAACTCTTGTTGATACATGTAGCACACACAACATGTAGCACACGCCGCATGTAGCACACGCCACATTCCACTTTATTAATACGTCTTTCATTTTCAGTGGTTTGTCTTGTATTAAAATTTGTTTAAAGTTTATATCCTTGTTCTGGTCATCTTTTTCACTAATTGTTGATATCATATTCGTGTATCGAATCATTCCACTGTGACAGACCATCCAATCGTTTTAATGATCAAATTACTAGACACAGGAAGTCCGTTTAATATTGTTTATCATACTTCCGGTCGTTAAGTGTAAACAATAAATATAGTGTAAGAAAAATAAACTATTATATTTTTTAAAAAGCACTCACTGAACCCTTTGTATATCAGGGTAGGCAATTATAAAAGTCACATGCGTTTGAAGTCGCCCCCCCCCCCCCAACAACACTCTCATGGCAACATGTGCCAACCAATCTTCCTCACACACGTTTTAAGAGCAAGAAACGCCAATAACATTAATACCTACCAAAAACGTAAGTGAAAATGATACCGGAAAAAATAGTAAAAACTATTAACAAGGCGAATCCCTATTTACTTGCCTCCCCATGAGGGCAGAGTTAGACACAAGGTCGGTTTTTAATGTGGGGGGAAATCCAGCTCCCCAAAAAATGGACACACTGGATTGAGACAAAAATAAAAATTACCTCAGTATACGAGGATTTCTTCTTCAGTGACCAAGAACAGAAAAGATGAAGTGTGGTATCAGAACAGCCAAAAAATCAAGGTGGCACAAACTTTTTTCTTTGTAAAGTGTAAAATGTGTAGCACGATGGATGCGGGTGTGTAAAAATAATGTTCAAAACGGAATTTTTCACATAAGGCTAGAATAAGAATAAATCGGAAAATTCCAATAGAAGTAATGAGTAGAACTAGGTAGAACAGGAAGTTGCATTATGCACAGGAAGTTTGAATTGACACATGAAAGGAGAAAAGTTTTCCTCTTTGGTCTGTGAGCAGACTGTGTTCGGACGTCTTTTTTCAAAGCTTTGTCTTGGTTCGCCCCTCTTGGGTAGCAAAAGCAACACTTAATGACCTAACCCTAACCCCATCTCATGTCATGTCATGTCCGAGACATCATAAAAAACCTTGACATCTCCAAAGCATGTGGGCCTGATCTTATACCGGTAATAGTAATAAAGAAATGCTCTGCAGAACCGGCCCCTGTCCTCTCCAAACTTGTCTCTGTGGAACAAGTCTTCAAGAATTCTGGAGATAGAACTGACTCTCAGAATTATTGCTCCATCAGTTTACTCCCGCTCTATGCTAAAATCTTTGAATACTTAATCAATCTAGCAATAGTCGCTTGATATATATACAAAGTCTTTGACAAGGTCTGGTATCAAGGTCTTCTCATAAAAATTAATTCATATGGTATTACTGGACGAATATTTCATATAATTAGATCCTTCCTACCCAAAAGAAAGATCCAGGTTGTACTGGATGGCCGTTCATCCAAACAACATGACATAAATGCAGGTGTACTCCAGAAGTCAATCCTTGGACCTTTATTGTTCCTGATTTTCATAAACGACCTCCTAATGACATTGTGTCTGAGATGGGTATATTAACTGACGACATCGTACTCTACTCTCGTCATATGGGTAAAACGGACGCACATATATCCGAAGCAATGGCTGAATCCTTAGAAAGTGACCTCCAATCTGTAATGGAACGGGGTCATAAATGGATGGTAACATTGAATGCTGCTAAGGCGAAGCCCCTTTCCTTCAAAAATTACAAGAAACCTCTTCAACCACCGATTGCAATGGCAAATAACACCCTACTTGAGAGTTCCACATTCAAATTTCTCGGTCTAATCTTCACAGGTAACATGAATTGGAACAAATACATTGAAGACATTGCCAAGGCTGCAGCAAAGAAGGTGAGCTCCCTCTACCATGCTAGAAAACCTTTCACACCTGACAGTATCCTATATCTCTACAAAGCCACCATCCGCCCATGCATGAAGTATTGTTGTTACATCTGGGCTGGGGCACTATCCGCTAGTCTCTCCCTTTTAGACAAGGTCCAAAAAAAGAGTCGCTAATCTAATAGGTCTCTCCACTATCCAGTTCCTGTCCCATCTCCGCAATGTTGCATCTTTGAGCTTGTTTTACAAGTACTTCAACGGAATGTTCTCTGATGAACTTGCTGCTCTGATACCCCCTCGATGTAAATACACTTGACACACCCAACAATCAGCCAAATCCCATCCATTCACTATGGAGGTCCCAAGATGCCGGAGAGCCTTCTACTCCAATAGCTTCTTTCTTCAAACTGCCATCCTTTAGAACTCCCTTCCTGCTCCCTGTTTCCCCGACTGTACTGACATGTAGAAATTTAAAACTAATGTTAACAAGCATTTTGCTGCACAGCTCACAATTTAGGATGACCCCCAAAACTTACACCCTAATTCTCAGTAGCCCCTTACGTCTACAGTTGCAACTTGCCTTGTTTGGGGTGAACTAAGTTTTAAAAAAAAGAAAAAGAAAAAGAATACAATGCTCTTAGAATACATTGCATTACTGTCGGAAAACTTTGAATTACTCTTGGAAAACATTACTCTTAGAATGAAATTTCACAGAAGGTACCATCATTACTCAAGAACGGGAAAATGGAGCACCCTAAGAAAGCACCCCCACCAGTAAGTAATATTGCTCTTTGAAAACACTACTCTTTAAAAAAAAATGACTCCTTGGCATTGGTAATCTTTGTTCTCAACTGAATTGACCCTCAACCATCAATTTCTAGTATCTATTTTAGAAGAAAATAAAAAGGAGAAATAAGGTTTTGATCTTTTGAAGAATCAGATTGAATAATACGGTTGGGGTGACCAGTCGATTGATTGGATCGGGTCTCTCCGATCTCTCGTCTAGCCGAAGTGAAGGAATGGCTCACCCATCAGGATTCCGTCCTAAGGCATCACGGGTCGCCACCCACGGCCACCAGGTGGCCCCGCTTTCGTTTTTTTTTTTTTTTTTTTTTTTTTTACCCCTCTGCATGGCGAATTTGTGGCCCCACCGACATGGCGAGCAAGTAAATATGAACTCAAGCCAGACTAAGTACAGAGTAAAACATTTAGTGCTTGTATAGATCAGCCCCCATGGCTTGGTTAAATCCGATAACGAATTACGATAGCCGAAAGGTGACGACACAAAATGAAACTCGGGTTCTTGAAACGAAAAACACTTCTGATTTATTTACATTGCATTTTATTTATTTTTTACTAATATATTTACATTATTGCATTGTATTTGTTTATTTATTTTGTAATTGTTGTTTGCCAATGATATATTTTTTTTTTTAATTTCAGTCGCACGGATTGCTTTTTTGATTTTGTAGAAAAAAAAATGGTGTTTCTTTAGTTTCGCTACGGCATGAAAATTTTTAAAGAAATGTATAAACTTTGTAGAATTTGGTATATTCGGACTACTGTTCTCATTTTGGGTGTTTTTATCACTACGTTTCGGCCGATGTAATCTCCGACCTTCTTCAGGTGTACCTTGTCGAATTCGGGAATCTTTCTGTCGTGAGCTGAAAATAAGATTGTAATGTACAGAAAATTTCCGCTTACTGATTAGGCAAGGGAGATAACTCAATTTTTATTTTCGGAAAAACTCAAAATGAAAGAAAAATTGCGACCCATAGATAAAATCGTATTTTTTTAATTTTTAATTTAATAAATATTGGATGAATTTGCGTAATTTTTGGTGTACAGTCTTCTTTTCAGCTACCACGTAAGTACATAACAAAGTTTATATATATTTCTTTAGCTATTTTTGTTTTAAAGAGAGGTCTAACATGTCATAGCGAAACTAAAGAAGCACCAAAATTATTATTATTTTTTAATTGCAATGTAAATAAATCATTAATTTTTTTTGCCTTTTCTATTTTTTGGTTTTCCGTTTCGGGAACTCGGGTTTCATTTTGTGGTGTCGCCTTTTCGGCTGTTATAGTTCGTTAACGGGTTTTACCGAGTCAATGTGAGCAGCCATGGGGGTTGATTCATATAAGCACACACATTTTTAACAGAAGAAAAAAAGTCTTGTTTTCACTTACCTAACTGACTCCGAACAAGTCCTTCGGAGGTGATAACGCTCGGCAGTGCGAAAGTGAAGGATTTCCTGATGTAAACATTAAATGCATATCCAATGTAAAGGCTGGAAAAGACGAGCAGCTGGTAAACATTGGATCCGTGACGCTTCGACGGTGACGACGACATCGTCAGGGTGGTTGGTTTTATTTACCGGAAAACAACATCGACGGACACAAAGCTTCCGATGAGCCACAGATGAATAATTAATTTTTTTATATGCCTTTAATTGTGTCCCCTTTTTAAAAAAAAATACTTTCGCCTTCTTTTATTCTATTTTTTTTTTTTTTATGTTTACGCAAAAACAGTAAACATCAAAACAAATGTTACTGTCATTTATTACAGCCCAAAATCATTTACGGGCATATTTTTTTTATCTTCTTTTAAACAAAAAACAATATTTGTTTTGAAAATTAAAGAAAATTTGTGTTAATAAAATTGTTTGAATTTCCTGCGTCAAAGTAATTTTAATAATTACACATTGAATTGTTATTTTTATTTATTTACTATAAATCGAATATTTATTGAAATAAAAAATACCATTAAATAAATCGATGTTTTTAATTACTTTAGAAAAAAAAAATTAATTACGAAATATAACTAACTATAATGGATTTCGGTTTCTTCGTAAGCAAGTCAGCCATTTTAATCTTTCAATAGTTTCGGGGGAGGAATGAATGGATTACTTCGTGACCCTTCGAAATTTGAAATAATTTTCAAGCTGTTAAACTCATTTAAACTGGCTTTCAAATTCTTAGCAAATCCTCATGCGTTAAAAAGACTGAACATTTTTAAAGCTATTTACATCCAATCATTTTCTAAGTTGAGATTAAAACAACATTACAAAATTATTTATAGTTTTATAACAATTTCGTTCAATTAATAATGTAATGCCCAAATGATGTAGTAATAATTAAATTTAATTTTTTTAATCCTATTTACAAAAATAAAAAATAATAATAATTTAGTAAAAAAAAAGCGAAACAAAAATGAAAATAAAATAACTGCCGGGCAACACCGGGTATAGTCAGCTAGTTGAGTAATTAATTCATTCAATAAGCAATTTCTTTTTCACTTTTTACTCAAACCAATTCCAACGATTTGACAGCAACCTGTAATGTTCCGTTTCATTGCCGATTCGTGTAGTACGCAATAATACTATTACTTACTATGTAAGTTATAGTATTCGTATCGAATATAAATGTTAAAATTACAAAAATACAGAAATTTACAAAAATATATATGATAGCAAAATAAACGACTTTAAAAGTCTAACTATTATCTTTTTTAAGACGGAAAACGGAATGTATTGTTGTATACACCTAATTTCGTTAATATAGATAACAAATAGATAACAAAAAAAATACAACTACGGATATCTATGAAATCAATCTGACTTCGCCGGCCAGTGTCTAGTCGGCGGAGATCACAATGAACTGGCAAGTACAATCTGTTGTGTTTGTTTTATTTTTCAGATCGGTAACCGACCCTTTCAAGGCTGCTAGGACCGAGTTTTACGTACAGCACAAAAATAGTCACCCATTTAAGTACCGACGAGGCTCAACGTCGCTTAACTTCGATGATCTTACGGAAATTGGTCTGTCAACATTATTATAGTCTACAGATATCGTTTTGTTGGTCTGGTGTTCTTTGGCGTTTTGTTTTTGTTGTGTTTTTTTTTTTTCAGGTGACCGACCACTCAGCAAAGAATCGTTTAAGTCCAGACGTGAATAATAAATAAATAAACGCACCAGTTTTGCGATTATTACGCATACCACCACCACCACCACCACCACTACTACTACTACTACGATAGATTATTAGCTATTTTAAACTGTGTGTTAATATCTTGCTGGTAGAAACTACCAACATAGAAGGTAGGTGGTTTCTATCTCGACTGGTTAAAAGAAATCAGGTATCACCTTTAACAATGAAATTGTACACGTGTATCAAGGGAGATAACTGTCGATTACTCCAAATTGACGTCATCGTTCAAGTGCGCCCAAAATATTGCCGCGCCAATTTCAGAATCTCTCTTATTAATAAAACTATCAGACAAGATTTCGTGTGTTTGTGTTCCTCGCCTATACGTAACTTTGATAAATACACATTGATTTTGATAAATTCGTCGTTTCCCCAGCCAAAATGGCGGACAATGAATCGTCTGCGTTTTTACGACCTCACAAATGAGTAAGTAAACCCAAATAAATTGTTTTAAACTAATTTCAAATTTATCTTAAATTGTTCTCAAGGAAATACAGTTGGGAAATTAGTCCAAAACAATTTATTTGGGTTTACTTACTCATTTGTGAGGGCGGAAAAAAAAATCAGAAAAAGGCAGCCGATTCATTGTCTGCCATTTTGGCTGGGAAACGACGAATTTACCTTGATTTTGTTTATTTACTAGTAATCGAATATTTATTGAGATTAAAAATAAGGGAAAATTAAAACGGAATTTTTAAAAATCCTATGAAAAAAAATTGTAAACATGACTATATTTTGGAATTATTTTTGTCTAAGCCCTCCAGCTGTGTTAATGTATATTAATGTGTACGTGCGTTAATGCGCGCGCGTGCGTGCGTGCGTGTGTGTGTGTAAGCTAGGGTGTACTACAAAAAAAGAAAGTAGTAACATCCGCTCTATTACTGGTGTTGTTTTTGTTGTTGTTGTTTAACAACAATAACAACAACAACAGTAATAGGTTTTTTTATAGAGCTCACCAAGATCGTGCCTAAGGATTGTTTGAATGAAGTCCTCTTCGTTAGTTGCAATTATTTGTTAATCTACAGGATTACAGGTGCTTACCCCTGACACAGAGAATAGCAAAACTCAGCGGTTGCGTGCGAAGTCAGGAAAGGTTTGTCCGAGAACACACAAACGAACGGCACATTGCCACTTTCATTTCATTAATTTACGGTCCTGCATCGGATACATCTTTGCTTGCCACATGAAGAGACAGAGACCACCGGAGGACGACAGATCCTAATGCCAACTCCTCCTGAATTTTCACCAGATTCTTTTTAACCAGGTAGCTCTGACACTATCACGGTGAAGAAGGGTTGGACTTTAGGGGATTAGGGTTATTGTTATTGTTGTTAGGGTTAGGGTTGGGATTAGGGTTATTGTTGTTACCACATTTACACAAGAATATTTCTATTTGCGTGAGTTCCAAAAATACATCTGAAAGCTTCACACGTGTTTTTATATTTTTCCTTCGCTGGATTTAAAGTTTGAATTTAATTTCTTTCACAATATTCTACAATGAATGGATCAACGGATTATTGACACACACTCAGAAACTTAACAGGTTATGGGCCCAGTCACTCAGCAGTCTATCGGCTCAGGAACTTAACCTGACAACTTCACGCAGAAAACCCTGGTTACATACAGCCAGTTAGTACAGAATTATCAGTTGATGAATTATATTAAAAGATAACAACTTTTACTAAATCATTCACTCACGTTTTGTTTCAATCAGTCTGTTTAATTTGTTTTTTTCTAAAAGTAAACATTTATCTTTGTTAAAATTGAAGTAACTGATACAGTTACACTATAATTAAAATGAATCTAGGACATTTTGGCCACATGTATAAACTTGTAGAGGGAAAGGTAAAAGAAAAAGAAAAAAATGACAAAGTCAATCCATACGAAATAATTAATGTTTATTGACAACTTGTTAAGACAACAAAAAATAAAGAGTTCATAATAAATGAGAGTTCAGAGTGTCCCAAGAATGTTCTAGGTAAAAAAAAAAGTTGTTTTGTCTGTAAGAATAATTTGAGTAGAGATGTTCATTTTGGTTGGCGCCATATGTGTTTGTGTTGATAGTGTGTATAAATGGGATAAACATGTAGATGTGTGCATATATTAGCTTTCCTCTGTTTTGTTAGTGAGGGATTGTGCACGTCTGTGAATTTGTGTGTATGGGCATTTGGTGAGCGGAGTGTATGTGCTGTCGCTAGGCATACAGTAGTTCGTGAATGTCTCTCGTTATGTGTATGCTATTTTTGAAGGACTTTCTCATGTGCATCAGGTGAGAAAGAAAAATACTGAAAAAGAGGAAGAAAGTGAGGTTTTTGGGTTTTTATAGTACACACAAATTTTCAGCAGTGAATATCTTTCCACCTGTGATTTGTTAAAAGAAACTTGATTTGAGCTCTAATCCAATCGAAAGTCGATATTAAAAAAACAACATTCGCTGCTGGTGCTTTTCATAAAATAAGTAAAAATTGAATTTCAAATATGAGATAAAGCTAGTGTTGTGGCTGGTCTACAACTTTCATTCACTTGATAACAAACCAAATGCTGTTTGTTTCATCTTCACTTTTCTTTTTTGGTTGTGAAAACATTGAATGTCATCAGCCCGTTTAAACACAACGTCCTCAACTGCCGTCTGAATTACAATCATAAAAATGATCTGTTTTTATTCTACCTCCACGTTTTTTCATAAGTTCGCCTTGGCAATCAATTCGACAGAACAAGGTCTGCCATCGCAGCATCAGGCCTTCTTTTGTCAGTCCTAGGAGGTGCACCCTCCCAAGCAGTACCTCCTCACTCGAAGAGGGGGTCGATGTGTTACAGATCATTTGAGGCGCCCCTACCGGAGCATACCAACAGGTCTATTCATGGCTAGTTCTGTACCAGCGAGAGTACTCACTCAGGGGAACTCGCTTTCCTCACATCTTAAGTGGGAAGCAAGTAAACACCCAGTCCAGGAGGCCATCCTCCCAAGGTTTGCCTCCTCCTTATGAGGAATGATAGGTTTTTGCCTGTAGTATGAAGCACCTTCACCAGGAAATGCTAATGAGTTTTAGAATGGCTATTTTTATACCCATTCAGGGTGCTCACCTTTTAGGGGAGCTGAATTTCCCTCTTCAACTAGACATTCTTACAAGTAAATACGAGCTTCTTGGGCCCCACTACATAGCTAAACGTCAAAATCAGAGTTTAACTTTTTTTATGCAAATAATTCAAAGTGTAGTATCTGTCAAACACATTTCAGATATCAGCTCGTATCTGATCTCCTCAGGACCATAGATTACTGGTCCAATTTATTTTTCTGTCTGGCAACAGGACGCTTGTTACAGTTTGACTAACTATACTAGTCCACATGATCAGCTGCTATGGTCATAACTACCGGCGACTCTATATAGCTGCCGACTAATGCTACTATTATAGCCGTTGTCTCAATCAGCTACTCCTACTAATGTTCCAGTAGACTTTGTTCGACTGTTGACTAACCTCACTAGTCCAACCGTCAATGTGATCAGCTGCTCCCATTAATGTTCCAGCGATTTTGTCTGACTGTCCACTACGGATTCCACTTGTTCACCCGTTGACTTGACCAGCCCAGTCACCATTTAACTTAGTAGTTGCATCACACTCGACCAGCCTTAAACCGACATCTCTTTTTTCTGACCAGTCTCCTGTGATAAATCTGTCCTTCTCAGGACAAACTCTTCTTTTTTTTTCAGGACAATCCAAAAATTATAACACTTGCGATCTATCTGTTCTTTTTGGCAAAACACTTTTTTCTGAATGAACAACTTTAAACCACAGCAAAGTGGAAATGTTTGCCATTGACTTGTCGGATACAGAACGCAAAATGCCTTTAAAATGCAAGAATATATCTCAAGCAAATGCTTCCAAGTCACTGACAAGAAATTCCAGTTGAGCTTTGAGGTCATCATAGTTCATCTAATCAGCTTCTTTATCTCTGCAGAGCCATTCACCCTCGAGACTGATTCATACCGAAGGCAATCTAATAGTGTGCAAAAAGTATCCACTGTGAACTTTTGACGTGAATCAATATGAGTTTCTGTCAACTGATTCAACAAAGAATCTGTTTTCACTTTTTGTTCTTTTTTGTTGTGTTATATGTTGAGATGGCGTTGAAGAGGCCGAAAATAGGATGTAAGTTGTTATTGAGTTAAAAAGTTCGAAATTGATAGAAATAGGAACACGTAAATGAAACAGGCAACACAGATGCATTAATTAGCTAAGAATTTGCTTAGAAGCATTAAAACGTGAAATTAGCCAGTAGCAGATTCTCTCTCTCTCTCTCTCTCTCTCTCTCTGCCAGAATAACGTACCTGATATAATAAGTAACATATGGTTTGGGTACAACTATCTTCATGTTAATTATTAGTAATAAACTACGATTTGGCCATACTAAAGAACCACTAAAGAATCACCACAAGAAGCATTAAAATGTGAAATTAGCCAGTAGCAGATATATTTATATATATATATTTTTTTTCTTTCTCTCTCTCTCTCTCTCTCTGCCAGAACAATGTACCTGATATAATAAGTAACATATTTTTTGTATATTCACGTTAATTATTGGTAATAAACAACGATTTGGCCATACTAAAGAATCACCACCAGTCCTGCTCCGAGCAGTATCAATGAACCGGCCAGAAGTCAGCATCTCTTCAAGAAGTTTTCAGACCATTAACATATCAACCCCCCCCCCCCCCCATAAAGAATTTAGATGGTGTGTATATCTGTGTAAATAAAGTTTCATGCAGATTAAAACCTGACACAAGGTCAATCTCAACATTTTAGAGTGGTTAGCTGCTGTCGTTAAACCGTGTCAAAAATTTATATAACTTATATAGGGTGACGCCCCCCCCCCCCCCCCCAAAAAAAAGATACATGGAATCGTTAATACAATTCATAATCCTTCTTGCAATCTTTTGGTAAATTTCAATATTGTTGTACCTTTCACGAAATAGATTGACTCGTCAGACTATAAGTACGACTACAGTGAGCAGTCGAGACATTCGAGTTAAGACACATGCAGTCTTAACATTCTGTCGTACGTATTCTCTAGTCGGTCTGCCCTATTACATATTCTGTATTCTGTTAACATATCTTGTATGTACAAGATATATACATCCGGAAATAAACCTATTATTTTAAAGACCTTCCACTCGGGTTATTTGTCATTATATCTTCAACAAGATATATCAGAAGTATATTCCTAGCTCACACGTCTATGCATTTTAGTTCAAGCTTAAACTAGTTAGAATCGATTTTGAACACTAAATTCCCAACGTCAATTTTTCTAAACAGTTCTGGATGCTTGGTACTTTTACATTTCAGTTTCAACATCTCTGAAGACGGAATAATAACCACTAAATATTACAGGAAGCCCGCATGTAGAGATATATTCATACATTACAGATCGGCCCTCCCTCATAAGGCTAAAATAGGCTATGCTGGGAATGGGCTAACTCGCATCCGTAAGAAATGCAGCATTGAGGCTGACGAAACCACCTGCAGCGAGAAATTCCAACAGGTACTAGAGGCCAATGGATAGATACCCCACACTGACCATTGAACACCTCAGGAAACCCTGAAGATAGACGCAACACGCTCTTTCCAAGACCTGCTTTCTGAAGTTGCCGCATTTCAATGACAGGATCACCACAGCTATCCGCAAAGCTATATGTAAGGAAAACCTCGATATTCAACTAACACACACCGGTCCTTCTCTACGACAACAATTGACAACACGGACACCAATTACAACAATACTCCCTGCACTCTAGCGAACTGCCCCATGAACACCAGACAAATGCCACTGTAGATACATTGTATATCGTATACAGTGCACCACATGCAATAAAATATACATTGGTAGTACGGTGAGGCCCATACATATTAGAGTCAAAGAACACCTACAAACATGCATCTCTTCCTTCCACAAACACATCCATGCATGTGGCAACACTAGCAAATCATTCAAGATTGATATCCTAGCCACGGAGAGAAACGTTGGCAACCTTCGAATAAAGGAATCGATACTGATAGCAAAATTATGTCCCCAGATAAACCACCGACTCGAATTAGGATCATCATTTCGAGTCTGATACTTTTTCACATCTCACTCTTGTTGTATTTATTTGATCTTAATTTAACCCTTAAATGAATACTAAAGACTAATAATCTAACAAAAAAACATCACCTTATAATAACAAATAATATAGCAACATAGGTCATATATTCACTCGACACGAAATAACAGAAGAAAAAAAAAGTAAATAAATAAATAAGTAAATAAATAAATTTAAAAAATAGTCTATAAACATCATTAAACAGACCCAGCTGAATTACCTCGCTTCCATTGTTCTAATTAGCATTAGACAGATACGAGCGATGAATGAACAAATAATACTAGCTTGAATTAAATTAATTAATAAAATATACATAATTAAAAAAAAAAATTAATTAAATACTAATATACACAATTATATAAAACGAACAACAGATAGTGCAATGTTTAATCACAATTTTAATCGACACATTAATTTGATTTTAACGAACAATAGACTTGGTTTAAATTTAGATTTAAAATTTTAAAAACAAAAGATTCTAAAAAAAAATTTATAAAAAAAATATTTAGATTTGGGAGATAAATTGAAAGAGTGAGAGGGGAACTAAAATAAATAAATAAAGTAAAAATAAATAAATAAAATTAAAAACTTTTAAAATCTGATTAGATTTCAAATTTCACCAGTATTTGCTGCAGGACTGCATCCTCACTGCTTCCTTTATATGCACATTTGAACTAGAGTTGAGCACAGATCTGAAGGGAAGAGTTCTCGATATATATTATAATATCATACAGAGTTTCCACCAGACCATCTTGATGCAGGTATTACATAACATTGTAACATTGTGTAGAAAGACAGATATATGTGTACATGCAAAAATAAATAAATATATATATATGTGTGCGTGTGTGTGTGTGTATATACATTAACTTAAAGGTGAAACTATTTAACCCGTTCCATGATTATATGTCTTATTTTGCTCCAACTTGAGTCTATGCGCCACACCTCTGCATTGTATTGCCTTCTAAGTATCGCATTTCAATAATATATTTATATTATTTATTTTATTACTTTTTTATTTTACTTATTTTGTTTAATAAAGACTTAAATAACAAAGCAAATATTTATTTATGTCTGCATTTGGTTACAAATTCTTGTTTTTTTGTTTAATAATTTATTTGGTTTTTTAACTTTATAATTTGATATTTTGACTCTAAACATGATTTACAATTTCTAATTTTAAATTTTCCAATTAATATATCTAATTATGTTTTTGTTGCCATGTATATTTAGATCATGCAGTACTATTTTTATAGTTTTCATTTTCAATTGTCATCATATGATAATTATATCTACCTTTAAATTATATTTCTATAGCTCAAATCAAGGGTGGCGCGAGAGCGCTCTATCCCTTAATAGACTGTACGAATGGCCTATGCTGGAAATCTCATTTCTTTGATCAATCATAACTCAAAAACCAATAAACCAAATTAGTTAAAACTTTGCACAAAATTTTTATTTGATAGGTTCTATAAGTGTGTAGAATTTCAGCATCATTAGTCAAGGCAACCCAGAGATCCAGAAAGTTCAATCATGTTATCCGTACGTATGTACCACCCTGTACCTCATCAACTATTTGATGGATTCAGCTAATTTTTGGCAGAGATAGAGGTTCTAGGGTCTAGTTGATGGCATTTTAATTTCAGTTTACCATATACCTTAGTTTTCCAGAAAATTCCAAAAAACCTTATGAGAAGGCATTGTATTGAGGTATAGCATTTACAAAAGTAGTGACATTCCATGAAAAATGCCAGTATACTGAAATCATATGCCCTTAATAGGGTTAAGATGAAAATTCATATACACTTAATGTACAAAAGCAAGGAAATTCCCAAATTTTTACACTTTTATCGTCATTAAGGGTATGACTACATATCAACCAAACCATTTCATTATCACATCACTACAGTATAAATCTCTATGCATGAGTGGATGAAATCTGAAGTGCGCTGAAGAAAAATTCCTACCAGTAAAATACATAGCCCTGTTGTGCTCGCATACCCTTAATGACAATAAAAGTGTAAAAATTTGAGAATTTCCTTGCTTTTGTACATTTAGTGTATATGAATTTTCATCTTAACCCTATTAAAGGCATATGATTTCAGTATACTGTCATTTTTCATGGAATGTCACTACTTTTGTAAAGGCTATGCCTCAATACAATGGTCATTTTTAAGGTTTTTTCGAATTTTTCATGGAATATATACTTACTCTTTATTATTAATATTGTTATTTGTATTTTCAATAAACAAATTCCTAAT
Source organism: Sepiola atlantica (assembly GCA_963556195.1). Taxonomy (NCBI): domain Eukaryota; kingdom Metazoa; phylum Mollusca; class Cephalopoda; order Sepiida; family Sepiolidae; genus Sepiola; species Sepiola atlantica. The sequence goes on along the minus strand of OY744521.1, from coordinate 7,674,747 downwards.
TCAATAAACTATACACTATCCACAAACTTTAAGAATATGATATATTGGTAAAAGAGAAACAGTCTACTTGATGATGGCTTCTGGTTTTAAATTCAGAAATTGAGAATATTGTTCGTCAGAAAACTGTTATCCATTATATTTTAGGTCAGATGCTTTTTAATAATTTGTTTTCACCATTTTTATTATTATTAACACACAAGAAAATCAAATTGCTTGTTATAATTGGAAATTTTGTTATTAAAAATAATCAAATAAAACTTTTTTAATAATTGGAATGTATTTTTTTTTGGTTTGAATATATTTATTTAATAGTTTACTCACTATTTTTTTTTAATTGGAATGTTTTTTGTTTGAAAATACTTTTTAAATAGTTTATATTTATGAAAATATTTTTTAAATTGTTTATTTTATTTTTTAAAATTGTTTATTTTATTTTTTTAAATTGTTAGCTTTATTTTTAAATTGTTTATTTTATTTTTAAATTCTTTATTTTATTTTTAAATTCTTTATTTTATTTTTTAAATTCTTTATTTTATTTTTTAAATTCTTTATTTTATTTTTTAAATTATTTTATTTTTTAAATTCTTTATTCTATTTTTTAAATTCTTTATTTTATTTTTTAAATTCTTTATTTTATTTTTTAAATTGTTTATTTTATTTTTTAAATTGTCTAATAGTTTTTTATAAACAGAATTCCGTCAAACTCTAATCAGACGAAACTGATGAGGACTGATAAACACCACTTGTTAATTTCCAAATTTAAAACCGGCAGCCATCATCAAGTAGACTGTTTTTTTTTACCAATATATTTAACCAAAACAAGAAAGAATATAAAACAGCGTTGAAAAACAGTGAATACAATAATAAATTAACATATAATAACACTAACAATAAAAATAACAGAAACGAAATATAATTTGGTTTAATCCACCTTATAGTAGTGACTGCAAATATGTTTATTTAAATGAGAAGGACAAAACAATTGTGATGACTGGTGTTTACTTTTCATAGTATAGCTTTTGCATATATTAACATTTTCACAATAATATACCAACATCGACCCAAGAGGTCACAGGTTATTTCATATTAATCAGACCAAACAAATCACTAGTATTCACGTGTCGGAAATTTAAAATGAGGATGTTTTGCTTTGTTTTAAAAAAAATAAATAAAATCCTTCACATTAATTTTGTTGAGGGATTTTAGAAAAAAAACAAAAAAACAACATTTTGGACGGATTCTTATAGGATTTGGAACAGAGAATGTATTTGCATTGGTAACATAAGCTATAGCTGTTGGCATCACAGTCTTGTATGACCATGGAATTTTTACCTGCCCAAGAATAAAACTCATGTGGCATCTCCCGTTGCTGAAAATTCCAAGCGAGCCAACGTAATTCGCACAGATCAAGAAGTCATGTTTTATTGCTGAATCCTTTTTTTAAATTTTTTTTTTTATTGGTATTGGTTTTCTTTTTTTGGATCAAGTATTCACAGGAGGGACCATGTGAAGGTTGCAAACATCCATAATGAAATTGGTGCAATGGAAATCAACAAGATCCGAGTATTTGATCTACGCTGGTATCCACTACACCACCACAGTACTATTTGTGAGCAGCCATAAATTACCTTAAATGTTGCACGTAAACGCTTGTTCCAACGATGTTGATGATTGAGCAGTGCCCTCCTGTTTTGGTGTTTCCTTCTTATTCTTTTGAACTCTCTGTAATAAGTTACCTTCATGTGTCAACGGATTAACTTCTTTCATTGAAGTCAGTGTTGAGCAGTGTTTTTAATGGGTGGCAGGAGCAATATCCGTTTACATACATCGTTAAATCGGGGCTTTTGGCGACCAATTTTTCTTTCAATTTACAGTTTTGTATAGAGAATGTCTGTTGGAATTCATCTGTCTTCCATCCTCTAGACATAGCCCTGTAAACTGGCACCCTCGTGTACGACATGTTGGATGGGCCTTCTGAGTTTATAGTTAGAAAGTTGTTTCTTAAGAGGGGGAGGTAATGATAGATGAAGAGTAGAATGTGGACCATCAGTTTACTTTCGGCAGCCTCGTAACTCTCGCTTCCTGTCTACTTTGTCCTTTAGTCCTCACATTCCATGAGCAATGTTTTTGACAAAGGAGAAAGAACTGCTGTTTTCTGGATCGACTGTTGTTTTGAGTGGGTAACATGTAGAGATTTTCAATCCTCTCACAGTATTCATAATCATACAATGGTCAATCTATCTTTCTCGTTAATTTTTATGCACCGAGTGGATTTTGGCCTTGATAAGTGGTGACTCATTAGTTTGTTTTTTTTAAAGTTGGACGGATTTACTTATGTAGACATGAGTCTGATAAATTGCGATGTGCATTGCGTGTACGAAAATAAAAGTAAATGAAATTACATAAATTGCTTTTGACGAAATGACTGAAACAAGCGGAAATGGATGGTCAGGGTTAGAATTAAAGACCCTGACCCCAGCTGACCGTGTGTTTGTGTCTTATCCGGAATTAATCACCTGATTTTTCCGTGTATAAGAAAGTCTTTGGGTCATGGATTGTTACGAGACTTTCTGGTGAAACGATCTCCGAACACATGGGACATTTCTCTTCTGCTTCCAAGAGTCTGAAATTACAAAAACAAATATTCATTTCTTTTCATTATTTTGTCTTTTTCTTTTTGTAAATTTTTTTAATGTGTCCACACATCTCTATAGAAGGCTTGGTCTGTCAGTCAGTCAGTCGGTCTGCTTTGCTTCAATTCTAATAATATTTTCACTGCTAAACTTACAGATTGAATCAAATGAGTGAGAAGTTTACAGTAAATAGTTGATTAAATCAATCCATCACCCCATCCCAGGTCAGAGACATCATAAAAAACCTTGACACCTCCAAAGCTTGTGGGCCTGATATTATACCTGTAATAGTAATAAAGAAATGCTCTGCTGAACTGGCCCCTGTCCTCTCCAAACTCTACAATAAATGCCCAGCGGAATCTTGCTTCCCCGATAGCTGGAAAATTGCCTCTGTGGTACCAGTCTACAAGATTTCTGAGAATATAACCGATCCTCAGAACTACCACCCAATCAGTCTACTCCTGATCTTTGCTAAAATCTTTGAATCCTTAATCAATCTAATGATAGTCTGGCACTTAGTTAATGCTAAACTTCTTTCTGACCACCAGTATGGATTTAGACAAGCACAATATACTGCAGACATCCTAACGGTCATCTCTGAATGCATGTATCATACACTCGACAAGGCAGGTGAAGCTAGGGCAGTAGCGCTTGATATATCCAAGGCCTTTGACAAGGTATGGCATAAAGGCCTTCTCCTGAAAATACACTTATACGGTATTACTGGGCAATTACTTAATATAATTAGATCTTCCTAAACAAAAAAAAGATCCAGGTTGTTCTCGATGGTTGTTCATTTAAGCAACATGACATAAATTCTGGTGTACCCCAGGGATCTATTTTTGGATCTTTATTGTTCCTGATCTTCATAAACGATCTCCCTGATGACATTGAGTCTGAGATTGTGGGCAAAACGGACACGATCATATCCGAGGCAATGGCTGAATCCTTAGAAAATTACCTCCAGTCTGTAGTGGATTGGGGTCATAAATAGTTGGTAACTTTTAATGCCGCAAAGACAAAGCTACTTTCCTTCAATAACTACAAGAAACCTCTCCAACCACCGATTTTCATGGCAAATAACAGCCTACCTGAGAGTTCATCATTCAAACTCCTCGGCCTAACCTTCACAGGTAACATGAATTGGAACAAATCCATTGAAGACATTGCCAAGACTGCTGCAAAGAAGGTTGGCTCCCTCTACTGTGCTAGTAAACTCCTCTCACCTGACATTATCCTGTATCTCTACAAAGCCACCATCCGCCCATGCATGTAGTATTGTTGCCACATCTGGGCTGGGGCATCATCCACTAGTCTTTCTCTCTCTCTCTCTCTCTCTCTCTCTCTCTCTCTCTCTTAGATAAGGTCCAAAAAAGATCGGTCAACTTGATAGGTCCCTCACTATCCACCAAGCTCCAGCCCCTGTCCCATCACCGCAATGTTGCTTCCTTGTGCCTGTTTTACAAGTACTTCAATGGATTGTGCTCTGATGAGCTTGCTGCTCTGGTACCCCCACGACGTAAATTCACTAGACCAACCCGCCAATCTGCCAAATCCAATGGTGGTCCCCAGATGCCAAAGAGCTTTTTACTTGAAAAGCTTCTTTCCTCGTACTGCTGGACTCTGGAACCTGCTCCCTGTTTCCCCGACTGTACTGTCATGCAGAAATTTAAAACTAATGTAAACAGACATCTCACTGCACAGCTCCCAATTTAGGTTGACCCCCCCCAAAAAAAAACTCTCACCCTTCTTCTCAGTAACCCCTTACATCTACAGTAGCGGCCTGCCTTGTTTGGGGTGAACTATGTTAAAAAAATTTTTTTTAAATCTCTATAAGATTCTATTTTATTCTGTCCTTGTGTCACGCTTGAGACTGAAATAACATTTTCATCGCTAACCAATTTTTATTTTTATGTGCATCGAAGCATTGTTACAAAAGGTTGTCAGCTTGTCCACCCGTATAGCCGTCAGTCAGAAATACAGGGTGACCCCTCTAAAATTCTCAATCAATTCTGCAATCCAACCACATTTGGTACAAATAAACTTCAGTCTATGTTTGACTTGTCCACCAAGTTTTAGTCATGAATGTCTAACAGTCTTTCTTTTATCACAATTCAATGATATGCACATCTGGATTCAACATACAAAATAAGCCGCGCGTGTGTGGTCCCCCTCTGTATGTGACTCGATGTGACGAGTGTAAAATGCAACAATAAATTTGGCCAATTTGGGGCATTTTTGACCCCCCTTTGACCCCATGGGGGCGCGAACCAGAATTTTTCTGAGGTCAAGGATGCTCATTTTATATCCAGAACGATTGCCTCTACATTTTGGCCAAGTTTCAGAAAAATGTAATGGATGGATCAAACGTTATGAGAGAAAAGGGTCATTTTTTTGCCATTTTGGGGGCTTTCGACCCCCTGGGGGGGGCTAACCAGATTTTTTTCCAAGGTCAGCGATACTTATTTTCTATTAAGAACAATTGCCTCCACATTTTGGCCAAGTTTCAGAGAAATTAAATGGATGGATGAAAAGTTATGAGGTAAAAAATGTCATTTTTTGCCATTTCAGGACCGTTTGACCCTCTGGAGGGGCTAACCAGATTTTTTTTCAAAAATCGGAGAATGTCACTTTCTAACCTGACCAAAGTTACAACTTCATGCAAAATTTCAGAGAAATTCAATGGATGGTTGCAGAGAAAAATCCGGACGGACGGACATGCCTCAAAACATAAGTCCCCCGATTTATAAAATCGGGGGACCAATTATTAAAAACTCTGACATACTCTTCTCTTGACAATAATAGGTCCCTCACAATCCACCAAGCTCCAACCCCTGTCTCATCACCGCAATGTTGCATCCTTGTGCTTGTTTTACAAATACTTCAATGGATTGTGCTCTAATGAACTGGCTGCTCTGGTGCCCCCTCGGCGTAAATACACTAGACCAACTCGTCAATCAGCAAAATCACATCCATTCACTGTGGAGGTCCCCAGATGCCAGAGGGCCTTCTACTCCAATAGCTTTTTTCATGCTGCTGGCCTCTGGAACTTCCTCCATGCTCCTTGTTTCCACAACATGCAGAGGTTTAAAACTAATGTAAACAGACATCTCAGTACACAGATCCTAACTTAGGATGACACCCCAAACCTACACCCTAATTCTCAGTAGCCCCTTACGTTTACAGTGGCGGCCTGCCTTATTTGGAGTGAAATATGTTAAAAAAAAAAATTTAAATAAAAAAAGTAAGAAAGTAATGTAGACTCACTTTACAAATTCTGATTTGATAGCAGGGAAGTGACACTTTGGACATTCAGTCAAATCCGTCTTTCTGATGTGACACCCCTAAAAAAAAATTAACAAAGAAAAAAATAATCAGATACAACGACAACAATAAATATCTACAGGCACATTTTTAAATAGCATCCAACTACAGAAAGATCGTTTTTTTACATCTGAAAAATATCATTCATGCATCGTATAACGTATTGTGTTAGATATCGCTTCGATACTTTGGCGTTGACATCATTATATTAAGGATTTCATGAGATAAACAGATCAAAAGAAAAAAAACTGAAGACTCTGAAAGGTTTATTTGGCCGTGGCACCAGAACTGTTCTGCTGGACGGGATATGTGTCTGGTGGGTGCTTCTTCATAAGGGCGTGTCTGTGGCCGATTCGTGTATTCCAAATTATTATTATTATTATGACCAGTCTGAAAATCCATCTATGATTTGGCAAAAAACTGTTGTATAGGTCAGATTATGTAAATTTAAGTGGTGTAAAGTCAGGCAAACACGAAGGTCACTCAATGGTGTGTTTTATCCAATTCTTTTTTGCAGACACCCTGTAGAATAGAAATTGCATTTGTTCCACATGACTTACCGTTGCAATACAATAAGGAATATTTGTCTTGCAGTCTGCACAAACCAACCATGTGTCTGGGACGACCGAATCACAAAAAGGACATGGAGTCAATTTTTCTTCCTCCTCCATCTTATCTCGTTTCCTATAATCAAATCAATGACATTTTTTTTGTTTACAAGAATATCAACAAGCTCATTTATGAACAAAATTTTTTTAAAAAACTGATGAAAAAAAAAATCTACAATATTAATATGGTATTTTTCTGTCTCTCTGTCCAGCAATGCAATTTTTAAAAAAGCCTGTCGAGAGCAAATCTAATAGTGATATTCAGTTTATATTAGTTTTTTTTTTAAATTTATAACTTGAAAATTGAAAATTATAATAGTATTTTAAAAATATAGGAATAAATATGATAATATGGGGTTCAGAGCTAGAAGGAATACATTAGGGTCCTCATCTATTCCCAAGTAACACCGGAGTGCCTACTAGTATTAAGTCTCTGGTGAGATCTATAATCGAAACATGATTGCATTTGTGTACCCATTCACTAAGTTATTATCATTATTATTGTTAATATTAATATAAAGTTCATCCTACACTAATTTTATGGGATTTAAGTCAGCTGATTGCGCCAACCAAAACATCAATTGAAGAATGTGCCGTTTCTCTTTGATTTGAATAAACCTCTTGTAGACTTTACTAGTATGCTTTGGGTCATTATCTTGTACGAGTACGAATCCGTGACCCACAAACTGCATTTGAGATGGGATCACATGATCCTGCCCAATGCCGTGATAGCCAGTATGATTCAATTTACTCATTCATCTGGTGTAAATCCCTGACTTTGTGATTGGCAAAACCCTAACCACACACCATAATAAAGCCTCCTCTATGCTTTACAGTTGGTGTGATACAGGCGATTGCAGATCTTTCACCAATGTTTTGCCACACATAAACCATCTTCTTTGAGCCAAAGATTTCAAACTTTGATTCGTCAGTTCAAACGACTTTATTCTACTGATCTTTTGTCTTTATGCGCCTCGGCCCACTCGAGCTTTTTTGACCGTGTCTTGCTTCCTCAACTGTGGTTTCTTAACAGCAATTCTGCCATAGAGGCAACATTCACAGAGTCTTTTCACAATGGATGGTGACACATTTTATTTTCACTACATTTGTTTAGTCGTGCAGCGATGGTTGGAGCAATCATGCAAGATGATGACTGATAAAATTCTCTTCTGCTCTTCTTATTGCTTTCGCTCGACAAGCCCGACTTTTCGTCGTTTTGTCCGATTTACTGATGTCTCCTAACAGTATCATTTACTGTAGTTCTATTATTATTATTATTATTATTTTTATTATTATTATCATTATTTTTATCATTATTATCATTATCATTATTATTATTATTATTATTATTATCATTTTCTTGTCTTATGCTGAAGTTAGACGTTTTATGAATGACTTCAAACTTTTCCTGTCTATTGCCATTTCTCTTGTGCCACCTGCCAGGATCAAGTCATCATCAACTGATCCCCTCCATTTCTTAAACAGACTACCACATGGCTTTAGGCCATCAATGTCAAAGTGTGGCGCACTGACAGCGGGTGACGTGACTGTACCAGTTTACACTTCGTTGTGCGACATACGTTCTCATGGAAGCCTGTAGAGTTAACCGTCAATTTTCTCCATCCGATGGACTGCAGCCAGGATCATGTCATTTTGACGTTTCATCCTCAACCATGTCTCGCAGACATACAAGAGTACAGATTGGACGTGTGTGTTGCATCCTGCCACTCTGGGATCCATGTGATTTATAAAATTGTCAACAGCTGCCTGAAGACTCTCCATGTGGTGGAATTACGTTGTCATATAGTTGTGTCATTTCGCCCACTGAAATTGTTTTATCTAGGTAGGTGAATTTATTGACTTTTTCAACACTTGCAACAATCTCTTTTTCCATGCACTGCAAATTAAGTTATATGCATCTGCTACACGTACCACTGGCAGGTTGGTGCACCTTTTGTGACACCACTTATTGCATGTTCTGCATTTGATAGAGTTTGAGCCAGTTCCAAGCTTACAGACACTGGATAGGTATTTGCCTTGTGGGAACAGATATTATCTCTTTAGTGTCAGACATCATATGTTTCGTCTTTGTCATATTAACCCTGAAGCCTGGGCATTTTATTTTAAATTCTGGGAATTTTAATTATTTTAGTTTTTTAATCTCTCTGCTTTAACATTCATTTTTTTTTTTAAGCAATGATCTCTTGGTTTTGTTCATGTGTTTTGGACATTTTGTTGAAAAAATAAGTTTTCATCCAGAAGACAGTTGCAAAGGTTTTAATTTAATTTCTTTGTGTATATTTCTCTTTATTTTTCCTTTTATCAATAGATTGTTTTATCCCCTCATCCATACGTAGACCCTATTTCAAACATGAACACAATCTTGTTTGCATACCTCTGTCATTTTTACATGTTCATGTTCCCTTCTAATGCGTTTCTCAACCTTATTCTGGTCACACTTACTTGTTGGGAAGTAATGAGAACCCTGTATACTCATGCTCCCAGCTCTGAACCTCACATTATAATTTTTATCTTATTTTTTTAATTTCTTTGTTGTTTAGAAACTTCCAGCACAAACGCAAACTACACTTCTTGTAAAACACCAGTAATAAAAAATCAAAACGACCATTGGATTCCTCATAAAATTTTACTCAAGAAAATTTGTCTTTGATCTTATTATAGGGCTTTGCTTTCAATTGCATCCTTGGTAAGCGATAATTGAAATCACAAATTGGACCTCAGTAACCCCAAATGGAATTGGAGGAAAGTTTTAATGATGTCATAAAATTCCTTGAAAAATTTAACCCTTAATGAAACTAATTTGATTTTTATAACGTTAACATATTAATTTTTATAACAAACCTTTTCTTTTATATAGATACATAAAAATGACTTTCAATTAAATAGAAAAAATATCTATTTTCATAACAGTTCATTATAAAAACAACATATACAGACGTTATTCTATATATGGACATTCACGCTATGAACATCCGTACATACAAACACACCTGTCGCAATAATAAAATTTAAAGTTTGTTGACAATCTTCTTCTACAAGTTAGAATTTTGAAACGCGCTTCACATCTGTGGAACACATTACTACAGGACTGCTTCCCTGAAGATTACAACATGGTTGTCTTCAAGTCCACTGTCAAAAAATATTTGTCATAAACCATCCCCATCAGAACTCAAACTTAGTTCATTCATCAAAATATTTTTCATCGTTCAACTGATAATCTATTAATTGAATGATTTTTTTGCTTTGGTACGTGATGGCCAATTAATAACATTCATTTTTTAAATTTTAATTAATTTTTTAGGTTTATTATTGCAATTTTTATTATATTTATTTAATCTTCTTATTCTCCTCAATCACCTTTATCTACCATACCAAAGGTATGAAGGTAAGACGGTTTTATTAATACCATTTATATAATTACTGTATTTATTACTTATATATATATATATTGCATAGTAAAACAAATCAAGCATATCAAAGACAAACGGTTCTGATATTGAATATGAACCAGTTTCCGGGAACTTCGCGTCGGCAGCGTTCGGGCATGTTATGTAAACACCCGAAAATCCAGCAACAGAGAGAATGAAGAGAAAAAGAGTGTGAAAATGAGCAAGTGAAAAAGACTAGGATAAGCAATTGAGAGTATATGTATATTCTTTTGTTATTACTAATTTAGTATTGTCAGACTTGGATTAGCGTTCAGAATAAGTGGGAAAAATGTACAAGTGCAGGTTATTAAGGCCTTCTGTAACTGAAAGGAAAGTTGTATTTCCATCCGTCATGTGTGTGAGTGTCCGGTTAAAACTGAGAAACCACCAAAGATACACTTACAAACTTTACATTACCGGATTCTGTATGACCCTGGGCAGATTAGGGTAAAAGAAAATGTGGTACTGATATTGAATATGAACCAGTTTCCGGGAACTTTGCATCGGCAGCGTTCGGGCATGTTACGTAAACACCCGAGAGATACAGAGGCGAATGTTGACAGACGATAATTTCAATACGTTGCTGCATCATATTTTTTCAGTTTTATGTTCAAGAAAGATAGCAAATAAAATAAATGAACAAAACAGCGAAATCAGTTGATAATTTTCTTCTTTTTTTTTTTAATTCTTAACAAAACGATGAGAAACAATAATAAAAATGTATTTATTAAATACATTTTTATTAATTTTCTTTTTTGCATTTCTTTTTGTATTCAGTCAACTGGTTAAAAAGTAGGGTTTTTTTTTGTGTTTCTTAAAACTGAAAAAGAATTTCTTTTGTGTGTTTTTTGGAGGCTTTTTTGACATTGTCTTTTTTAATCAGTCAGATTAGGCTCAAACAGAGACTCGCCTATCTCAACCGTATGCCCTGGGCCTCCGATCTGACGAGGATTTCATAACAAATGGTATTCGCAGACCTCCCTCAAAATCTTCTTACAATCGATCTGCATGTTCGGTGATCTAACACCGTATTCCTTCCATGTCGTCTGCCAGCTGACAGCTGATTGGCTAATCGCCTCAGCATCTCTCGGGTGTTTACTTAACATGCCCGAACGCTGCCGACGCAAAGTTCACGGAAACTGGTTCATATTGGATATCAGTACCAAAAAATTTATAAAAGTTTACCATGACCCCCTAAAAAGGCGACCGATTTATGTACAGTACCTGTACTTTATTGCTTATCCAGCAAAATAATGACTTACAAAAAATTCAAAATACAAACACTTTTCTGGAACATAAGTTGTTTGTAAGTTACGGAGAAACAAAATATATATATTTATTTTTCTACTTATTTTTAATCAATTTTAACCCTTGACCAGAGACTTACCGCACAATCTCTTCAATCTTTTTCTACTTATTTTTAATCAATTTTAACCCTTGACCAGAGACTTACCGCACAATCCCTTCAATCTTTTTCTTATATTTTTAATCAATTTTAACCCTTGACCAGAGACTTACCGCACAATCCCTTCAATCTTTTTCTTATATTTTGGGTCAATCTCTCCCTGATACTCATCTCTCAATAACATGGCCGCATAACTAAAGGATGAGTTACGTAGCCCTGCTTGGTGGCACTGGATCACAGTCGACGTCAAGATGGGAACAATATCTGCAAAGATGCAACAATTTACAGAGTGAAGGTATGAAAAAGAAAATCCAGATTGTTAATCGATGGTTTTGCAAAAAAAAATGTGCATTTGATATATTTTGTTTTTTCTGCTTCTTTTAGTTTCTCTTTGTGGCGGAAGTGATGGTCCTGAGCCAGAATCGAGCGGTTGAAGTGGTCCCGACTTGCTTCCCCCCCCCCTGCCATAAAAGGATCCGTCTTTGTCTGGCTTGTAGTTGGAAAGTAAAGAAATTTCGAATTCATAGGTAACTAGTGAGGATTGAACTCACGACCTACGAGTAATAAAACGACTGGTTATTACACTGCAATCAGCAAATTCACCTCAATAACGAAAATAGTGAACCAATGAATTCTTTATTTTTATTGGTTAAACAGAATTAACTGAGATTGAAAATCTGCTGATAAAAAGGAAGGAAGAAAGAAAAGGGGGACAAAAAGAGAAGTGGGAGTCAGAGTCGGATTATTTTGTGAGCCGGATTATTTTGTCTTATTGGAGCTTGAAGAGAGATTGTTGGTTTTACAGTTTTTTTTGTTTTTTTTTTAGAATTTGGAGTCCGAGTGATAGATTTCCAAATCTCCTCTTTCACCTCTACAATTTAAATTAATTTTGATCCCTCTGTTGAAGAGCAATGCTCCGTGTAGAAAGGGGATATAACCAGTCAAACTTGTTATTACGTAAAAAAAAAAAAGATCGTTAAATAATAAGAGGAATCCATGTATTTTGTTTTGAACAACTTCATTCTCAGAGTTGTCCACCTTTGACCACCATCTTGAATCATGTCTAGGTGAACTATCTTGCGAGATTCTCATCTCCTTTTTTATCTTACGCAATTATAAAAGGGAAGGTTACTCTTATGTATCACCACCCTCTCTTCCCCGTATTGATATAGGCATGTCCACTACGTAATCATCGTATGTTTAGCGTAGACTTATTCCCCCCGTTTCTGGTGGCTTTTACCTCGCTCCTCTTGCTGAGGATCATTTCGATCCGATGTTGGACGATGTGGATGGAACTGGTGAGTGGGTGGCTATCTTGCAGTCTCCTTATCTGCTGATGAGAGATCCTCCCAAGAGAGGAACCTTGGAACTTTAATGTCGATATCTTCACGTGATTTGAGGGGCTGTTATGAATGTTCAGATATTTTTGAGTATGTCGTGTTTGATATCACTGATGTATCTATAGATGTTTGAACTGGCATTAAATTTATTCATAGTTCTACCCGTTCGGTGGCCACCTTGAATCATGCCCATAAGAACTATCACACAACACTCTTGTTTCCTCTTGTATTTTTCCCCATTCCCATGAAAAGGGAGGTTACTCTTATGCATCAAACGTAATTACATCCTTAAATGCATTTTCGTTTGTCTAGACTTAAACCAAACCAAAACGGCAGGTGCTGGTTTTCAATATCCCATCTGTGTGATGCCGTACAAAAACGCAGGCTAATTCAATTTTTGGGTACTGTTATAGATGACGTGCCTGATTTTGGTGACTTTGCGTCGACAACGATCGGGTATGTCGCGGAAGTGCCCGAGCGCTGACGGAATAATATCATTTTTTTCTTCTTTTATCCTATAAAAACAGTGACAAAATTTTACCCCCCCCCCAAAAAAAACCCATTATTTTCACAAAAAAAAAAAATTGATTTTAATCTATGCATTTTTTCTTTGAATTCTTCTGTCTTATATTAGCGTCTGCCTGTCTTCCAGTTCAATGCAGAGCTTGGCTATCCCTAAGAACAAGAGCCCTAACCCTAATGGGAACCCTAACCCATTTTTTTTTCTTTCTTTGTTTTATGTTATCATGAAAAAAAAAGAGAAAGAAAAACAGCGAAACAAATGAAAAAGAAAGCATAGAAAATCCCCCTAACCAAAAAAATTTTTTTCTACATTTGATTAAAAATGGTTTTTATCTTTTTTATCTGTTCGGTTTTTATCTTTTTATCCATGTATTTTTTCTTTGAATTTATTCGTCTTATATTATCGCATGCAAGTCTTCCATTAATGCTTGGCGTTTTCGTCTCGGAAACTCCCGGGCGCTTCCGTGACCTGCCCGATCGTTGCAGACGCAAAGTCATGGAAATCAGGCGCGTCAACTATAACAGCACCAATTTTTGTTCTCTTCTTTAACCAAACTAATTGGAATTTTCTCACAAATAAAATCCACATTCCCTTTTCTCTAGTCTTCCAAAATATCAACCTATCGTAAAATATTTACATTGACAGTTTTAATTATTTTTTTCCTAAACTCGTATTGTCTCTTTCACTTTGTTTTCCGCCCGGGGGACATCATTGCATCAATCTATTTTATTTTGACATGTTTTTGGACATCATCGACCCTGACTTTACGCTCTCATCTCAACATAAGACTCTTTACCTTTTTGCCTTTATTTTGTTTTATTTTATGTAAAATTTTCAAAGTTAAATGTTGCCGATAATATTTACAATTACATTGTCGGCTTTTCCCTATCCTCTGATGAAAAGAGTTTATCTTTGAAAATCCATGGATTAAGGATATGAAGCTCCTTGCTCTGAACTTTTGATGTTCTAATAAATATTGTATCTTTACAATTTTTTATTCTCATCTTTCATCTCTAGAATTCAATCTATTTTATGATATATTTTTTGTTGTGGCCTTCATTGCTCAAACTAAGGTTAGAGCACTCGGGCTCAGCATCCTGTTGTCTGACAGGCTCATGCAGGTGCGAACCGAGAAAGATAACAAAATGAGATTGATCTTTAACACATGTCAGTTGCAGAATGCATACCGCGGAGATTTAAAAGGTCAAACAATTACACATGAGCAGCCAATAAAGAAACAGCAGAGAAAAGATAACTAAAATGCTGTCTTTCTTATCCGATGTCCAAGAGGACGTCTTAGTTTGAGCTCAGACCAACAAAGATAAATTAAAATGGCAATAAAAAATATACACACATTTATTTTCAGAACATTGAATTTCCTACGCAAAGAATGGCTATTGAACACAAGTAAAATGGACGGTGGGTGGGAGAGTTCATTTTTACCTAAAGAGCCAAAGGAAACACGAGCGAATTCAATCATGCAAAATAAATATTTTATCTTATTTATTTATTTTTTTTTTTTAACATATTTCACCCCAAACAAGGCAGGCCGCCACTGTAGACGTAAGGGGTTACTGAGAATTATGGCGTAGGTTTTGGGTGTCATCCTAAGTTGGGAGCTGTGTAGCGAGATGTCTGTTTACATTAGTTTTAAACCTCTGCATGTTGGTACAGTCGGGGAAACAGGGAGGGAGTTCCAGGGGCCCGGCAGCCTGAGGAAAGAAGCTATTGGAGTAGAAGGCTCTCCAGCATCTGGGGACCTCCACAGTGAATGGATGGGATTTAGATGATTGTCAAGTTGGTCTATTGTATTTATATTGATAAATACTTCTGGCTTCTATTGGATTGAGGATACAAATTTAAATAATTTTTTACTCTCAAAATAATCAATCTGAATAAAAATACTGAACATTATTGATTTGTAACGAGATCACATGGGGTGGTTGGAGAAGCAGGATAGTGAATAAGAATTATAATCTAGATGGTAGTGAAATGTAGGTCGGGTGGGAAGAGGGGATAGAAGTTGTGTTTAGAATGCGATTGTGGTTGTTTTAATAATTTCAAGATTGGGAGGAAAATGTCTTCACACTGGTTCCCACTGAAGTAATGTTGAGCCTGGTCAGTACAAGAGGGTTACCATTCAGAAATACTAGGCATTGTATGTGGGAGGACAGCAACACCTCCTTAAAAAAAACAAACTAATGTCGTCAACATCAGATGGTGGCTGAGAATCGCAAAATTATTCTCTATAAAACGTCTATATTCTCAACGTGAGAAATACGAGGTTGTAATGCACACTATACATGGATAGAAAAAAAAGAGAGACAAATGACTACTTTTTGATTGTGCATTGATCATATGACCTGGTTTTGTGGACGTAGTTGTAGACAATGGTTTTAAGTATCTCCCATTTCCCCTTTTCTGTAAGCTCTGCTTTTAGGAAAGGAAAGAAAAAGAGAGTGAGAAACAAAACGAGACGAAAAAGAAAAGTGGTTTAGCAAGACAGTAACTTATTTTGCTGTTTTTTTTTTTTTTCTGCCGAGCATGCTACCGATTAACCATAGAAATAGAGAGATTAGAATTAGATGTATGACGTATGCACATTACAGGGTGTTCAAGACACTTTTTAGAAAGGAAAGATATTTGAGCCAATAATTGGTGTATTCACAAAATTCAAAGTGCATCACGTAGAGGATCTTTTGTCGAATACAGCTCACTCGAACGAGCTGCCCTGAGATTTCACCATGGCTTTCAAGCAGGACCTGAATCTGAAACACGCAGCCTTGTCAATTGTCAATAACTCTTATACACTCATCGAGGCCCTGCCCTGACTTTTGCGGTGATGCCCTCTTCAGTTCAGGAATAGTCTGGGGATTGTTTTGATAGACATTCTCTTTTAAATAACCACACAAATTAAAATCTGGGGGCTCAAGGTCCGGTGAGTGTAAAGCTCTTTCAGGATAATACTTCCTACTCATGAGACGATCACTAAAGTGTCTCTGCATATCACTGAATGATGACAAAACAAAAACTGGTGGACATTCATGACTGAAACCTGAAGGACAAGTCAGGCGTAGACTGAAATTTATTTGTACTAAATATGGTTGGACTGCAGAAAGGATTGTTAATTTTAGTAACAATTACACAGGTGTTATTTTTTTTTCAGGGGTTGGGCGACCCTGTACACAACACAAATTACCACACAAGATAAATGACTCGGCAGCATTTATCTATAGTTTACTTTTTGTGTCTGTAGTTTTCCAACAGGAAATAAAGTAATAGAAAAAAGTTTCAATCGATCAACTCACGTAATGGGAACTTGCTGATGTCATTGGCCACACGGATCAGTAACCGGGCAGCCAAAGTATATTCTTTAATTTTAACATGAGTCTGAAAGAAGAAAAAGAAATGTTACGTTCACATAATAAGACAAAGTTTTGTTTATCTTCGGTTGCTTAGTTTTACAGCTTTCGAGGATTATCAAGATTATCGCGTACACGACCGATAATTGTGTTTCTCTTCATTTCCGATATCGATCATAAAAGGTTACGGAACAAATAGACTCTTTTTTGAACATTGTTTAACAGGGAGAGATTGGTGGTTGGTGCACCAGCCAAGATATGACAACAATCCTCCATGTATGGGCGGATGGTGGCTTTGTAGAGATATACACCATTTTCAGTTATTTTGCTTAAAGTTGTAATGTTTCAAGTTCTTAACATTTTCAAATATTTAATAGATTCTTTTTTGTATATGCATATATAGATTAATATGTTTTGTAAGCATATATATATTTTATATAAAATATTACGGCAAGGAATACAGACGTTTGAGACATTTTTTTGGGTGGAATGAAATTGAAAAAGTATAAAAACGAGAGGAAATAATTTTTAAAAAATCATGAATATACTGAGCCGGCTTTCGTCCACACTCATCAGTATATAGGGTCACAAGTTGATCACATTGAGTCCGAGAAGCCACTCCTTTTGTTTACAAAGGGAGAGTTTGACTGACTTAATATATATAGCTTCCAGGACTTTGAGGTGGAATAAAGAATGTGATCTACTTATGACAGAAAACCAGTCACTAGTGTAAGTCGACGCACATTCGGCGCTATTTATAAGATGGTCAGCAATAGCTGACCCGGATGTGTTGACTAAATTATTTAGTCGACCCCGACGTATGGCAGGGGGGGGGGGGTTATTCTGGATTCAAACCTTTGCACTGTTCTTCCCACATATACGGCATCGCACCGACATTTAAATTGATAAATAATATTACTGATATGTTGGGGTGGGAGAACATCCTTATGAATAGATTCGAGCATATATAATATGTATATCTAGGCAGCATCTTCTCTTGCAGGCAAGTATTGTTGAATAAAAGAGACAACTCATGTCTAGATATCCTTTGGTAGATCCTTTCAATAGTCCGAATCAGGATCTTAGTTTCAGAGGGGAATTTGCCATAGTTTGGATTTGAGTCCCAAGTATTTTCAGACTAATCTCATTCCCCTGAAGATGGATCTGGATGGGTCTGAAAGTACTAACACATTCAGAAAAAAACTGTTAAAAACAGCACTGATAAACATGAAGAAAGAATAAATGCAAACACATTCAGAAAAAAACTGTTAAAAACAGCACTGATAAACATGAAGAAAGAATAAATGCAAACACATTCAGAAAAAAACTGTTAAAAACAGCACTGATAAACATGAAGAAAGAATAAATGCAAACACATTCAGAAAAAAAACTGTTTTTAAAAACAGCACTGATAAACATGAAGAAAGAATAAATGCAAACACATTCAGGAAAAACTGTTAAAAACAGCAGTGATAAACATGAAGAAAGAATAAATGCAAACACATTCAGAATAAACTGTTAAAAACAGCACTGATAAACATCAAGAAAGAATAAATGCAAACACATTCAGGAAAAACTGTTAAAAACAGCACTGATAAACATGAAGAAAGAATAAAGGCAAACACATTCAGGAAAAACTGTTAAAAACAATACTGATAAACATGAAGAAAGAATAAATGCAAACACATTCAGGAAAAACTGTTAAAAAACAGCACTGATAAACATGAAGAAAGAATAAATGCAAACACATTCAGGAAAAACTGTTAAAAACAACACTGATAAACATGAAGAAAGAATAAATGCAAACACATTCAGGAAAAACTGTTAAAAACAGCACTGATAAACATGAAGAAAGAATAAATGCAATCTTTAATTCTGAAGAGTCAAATAAGGGGGAGATAACTCAAAATTTTCAACCACGCTTTATCTTAAAATGGATTTAAACGCTCTGAATTTGCAAGATATTTTATATTTAACCAGAGATAATGGCAAACTAATAGACTTCTTGCAATCGCACAGATTAATTTTCAAACAAATTGCTTAATTTTACTCAGTGTAAAATTTTCATTTTTTTCAAAAACTTTATTTCCCTTGTTTCATGTTTTTTCCTTCCATTTACGTATCTTTCTATTTTTTTCTTCTTCTTCGTTGATAATTAATTTATTTTAATGAATCCATTTTATTTTTCATTGGTGCCGAATACCATAAAGCGTTGTGATTGTTTTATTCCTAATTTATCCTTTTACGTACATATTTTTAAAACTTTATTTTACATTAATTAAAATAGTAAAATCCATTTCAAGATAAACCGTTGTTGAAAACTGAGTTATCTCCCCCTTATTTGACTCTTCAAAATTAAAAATTACACTTTTTTTTTTTCAGCTCTACGATACTGTAAAGTCGAACAGAATGAAGGAAGAAAGCGACCACGTGTTTGCGCGTGTTGTCTTACCTGCTGGGATGATCGCGGGGAGGGCGGAAATTAGATTAATGGCGGCTGTGGTTTTTTGTACGATTATTGAGCGATGACGTCAGGCCTCACGTGACTGTTTTTCTGACCACCGATTGGCTGATGATGAACACTTGGACAATAAAAGGAGTATGTTCAGAAGATCAAGGGAGTGTCTATCAACTGCATCAGTGTGATTAGACGTCCGACGTGCGTGTGTTAATCAACTGCCGTAGTTGCGTAGTTGCGAAACGAATACAAGCTATTTCGGCGAAATGGGGGAAAAAATTGACCTTAAATTAATACCAGAGTTTGATGGATCGAACCCGGTAATTGACTGGGTGGAAAAGGTGGAATTACATTGCCTTTTGTCTGGCGTAAAAAACCTCGAACATGTTGTTCCTCTGCGCTTGTCCGGCGGCGTCTTTGCGGTGTATCAACAGCTCAGCCATGAGGGCAAACAGGACTACGAGAAAATCAAGGTGGCACTGTTCAAGGCGTTTGCGATTGACCCCACCACTGCTTGGGAGCAACTTGAGGCAAGGACCTTACGTCCGGGCGAAACGGTCGACGTGTACTTGGCAGAGCTGACGAAGTTGACAGTGTTGTTTGGTGGACTGCCTGAGTGGGCCTTAGCATGCAAATTCCTAGCGGGACTCCCGACAGGAGCGAAGCAACTACTACGAGCTAGCTCAAGTGCAGATTCGCTGCCCCTTAATGACCTAGTAGATCGGGCCAGGACTGTAATGAAGAATTACTCCGAAATGAGGGAACCAGTAAGTGCTGCTGCTCAGTCCACACCGAATGATAAGAAACCGTATCAAGGACCCGGTCCACGTAGTGGAATCGTATGCTACAGATGCAATGGACAGGGCCACATCGCAAGGAACTGCCGGCAACAAGCAATGGCTGTTCGCTGCTACCGGTGTAAGGAAGCTGGCCATATAGCTCAAGACTGTCTGGGAAACGGAACCGGGGACAAGGTGTCAGCGTCGACCTCTTCCCCACGCAGAAATTAAATGAGACGCTGCCGATCATCCTGATATATATCAACGAAACACTGTGCTCAGCACTCCTCGATTCCGGGTGCTCCCGCACTATCATATGTGCAGATCTCTGCCACATTTGGAGAAAGAAGAACGTCAGAGTGACTACCATCAGTGGAGAGACGCGCACATGTTGCGACGTGGGCAATGTAACTATACGGACGAAAAATGGAAGCTCCGCTAACCTAGAGGCGCTGGTAGTGCTCGAAAAAACCCTGAGTTTTGACCTGCTCCTAGAATATGATGCCATCAGAGCCCTTGGTGGTGTCCATATAACGGTGACAGGGGCGGTACATTTTCAGGAGAAAGCCCCAGTGTGTGCTGCGCTAAGGATCGACCAACCAGACTTCAGCGTCGAATTTGACGAGCAAAAGAGGGTTTGGACTGCCTCATGGAAGTGGTCGAAAAACAGTGAACCAGCCAAACTGCAGAATGGAATAACTGAATACCATGTGCCCGACCACATGAGGCCCGCGTACGAAGAGGAACTTCGCAAATGGATCGAGGATGGCTGGCTGATTCCCTACCCATACAAAAAACTTGGACCTCCTAAGGGTCTGATCCCATTAATGGCGGTCGCTCAGCACAACAAAGCCAAAGTCAGGCCGGTAATGGACTAACGAGAACTGAACTCGCATGTCGATGCGTTTACAGCTGATGCTGACGTGTGTGCTAGCAAACTACGAGAGTGGCGCCAGCTGGGTTCTAATGTGTCCCTGTTGGATCTGAGAAGGGCATATCTGCAGGTCCGAGTCAACGAGACAATGTGGCCGTTTCAGACGGTAGTGTTTGCCGGTAGAAGGTATTGCCTCACAAGACTGGGCTTTGGGCTGAACGTTGAGTCCCAAATAATGAAGACCATTGTCAATGCTGCATTGTCACAGGATAAGACCATAAAAGAAGGGACATCAGCATACCTTGACGACATATACGTGGATGAAGACATTGTGCCGTCATCACGTGTGAGGGCCAAGCTAGCCGAACTTGGACTGATGTGTAAGGATCCAGAACGCTTGGAGGATGGCGCTCGTGTCTTAGGGTTGAGCGTTCAACAGGAGCGAGGGACCTTGAAGTGGGGGCGCGGAACTGCATTTCCTGAAGTGCCCCATGTCCTTACGAGGCGGGCTATATTTTCCCTGTGTGGAAAACTGGTGGGACACCTACCAGTAGGTGGATGGACTCGGGCCGCGACAGCCATCATGAAGAGGAGGGCGAGTGCAGTTACCAAAGGTTGGGATGACGAAACGGTGGACAATTTGTTGCGGCGCATGGTGAAGGAGACCATTACAAGAGTCGAGCAGGAGGACCCCGCTAAAGGAGATTGGTGCGTCCAGGGAGACAGGCTAAATGTGTGGGTGGATGCGAGCTCCCTCGCGATCGGGGCGCTATTGGAGATGAACGGGTCCGTGATTGAGGACGCCTGCTGGTTGCGACCAATGGATGATGCTGCTCACATCAACCTGGCGGAGTTGGATGCGGTAACAAAAGGAATAAACTTGGCACTCCAGTGGAAAGTCAAAGAATTATGCATACACACAGATTCGCTGTGCGTATACCACTGGATACTTGACACACTAACAGACAAAGCGAGAGTGCGCACCAAGGCGGCTACCGAAATGCTAATCAGACGAAGGTTGGAGACAATAAGGAAGTTGGTGGAAGAGTACGACCTATCGGTGAATGTGGTGCTTGTCACTTCAACCTGCAATCTTGCCGATAGACTTACCCGTGTGCCCCAGAGATGGTTCGATGCAATGAAGAAAGAAGCCAAACCAGGGTCTTTATGTGCTGCCTCTGTTGAGGAGACGGATAAAATCAAGAAGGTACACCATGACAGTGGACACCCCGGAGTGAGACGGACGTATTATTTCGTACGCTTAACCAACCCGTCAGTGTCCAAAAGCAAGGTAGAAGCAGTGGTCAAGGAATGCCAAATATGCCAGTCAATCGACTCTGCTCCCACCAAATGGCAGAAAGGTCGGCTGGAAGTCGACGAGAATTGGAGCCGACTGGGCATGGACATAACCCATTATGGTGGTCAGCACTTCCTCACACTGATCGATTGCAGACCAACGAGGTTTGCGATCTGGCGATTATTAACAAGACAGGACTCGGCTAGTGTCATCCGTCAATTAGAGTCCATATTTTACGAGCGGGGGCCACCTGAAGAGATTCTCACTGACAACGACACAGCCTTTTGCGGCGGAGAATTCAGGTGTTTTGTAGACGAGTGGGGGATCCGGCTTAGACACAGGTGTGCATATGTACCGAGTGGCAACGGTATAGCAGAGCGGTGCCACCGAAGTGTGAAGAGGATAGCAGCAAGGAAGCAATGTACGATTGCAGAGGCAGTATATAGGTACAATACGACACCAAAGGATGACGCGATGCTGAAAGTGCACCTGCTAATGCGATACATTGCTATCGAGTGCGTGTTAAGGGCATTGACGCCTGCCTGCCTAATCAGAAGAGGACGCAAGGACGGTACAAGTTGGGGGACACCGTTTGGGTAAGGCCTCCCAGTAACCGATGTACGACCAGTTTCAGAAGAGGACGGATCACCGGCATAATTAGTGAGCAGGCTGTGCTGGTTGATGGTACTCCACGGCATGTGAAGGATGTCCGGCCCGCCCTTGATACAAACCAAATATCGAACAGCGAAAGTGATGAATCATCCAATGATGAAATGTGGATCCGACCTATGCCCCATTGCCGTGATGACATGGCTGAGACCCTCAGCACAGATGGCGATAGTTCCAGCGCCACTTCTGAAAGCCCCAATGACGATGGAGCCCAGCTTGATGGAAGGACTGCTGGCAACGTTAATGGCGACAGATCTGTTACCCCTCCTGAGAGCTCTGATGAAGAAGTCCAGCTAATCCCCCTCCGTAGGAGTGCCCGTAACAAACGACCGCATGTGTGATCTTGAGACCAGAGGGGAGTGTAAAGTCGAACAGAATGAAGGAAGAAAGCGACCACGTGTTTGCGCGTGTTGTCTTACCTGCTGGGATGATCGCGGGGAGGGCGGAAATTAAATTAATGGCGACTGTGGTTTTTTGTACGATTATTGAGCGATGACGTCAGGCCTCACGTGACTGTTTTTCTGACCACCGATTGGCTGATGATGAACACTTGGACAATAAAAGGAGTATGTTCAGAAGATCAATGGAGTGTCTATCAACTGCATCAGTGTGATTAGACGTCCGACGTGCGTGTGTTAATCAACTGCCGTAGTTGCGTAGTTGCGAAACGAATACAGATACATAAACACCATTTTTTTTAAGTATGACACGGGTCAAAGAAGCATTAGAATTCTTAGAGTCTCAGAGGAACCATATGATAGGAAGGTGGAATTAATTAGCATCAAATCGCCACAAACCTTGGGATTCCACTTTTCACTGTTAACTGAGTGATTGTCCAAATCATCAGAGAAGGACGGGAAAATAATCAATATAATCTCACCTAGGTCGGTCAGGACCCTTTAACAGCAATCTTTGTTATTAATTATAATAAGGATGTCTGTTTACTTCTGACATATCTGTGCATCTTAAAATAAAAATGTGTGATTTTTCTTTTCCACTTAAAAAAAAACAGCAAAAATATTTTGGACAGCCGTTGCTATTCATCTTCCTCCCACGGCGGTAAGATGTGACACAAGGTCGAGAAAATGGGATTTGAAAAGCCAGCGCCCGAGAAGATGAGCACTCTGGCCTACAAAATATGCCTGGGCAGCTCTGTCGGCATTCGCCGGTAGGGGTGCCTCAGGCAGTAAGCGATAAACTTATTCCATCCCAAAGAGGGGACACAAAGTCTGGGAGGGTGGACCTCCTAGAACTGCACAGGACAAACCCACAAACCGGCGGAATCAAGACCCGAAGGCCAAGACGATACCGGTCTATGGGGTGTAGTATCCATCGGAACAGATACTACACTTTGATCTTGGCGAAAAGGCATTTTGGACAGCTGATATTTTTTTTTTTTTTGATTACCTTCACTAAAATGTAACTATGCAGAATCATGAGGTTTGTAGACATCTCGGTGGGGATCTTGATCTTGTGCTCCTTCAGTTCTTGGTACATTCCTAACAGAACATCATGGGCGTGGCGATAGTTTCCTGGAAGAAGAGAAAACAACAAGTATTGGTAAAACAAGATTTTAGGCTTATCTATGTCTGAAAAACGGATGGTTTCGAAAGCGTTCCACGGGCCTTCTTAGTTTTACGTTTTGTCCCCTTAATTATAGATATGACCAAAATTATCGTAACAAAACCGGAACTGTTCTCTCAAAGTTATGGGCAATGTATCTCACCTGTATTCTGTTCTTCTTTGGAGATGATGATCGCAATACGCGCAGCTTCTTTGTATTGGTTTAGTGCCATATATAAACGGAATAAGTATTTCGCATCCTGGGAAATGAAAACATGAAGAAAGGTAAAAAAAAAAAAACAACAAAAAAAAACAAATATTTACTTTGATATGATAACATGAATTTAGACTGAATCCAAATTTTTAAAGAATTTCAATATATGGCGTTGTTTAATAAGATTACCTTGGGAGGAGGGGGGGAGCGATTCTTGGACCTTTATTATTCCTAATTTTTTATAGCTGACCTCTCTGATGCAATCGCGTCCGTGATGGGTACATTTGCTGATGACATCACGCTCTATTCTCAACATTACGTCTCAAACGTTGAGTTAGTAAAGAAGTGAAGAACATAAATTTTCCTCTTCCCAATTGACCAGTTAACTTTGTTATAGTACATCTTTCTTGTGGTCTCTTGTTCTTACCGGACAAGAATTCATCTTATTTCTTGATGATTAAAGCTTAAATTGTCACATGGTTTTGGTTACAGACAGACATGTAATCTCCATTATATTTTTGCACTGTATCTACATTGAGCTCTCTAGCATAAGGTATTCCTGACAAGGACACTACATCCAACTCAGATCTACTATGCTATATATATATATGATAATTTTATTTACACAGACATGTACAAAATCTGCGACACTGGCATGTCGATGTTATCGATCAACCTGGTTGATCGATAACATCGACATGCCAGTGTCGCAGATTTTGTACATGTCTATGTAAATAAAATTATCATATATAAAGCTCTATTTTGATATTGAGCACTTTTTATAAACCCGGTTAAAATTCTCTGGATTACCACCCTGTGGATATTTTTCACCTGGATTATTACCATTATTATATATATATATATATATTTATATATATAGCATAGGATTAATTGTGGCCTGATTCAACAAATAAACCGGATGATGATGATATTATATAAAAGAAAGTTAGTTTCTCTCAGTCGAAAGTCAGGTGTCTTCAATCCAGATACTTCACGATTCATACGAAACATCGGACAGATGATAGCCACTTGTAGGAACGAGCCCGATAAAAACAACTTAGCTGTTCCTGCACATCTCACTCACTATCATCCAAGGCAACGCCATGTCCATTATGACGTCATCCGCAACATCATTATCTTTATGAATAAAACCAAGAAAACTTTGCCCTCGTGTGCAGGCAAATAAATAGGGACTTATTGAAATACGCTTTTATTTCTTTAAATAAATATATTCAATAATAAAAAGAAGAAGAAATCTCACTAGATATGGTATAATAAAGTATTTCATTATTATTATTATTATTTTTTACAAAAAAATCTTTTTTTATAGAAATGGAAACGTAGAAGTTAGAAATGATAAAATAATTTAATAACAGAAGCCACAAAGAAAGTAAGAAATAGGTGATAATAAATTGGCCCAAAGTTTTACATTTATTGGCCTACACTTTTACATTTATTGGCCCACACTTTTACATTTATTGACCCAAACTTTTACATTTATTGACCCAAACTTTTACATTTATTGGCCCAAACTTTTACATTTATTGGCCCAAACTTTTACATTTATTGGCCCAAAGTGAGTTTCTTTACTCAATAAACAACATACATAGAAATGGTTAAATTAGTATCAAACCTTTGGTATTCCATCTGTCTCTCCAAGAAGGTAGTCCGTTAATTGTTTAGTCAGTTGTTGGTCATCGGCTTTCTTGACAGCTTGTATAGCAATATCAATGGCGCCATGGTCTTCTTCTTTGCATTGCATCAGATGTCTCAGTGCCTGTCAACAATGGAAGAATCACGAGCGCCAATTAATAGATATTCTTCAATAAAATAACAAATAGTTTTGAAAAAATAAATAATTAGGAAAATCTTTTCACCAATTAATAAAGACGTCACTAACAACCAAAAACTGAAAAATTATCTAATATGCAAAGTAAGATTGATCCCTCTCCCTTGCACTGGTGCTCGATAGCTTCCGTAACAAAAGACATGCATCAGTTGCCAACCAGGAGTAGTAATGCAGTTTTAGTGGCTAGGGTGGTACTGCCATACCTGACACAAACAGCAGCTTTTGCCACCAGACAGGATATAAAAACAATGTTTGTTCATCTTTGTACATGAATGACGTCATGTATTTTATTAGTTTTATTTATTTAAATGTAATTTTTTTTTTTTTTAACATATTTCACCCCAAACAAGGCAGGCCGCCACTGTAGACGTAAGGGGTTACTGAGAATTAGGGTGTAGGTTTTGGGTGTCACCCCAAGTTGGGAGCAGTGTAGCGATATGT
This sequence comes from Sepiola atlantica, assembly GCA_963556195.1. Classification (NCBI taxonomy): domain Eukaryota; kingdom Metazoa; phylum Mollusca; class Cephalopoda; order Sepiida; family Sepiolidae; genus Sepiola; species Sepiola atlantica. The sequence continues at coordinate 7,647,959 of OY744521.1, read as the reverse complement.
CTGTTTACATTAGTTTTAAACCTCTGCATGTTGGTACAGTCGGGGAAACAGGGAGCAGGGAGGGAGTTCCAAAGGCCGGCAGCCCGAGGAAAGAAGCTATTGGAGTAGAAGGCTCTCCGATATTTGGGGACCTCCACAGTGAATGGATGGGATTTAGATGATTGTCGAGTTGGTCTAGTGTATTTATATTGATAAATACTTCTGGCTTCCATTGGATTGAGGATACAAATTTAAATAATTTTTTTACTCTCAAAATAATCAATCTGAAGAAAAATACTGAACATTATTGATTTGTAACAAGATCACACGGGGTGGTTGGAGAAGCAGAATAGTGAATAAGAATTATAATCTAGATGGTAATGAAATGTAGATCGGGTGGGGAGGGGGGTTGTAGAAGTTGTGTTTAGAATGCGACTGTGGTTGTTTTAATAATTTCAAGATTGGGAGGAAAATGGAAATATAAACATTCATTGTTTGTTGGATGAAGGAATGTGTGAAAAAAAAAAAAAACAATTTTCAGGTTTCAGGGAATCGCGAAAAAGAATTCTTTTGTAGATTTTGTTTTATTTACTAATGTAAAATCAAATGTGACTTGCAGCATTTCACTCTTTCTATTTCATACATCATGATGGAATGTTTTCAATATTATGGACAAAAAATAATAGAATTGTTTAAACAAACACCCGATAAGTTTTATATTATTGTATTATTATAATCAAACAAACTTTATATTTTACAAGATGTATTTATCCGGCATTGCCCGGGATGCAATGAAGTCAGTTTAGTTTTTAAGTTTTATTTGCTTGCACATTTTTTTAACTTCTACAGAAAAAGAAACAAAATTTTAGTTGTAAGGAAGACAACTCTTATCATAGTCTTCAATTAAAAATATGAGTTACTCCCTTTGCTGATTTTTTTTTCAATGATTAGTTAAAAATATTTCATGTTATCAGTTGTGTAAGCCGGATGAAGTAATTTTAAAATAAATTGTAACGAAATATGTCATTATATTGTCAATAACATGGTACAACAATAACAAATAAAAATTGGTTCGTCAGAAGCAAAGTTTTATTTGTTAGCTTTTGGGATATGACTTCAAACAATCCAGCATGATAATTTTATATGTTAGAAGAATAGATCATCGTTAACGGAGGAGATGCGGTTGACGATCTTTGAGAAGAGTACCGATATAGAATTTTATCTCGATTTAATAATTCTCTACTAATGACTAAGATTGTTCTTCTGTTTTGTTGGGACTGGATTTATTGGGTTAAAATGAAACTTAACGACAATTTCAAATCAAACCCCCAAAAGTCTCCAAGTAAGTTTCAATCCATAGAACTGTGGGAATTCTGGAAAGTGCATGTTTGGAAAGCAACAAAAAGATTTATTGTAATAAAAGTTTATACATGAAACAGTTTTATATGTTAAGCAGTATTTGTAATTGGTCCTCCGATTTATAAAATCAGGAGACCTATGTAGCACGGTAGAGGGAGCCCACCTTATTTGCAGCAGCCTTGGCAATGTCTTCAATGTATTTGTTCCAATTCATGTTACCTGTGAAGGTTAGGCCGAGGAGTTTGAATGATGAACTCTCAGGTAGGGTGTTATTAGCCATGACAATCGGTGGTTTAAAAGGTTCCTTGTAGTTATTGAAGGAAAGGAGCTTTGTTTTAGCGGCATTAAAAGTTACCAACCATTTATGACCCCAATCCACTACAGCCTGGAGGTCATTTTCTAAAGATTCAGCCATTGCCTCGGATATGATCGCGTCGATTTTGCCAACGTGGCGAGAGTAAAGCGTGGTGTCGTCAGCAAATAAACCAATCTCAGACACTATGTCATCAGGGAGATCATTTATATAGATCAGGAACAACAAAGGTCCAAGGATAGATCCTTGGGGTACACCAGCATTTATGTCATGTTGCTTAGATGAACAACCATCGGGGACAACCTGGATTTTTCTTTTGTCTAGGCAGGATCTAATTATATTAAGTAATTTCCCAGTAATACTGTATGAGCGTATTTTTGGGAGAAGCCCTTTATGCCATACCTTGTCAAAGGCCTTGGATATATCAAGCGCTACTGCCCTAGCTTCTCCTGCCTTGTCAAGTGTATGATACATGCATTCAGAGATGACCGTTAGGATGTCCGCAGTAGATCGTGCTTGTCTAAATCCATACTGCTGGTCAGATAGAAGTTTAGCATTATCTAAGTGCCGTACTATCGCTAGATTGATTAAGGATTCAAAGATTTTAGCAAAGATCGGCAGCAGACTGATTGGGCGATAGTTGTGAGGATTGGTTCTATTCCCAGAACTCTTGTAGACTGGTACCACAGAGGCAATTTTCCAGCTATCGGGGAAGCAAGATTCAGCTAGGCATTTATTGTAGAGTTTGGAGAGGACAGGGGCTAGTTCAGCAGAGCATTTTTTTATTACTATTACTGGTATAAGATCAGGCCCACAAGCTTTGGAGGTGTCAAGGTTTTTTATGTCTCTGACCTGGGATGAGGTGATGACCAGGTTATCAAGTGTAGCTTCGGTCCGCAATGGGAATTTGGGGAGGGGGTGGTTATCTGAGTCTAAAGTAGAGTTAGAAGCGAAGCGCTGGGCAAGTAGTTCAGCCTTATCAGTGGCCGTGCATACGACATCATTGTGGTTTGATAGTGGGGGAATCGTTGATCGACCATTATTCACTACACTATTGTAGATTTTCCAGAAATCGCGAATACCTAGTTTCTGTAACTGGATGCGTTTTTTTGTTAACTCATTATACCTTCTCTTCGCTTCACCTATCACGGCCTTGCATTTATTTCTTGACTCTATAAATTTATGTCTATTAGTAGCTGACTTATGGCGGCCAAATTTACGGAATGCTTGTTGCCTCTCAGAAATGGCAGCTGCAGATTCCGAGGTGAACCATTGAGGAGAGTGAGGCTTGCTAAAGAATTTTCGCATGAGGACATAGGCTTCTATGCCTGCTTTGACCCATTCAGTTAATTCGTTTGCACACTGGTCGGCAAGGAGTGAGAAGGTTTCCCTCCATGGGGCGTCACTGATGTGATCTCTGATTGACTCGAAATTAGCCTGCTTGTAGTATCTCGTTGTTTTGAGCAACGGTTCATCAGCTTTTGGACGACTTTTTAGGGTGATATGTATCATTAGCACAATGTGATCAGCATTCCCGAGTGAGCTATGAGCTTTCGTCACACAAGCCTCGAGCATTGAGGTCAAGAAAAGGTCTAGAAGTGAGGCTTGTTGGTCTACTCGATCGGGGATGTGGGTTGGAAAATCGACAGTCTGAGAGAGGGAGTGAGCTAAGGAGAAATTATACGTAGAGTTGTCGGCTACATCAGTAAGGCTGGAGAATCCTAACCAGTAGCAGTGGTGGGCATTAAAATCCCCAAATACATGTATCTGGGCATTCGAGTCAATTAACAGTGCTCTATCTATGCTTTCAGAGACAGAGTTTAGCAGAGTACAGTCCTGGGTCGACGGGGAGCGGTATAGGAAATATAAGTAACTAATGTTGTAATGTAAAGTCAATCTAAAGCACATGTAGTCGTAGTCATCTGATTCTAGCCTATGTTTTCTAGTCAGGGGGAGGGTGTTCCGAACATAAACACCTAGCCCGTGCATATGTTAAATCACTGTTCATCACTGATAGCCTTTGTGATCTCAACGCAGCTGGCAACTTCCGATTTCACATTTGAAGGGGCAATGCCAGTGAGGAAATACAGGTTGTTCAGGTTGGTAGGTTTCAGGCAGCCAGTGATAGGTGTTGTTCAATGCTGAGTCTGTTTTTTGGCATGCGTTGTTCTCTCCCAAGCAGGACAAGCATACTCCGCAGAAGAATAGCACCAAACTAAGGCAGTACATCTTAGTGAGTGTGCTGTGGCTCCCCACTTGAGTTGATCAGTTTCCGTAGGATGTTGTTCCGGGAGCTGATTTTCATTTTTGTCTTCTTCACATGTTCCCTGAATGAGAGGGTGCGGTTCAGGGTTACGCCAAGGTATACAGAGTTGGTGTGATTCTCAAGTTTGCATGAAGGTAGTTATTCTCGTAGTAGAGGAGTAAGTTTGTTTTTTCTGATTTAAGCGTATTCTTTTGGGATGCTACGCAAAGGTCGTCAGCATAGATGAAGCGCTCCGTGTTCTAGTTCATTGGTTGGTCATTAGTGTAGATGTTGTACAGTAATTGAACCAGCACACTACTTTGAAGTAAGCCATTCCTTTGTCGGCGCCAGCAACTGTTTGCTGTTAAGGGTAACATAAAAGCCCCTGTCTTTTAAGATGGATCTGATTAGGTCTGTGAGTGGCAGGTATTTTGTCAGCCTCAAAAAATCTTTTTCAGGAGGAGGTGGTGGTTTACAGTGTCATACGTGGCAGACAGATCAGAGGTACTGTTGAAACCATCAATTAAGTTTAATTGAATTAATTACGGTATTAATTGGTTATTAAATTAATTAAATTAATTGAATAAAATTGTTTAAAATAATAAAATATTTATTTCAATTTACTTTCAAAAGTCATCTTTGAACGTGAAGACACAGACATCTGTCAGTAGATTTAATTATTACGAATGAATCTGAAACCAAACAAAGATCAGAAACAGGCAAATGGAAAAATAAAACTGATAGCGTTGGGAAATAGGATAGGCAGCAAAAGAAGGTAGAGAGGGTTGGGAAAGATAAAAATGAACACCTTGCTCAAGGGTGTCCGAAAAATAAAAAAAGATAAACTTTGTGGTATTAAAAATACGACAGAGATATACAATATGTTTTACTATAGTTGATTAATGTACATTTTAGATTGGAGAAGTGATAGTTGCAAAACACCACCAAACCCAGGACCTTAACACCTGCAAACATCTGATGTTTTACCTGGTTGGCATGTGAAGCCTCTTGTCTAAATCACATCAACATGTTACAAATAATAAGCATTCACACATTTAACTCAGACTCGAGACCATAAAATAATATTTTAAGATAATTTTAAAAAAATGTTATTAATTGTAACGGATAGAATTTCTCTTTCATGTAAATAATTTAGATTTTGTTATAAAGATTTTATAAAATTCATTATAATTTTGCATTAATGTGTCCCTAACACCTGTTTTTCCCCAACATCCCCACTTTACCATCCCATTTTTTTTTTATTGTCTCTCCCCCCCCCCCCCCCATCACTATATTTTTCCAACTCCCCTAGAAGGAGGGACATTTGAATGAAAATCCTGCATACCTTACCTGAGAATATTGCTCGCAAAGCAAATAGAATTTTCCAGCCCATAAGTAATTCGTCTGATTTGAAAAATATTTGGCAACACTTTGGTAGATTTCTGGAGAGGCATCAGTACCTGAAAGTAAAAGACAATCCTCAAATACCCAATAAAAATAATGCTATAAAATTAGCAACGAGCACATTGAAAATATCTGGATGAAATTTCACCTATGACGGACTATAACATCGAATTGTACTTCTTGCTTCAAGAGCATTGTAGAAATCGTTTCATAATTTCAAATAAAGAAGACATTCTCCAACAATGGGTGAATTTTTATAAAAGATTGTAGGAAGAAAATGATAGATAACTCCACATCTAAAGAACTTCATTATTATGACATCACAATGTATTCTGACTTTGTAAAATCCTTTGACTTTGTAACCCCTGTAAAAACATGATTATCAGCCAATGTAAAAGTTAAGAAATTATATATTTAATATTATATGTAACAAGGATTACAAAAGTCAAAGGATTTTACAAAGAATACATTGTGATGTCATAATAATGAAATTCTGATCTGTTATATAAATAACATATGGCCAAAACACTGTGAATATGACAACAACCAAGATTATGATAACAGTCAAAAACATGTAAGTAGGTTTGTTTTTTTCTTATTTGAGGTATTATTATTATTATTACTCACTAAGTGGTGTTCCCTGGAGTCTGAGTCACAACAAGCCTCCCAAGATTTCCAGTACTCTTCACCTCTTTTCGATACCCACCGCAAATGATCTTGCAGTAGTAACAGTCGCCTACCATTGATTTCTTGCTGGTAGCGACCATTGGTCTCCTCTGGGAATTAAGTGACAATAAGCCTCATCAAAGTCCCAGTACTCTCCGCACTCTTCCAGTGGAGGTCTGGTTAGTGCTCTCTCTCCTCTGTCCTCCCATCCTCCTTGACCCTTCACAACTATTTTGTTATCACTTGGGGGGGGGGGCAGTTTATGAGGTTTCTTGCAGTTTCTGTTCCTTGGTTCGTTATGTGGTGTTCTTCCTGTGGTTTTGTTTTCTTCTTATTGTAACCTCCATGTGGCTGGTTACGATTCGTAACTTATGCGGGTTGGTTTCTGCATTCGGGGATTTTCCTTAAGATTGCAGCTGTTTTGATTATCAACATCCTTTGTCTGGTCTCAGTGATCCCTTTGATTTCAATTTCTCCCAGTCATTTCTCCAGGTGATTTGGAACTGTTCCTAGTGCTCCTACGATTATTGGTATTATTTTGACTTTCTTCATGTTCCATATTCCTTTCAGTTCTCTGACAAGTTCCATGTATTTGCTTCGTTTTTCCATTCCCTTGATCTTCACTCTGTGGTCTGCTGGAACGGTGAAGTCTACAGTTTGGCAGGATTTTTCTTTCTTGTCGATTATTATGACATCCGGTCTCCTTGCTTGTACGAGTTTATCTGTTTGTACATCATGTCCCAGAGGATTTTGTGGTTTTCGTTTTCAGTACTGTCTCGTGTTTATATTTGTATCATGTTCTAAATCCAATCGTTTGCACAGTTCCCAGTGCATTGCTTTCTCCACACAGTCATGTCTGTTCTTGTATTCTTTTTGGGCTAGTTTGCTGCATTCACTTATTATATGATTTACTGTTTCGTCTCTTTGCCCACACAGTCTACATTTACTGTTTTCCTGGGTTTTATCTATTTTAGGTTTAATGTAGTTTGTCCTAATCGCATTGTTCTGTCCAACCGTCAGTAAAGATTCTGTTTCCCTGTTCAGGTGTCCTTTTCTTAGCCATGCCCAGCTATTTTCATTGGATTCTTCTCTTGTTAGTCTTATGAAGCGTCCATGTAGTTGTTTTCCTTCCCACTCTTCTTTTCTTGTCTTTTTATTTCTGGTTTCGGCGCTTCCCGGGTCATTCGTTGGGGTGGTGTCTCTTGCTGCGGTGATTAGCCTTTCCATGTTCTGGTTTATGTATTTCTCCAGCTCTTTTTTTGTATCCCCCACACAATCTTCTATACTTACCAGTCCTCTTCCCCCTTTGTTTTTTATTTTCATGTAAAGTCTGTTTGTGTCGTCTTTTGGGTGTAATGTGGTATGCATGGTCATTAATTTTCTAGTCCTCTGGTCAAGGTGCTTGAGTTCTTCTTTAGTCCAGCCTATGAATGGTCCAGAGAATCTTATTAGTGATACTGCCCAGGTGTTTATTCATTTTTACTAGATTTCTTATTATTATTTTAATTCTTATTATTTTCATTATTATTATGTTATTATTATTTTCATTATTATGTTTTTATTATTTTTACAATTATTATGTTCACTATTTTTATTTTCATTATTATTTTTTTAATTATTTTTCATTATTATAATTATTTTCATTATTATTATTATTTTCATTATTAGTATTTTCATTATTATTATTTTTTTATTATCTTCACTATTATTATTTTCATTATTATTTTTTTAAATTATTTTTCATTATTATTATTTACATTATTATTATTTTCATTATTAGTATTTTCATTATTATTATTTTTTATTATCAATTTCATTATTATTATTTTTATTATTATTATTATTATTATTTTCACTATTATTATTTCATTATTATTATGCTTTTATTATCTTCACTTATTATTATTATTATTATTTTCATTATTATTATTTTTTATTATCAATTTATTTTCATTATTATTATTTTTATTATTATTTTCACTATTTTAATTTTCATTATTATTATTGTCATTATAAGTATTTCATTATTATTATTTTCACTATTATTATTATTTTCATTATTATTATGTTTTTATTATCTTCACTATTATTATTTTCATTATTATTTTTTTAATTATTTTTCATTATTATTATTTTCATAATTATTAGTATTTTCATTATTATTATTATTTTCATTATTAGTATTTTTTTATTATCAATTTTATTTTCATTATTATTTTCAGTATTATTTTTATTATCATTTTCACTATTATTATTTATTATTATTATTTTCATTATTATTATGTTTTTATTATATTCACTATTATTATTTTCATTATTACTTTTAATTATTTTTCATTATTATTATTTTCATTGTTATTTTTATTTTCATTATTAGTATTTTCACTATTATTATTTTTCATCATCAATTTTAATTTCATTATTATTATTTTTATTATTATTTTCATTATAATTATTTTCATTATTATTATGTTTTTATTATCTTCTCCATTATTATTTTCATTATTATTTTTATTATTATTTTCACTATTATTATGTTTTTATTTTCATTTTTTAAATTATTTTTCATTATTATTATTTTCATTATTATTATTATTTTCATTATCATTATTTTTATTATTATTTTCACTACTTTCACTATTATTATTTTCACTATTATTATTTTAATTATTACTATTTTCATTATAATTATTGTCATTATTATTATTATTTTCATTATTAGTATTTTCATTATTATTTTTTTATTATCAATTTTATTTTCATTATTATTTTCACTATTATTATTTTCATTATTATTATTTTCATGATTTTTCATCATCATTATTTTCATTATTCGTATTTTTTTTATTATCAATTTTATTTTCATTATTATTTTTATTATTATTTTTACAACTATTATTTTCATTATTATTATCATTATTATTTTTTTTTATTTTTCATTATTATTATTTTCATTATTATTATTAAAATAATTATGAAAATAATTATTTTCACTATTATTATTTTCATTATTTTTTTATTATAATTATTTTCATTATTTTTATTTTCATTATTATTATTTTCATTATTATTATTTTCATTATTATTATTTTCATTATTATTATTTTCATTATTTTTATTTCCACTATTATTATTTTCATCATTATTTTTTTATCATTATTTTCACTATTATTATTTTATTATTATTATTTTATTATTATTTTTACTATTATTATTTTCATTATTATTATTTTCACTATTATTATTTTCATTATTATTATTTTCACTATTATTATTTTCATCATTTTTATTTTCATTATTATTTTCACTATTATTATTTTCACTATTATTTTTTCATTATTATTATTTTCATTATTATTATTTTCATTATTATTATTTTCACTATTATTATTTTCATCATTATTATTTTCATTATTATTTTCACTATTATTATTTTCACTATTATTATTTTCATTATTATTATTATTTTCATTATTATTATTATTTTCATTATTATTATTATTTTCATTATTACTATTTTCATTATTATTATTTTATCATCATTATTTTCATTATTCTTATTTTCATTATTATTATTATTATTTTTTCATTATTACTATTTTCATTATTATTTTCATTATTATTATTAAAACGTGAATTAAAGTAAACATACATAATTAGCATTTCCTTTTCACAAAAAAGCCGCAAGTTTTTAAAAGAAAATATGAAACTTACCAATGATTTTTGCATACACTTCCATCGTGTTGTGTGTCTGTGCCAATTGAAATGCTTCATCATTACAACCAGACAGAACCAAGAACTCAATAGCTGTGTTATAATCATCTAATTTCTGGAAAAATCTGAATATAAAATAAAACTGAATCATATACAATTATGCTTTGAATAGAAAATACAGAAAAATCTGATATGATATCATAGTACGGCTATGATCACATTGAAACATTGGTTCCCATAAAAAACACCAAAGTTAAGCGAGGTTGAGCTTGGTTAGTATTGAGATGAGTGACCATTTAGGATTATACCAGGTGCTGTGTGTAAATCCCAATCTCAGCGGCTTTACAAGCTAAGGGGCGGCTACAAATATGCAACTACAAAAAAAAAAACACAACAAACAGTACTGGACCATTTGCTGTGATCTGTACCAACCAGACACTAACCAGCGATGACAGATCAATTTCAGAATAGTATAATTGCTCATGTTATATTCTATATTTATATTGTTATATAGCTAGAGAGGGGTACAAGATTTTCCGAGTGATGTGATAGCGCGAACGGAGGAAATGACAGTCGGTCTTTTATCCAGCAGCGAGCCTTTAAAAGCAGACGTTTTTTGGGCTCATGTCAATCTTCTCACTCTCCCAAATTCCAGCATCAGAGAGGGAAGGGGATTGAAGTTTCTTTAATGTTGGCCAATTTGTTCCTTAAAAACTGTTAATGGAAGCTTGAAACAATATATCATTTGAAATCATCCAAATGGCAACTTTTACTAGATTTCTTATTATTCTTTTTTTTTTATTATTATTTTTTCATTATTATTTTCATTATTATTATTATCATTATCATTATTATTATTATTTTCATTATTATTATTTTCATTATTATTTTTTTTTTATTATTATCATTCAAATGGCAACTGGAAGTTGACTGGACCGCCTGTTGTTGTGAAATTGTTTGAAAAGCGTGAACTTTAATATCATATGTAACTTTTGTGTTTTTCTTCGATTTTGACAATGCTTCCGTTATCAGTAGCTGTTTTCTATTTCAAACAATTAAATATACGCAACTAAATTGGGTTAAATTTCCTGGAAAAAAGCTTTTTTCATGGAACATCCTGGAAAAAAGCTTTTTTCATGGAACATCCTGGAAAAAAGCTTTTTTCATGGAACATCCTGGAAAAAAGCTTTTTTCATGGAACATCCTGGAAAAAAGCTTTTTTCATGGAGCATCCTGGAAAAAAGCTTTTTTCATGGAGCATCCTGGAAAAAAGCTTTTTTCATGGAGCATCCCGGAAAAAAGCTTTTTTCATGGAACATCCTGGAAAAAAGCTTTTGGATGCCGAGATATAGAATTGTGTCCGACACATCTAATCAACTAAATTTCCTATTTTATTTTTATGAACCTCTCTGTACGTGTAAAAACTATTTATATCATCATCCATTTAACATTGTGGCATGTGTTGGACAGCTTTTAGAAATTGACTTCCAAACTAACCAATCTCTGGCCAGGTCTTTATTGCTCTTTCTCTCAACTCCATACTTATCTCTTCCTCCTATGTTTTTCTTAGCCTTCCCCTGCCAACTGACCCTGCTGCTTCAACTCTTCTATATCTAGTATCCTAAGAACTCTCATCCATTTTTTCAATGTGACCAATCCAACAAAGTCTCCTGTTCTGAACACATCTCACTATACTGTCCAGATTTCCTCTTCCTCTGAGGTCATCAGATCTAAGCTTATTTACGGTAGTTACACTCTTGACATGCTCTGGCAACTTGTTCCAATCATAAATTAACCTTTCGGTAAATAAATCAAGATGTCCATTGGGGAGGGATGGGGTAGAGATGAAGTTGCTGGTTCTCTTTGAAATATACACAGAAGAACGAATTCTTCATAGTTGTTGTGTCTATTTAAAATATTTTCGAGGCTTCAATTTGATCAAGCTGCATTCTGCAATTCTTAAAAGTATTCATTTATTTATTGCCTCTTTCAGTATATCTCTTGTTAATCATGATCTTGTGTCAACTTAAAAAAAAAATTCTAACAGAATATATACTATGAATATACAGATCAAATTCTTCAAAATATTTAACCAGATAGACCCCAAAAATGTCCATGTAGATTCATTTTTTACCATTATTTCTGAATTCATCCAGTTTACATTACAGCTATTTTTAATTTTATTTATTAGGCAATTTGTTGCAATAATAGTTAATAGGATATAATTATATTCCAATATCAAAATGTAGTAAGATTGTACATGAGATGTGCTAGCTGACATAGGAAGGAAATTTCCACTTTGATATGTAGATTACAAAAAGAGGAAATTTCCACTTTGATATGTAGATTACAAAAAGAGGAAATTTCCACTTTGATATGTAGATTACAAAAAGAGGAAATTTCCACTTTGATATGTAGATTACAAAAAGAGGAAATTTCCACTTTGATATGTAGATTACAAAAAGAGGAAATTTCCACTTTGATATGTAAATTACAAAAAGAGGAAATTTCCACTTTGATATGTAGATTACAAAAAGAGGAAATTTCCACTTTGATATGTAAATTACAAAAAGAGGAAATTTCCACTTTGATATGTAGATTACAAAAAGAGGAAATTTCCACTTTGATATGTAGATTACAAAAAGAGGAAATTTCCACTTTGATATGTAGATTACAAAAAGAGGAAATTTCCACTTCGACATGTAGATTACAAAAAGGGGAAATTTCCACTTTGATATGTAGATTACAAAAAGAGGAAATTTCCACTTTGATATGTAGATTACGAAAAGAGGAAATTTCCACTTCGACATGTAGATTACAAAAAGAGGAAATTTCCACTTTGATATGTAGATTACAAAAAGAGGAAATTTCCACTTTGATATGTAAATTACAAAAAGAGGAAATTTCCACTTTGATATGTAGATTACAAAAAGAGGAAATTTCCACTTTGATATGTAGATTACAAAAAGAGGAAATTTCCACTTTGATATGTAAATTACAAAAAGAGGAAATTTCCACTTTGATATGTAGATTACAAAAAGGGGAAATTTCCACTTTGATATGTAGATTACAAAAAGGGGAAATTTCCACTTTGATATGTAGATTACAAAAAGAGGAAATTTCCACTTTGACATGTAGATTACAAAAAGAGGAAATTTCCACTTTGATATGTAGATTACAAAAAGAGGAAATTTCCACTTTGATATGTAGATTACAAAAAGAGGAAATTTCCACTTCGACATGTAGATTACAAAAAGAGGAAATTTCCACTTTGATATGTAGATTACAAAAAGAGGAAATTTCCACTTTGATATGTAGATTACAAAAAGAGGAAATTTCCACTTTGATATGTAAATTACAAAAAGAGGAAATTTCCACTTAGAAGTTTGAGTTTGGAAATTAAGTTGATATAGTAAAACATGAAATCAAGATAGAATATATGAAATTGGGAAGTTAGAGTTCACCTCTTGGGTTTTGCCTATAGTACTAATCAGACACGTTTTGGAGATCATCTCCACTCCTCTATGGGGGCTGAACGGTGAGGAAGAAGTCTATGTAATATTAACATGTACTGCAAAGAATGTATATTACTGTATACTGCATCGAAAAATATACTAAAATAAGACGACAAAAAGAATTATGACCCAGAGTGAAATAATGTGTGTTGTTGTTGTTTCTAATTGCTACGATGAGAGAATTGTTACATCTGCTGCTACTAAAAGAAGAAAGAGAACAATTATAATGTTAACACTACTATGATGGCTGCTACAAAGAAGAAAGAAAACTAATCTATACATATCATAATTATGGCTGCAATGAAGAAAGAGAAAGACAGACGATCTCTACACACTGACACTACTACTAGATATGTCAACAACCTTTCTGCTATGAGATATGCTGGGGCATTTATTGCAACAGCTAAGCAACAAAAATAAAACATCTGAAGAGGATAATTTGAGAAAACAAAAAATAAAAATACCGAAAGTAGATAACTTTGATTCAAAGGATGTAACTTCACTTATCCGAACACACAATGCATAAAAATGTGACTTTAAGGTCATTTAATGTACAACAAAAGTTTCTTTGAATTTGAATTCAGCTAAAATTCTTTGATGGAAAGATGCAATTCAATTATCCTTCAAGGACATTTTCAGATATCACATTCCTCTTCTTGAGATCCTAGGTTCCATCCTTTTACGATCTCACATCCTTTCCCATGCAACCCTAGGGTCAGAATAAACTCTTACCTTGCTACCATCTTGGCACCATCCACTGATTTGGTTTCTTTCACCACGCGTGCAGCAGCTTCAGGATTCTGCAGAAAATCCAGGTAAATTCTGAAAGATAAAACAATCATATACTGGTTTGCAAAAATGATGTAAGCATAAAAATAGGTGTTCTAACATAATTTTGGGTTGCTGATTGCAGACTTCTAATTTTTGACACACACACACATATAATATATATATATATATATATAATAGTATAAATTTTTATTTATGCAAACATTATTGGTTACATATGTGCATACATGTTTCGATTGTACTCTTCACAAAGAGTCTTTGGTCTGAAAAGGTTGACTCTCTGTGAAGAGTACAACCGAAACATGTATGCACATATGTAACCAATAATGTTTGTATGAATAAAAAAAATATATTAAAGAACAGCTCTACTTGTTATTGAGCACTTTTTATAAACACTGGAGTTTCAACAGATTTATATCTACAGAAACTAATACAATACGTGTAATATATATATATATATATATATATATATATTTTTTTTTTTTTTTTGATTTTATTCCATTAGTTGCGACAAAACAAGTTTTGTTTCATTGGTGCTAATAGCGACCAACTCATCGGGCCGGCGAAAGGAATTCAAAATTCCTTTCGCCGGCCCGATGAGTTGGTCGCTATTAGCACCAATGAAACAAAACTTGTTTTGTCGCAACTAATGGAATAAAATCAAAAAAAAAATATATATATTTTGCTCTGAATTTTCATTGAGCACTCTCATAAACCCGGTTTCGACTTCCTTCGGATTCATACCCCCTGGATATTTGTAACAAGTTAATTATATATATATATATATATATATAACAGTATAAACCCAAAAAGTGTACATGTTCCAGCCCAAAAACTTGTTTCCGCTTGTACTATGATCTATCTGTATAATACTACATGAGTCCTATCTTCTGTACATACGTTATCACCTTTCACACTAAATTTTAAAATATGAGATCGTCTGATCACTAAGGATGAAACGCAAATAAATAATTGAGAAATATCTGATGTTACTGTTCACCAAAAATGAAGATTTTAACCATTTAAAAATGAACCGTTTCAAAATTAAAAACTTATTCTTTAAATTATTTTTATTTCAATGAAATTTTAATACATCTACTTGTTATAATTTTAAATGAATTAGAAAACGTGATATCTATTTAGCTGACAATTATTTTTATAGTAAGAACAACAGGTAAGCATATGTGAAATTTTCATGTCTCTTGGTTGTTTTGTTTTACTACATATCAACTTTTTTCGGGTTATTTAATGCCAAATACGGTCATTTTGGTGAAAGTTTTTATGCTTCAAGTTCTTTATATGTTCAAGTATTCATTCATGGTGTTTGGTTGTTTTGTTTCATGGCATATCAACCCTTTTCAGGTTATTTAATAATGCTTAATTTGGTCTTTTTAGTAAAAGTCTTTATACTTCAAATTCTTTATATGTTCAAATATTTGTTCATGGTTTTCGGTTGAGTAGAAGGATGGGAAGGGATGGGGAAGGGATAGGGAGGGAGGGGAGAAAGGGAAGGGCGCGAAATTGTTTTTTGTTTTCGATTTTGAAGAACATGATTGAGTTTTGCAAAGAAAAGGAAAAAACAATAAAACATCAATGTTTGGTGCATTTTGAGTCAGGAAGTCAATAACTTCGGACAGCCTGATTTGGTAGCACCAGTAGGTTCTATTTGACCTATAGATGGGGCCCTTACAGGTACTACCACTCCGGGCCAGAGTGGACCTGGGAGTAATGGCAACTAAGGGGCAACTCCACATTCCCCATAGCTCCCAAATGGAGGCCTCACCACTGGATGTCTTTTAAGGTCATACCCAGGACCGTGTGAAATTTTCACAGGGCCCTGCTAGTATTTATATATTGTACTAGCAGATTCTTTGGCATTGCCTGCAAATAAACAAAGACCCCTGTTTATTTCTGCTCCCAGCCTAAACCCCATTTTTATCCTTATTCTTTTAAATTTCTATAATTTTCAATTTTAAAGTTATAAATAAAATAACGTAAAACTTTCTCTTTGCTATTGTACCCCCTTTGATCAAAATGAAATATACTTATCCAAGTAATCTGGGTAAAGTAGTTACAGAATATATATATATATATATATATATATATATATATATATATGGTTATGGGAATCTATCTTCAAATCCCTAGAAAGATTTTATGTTCACACAGACAGGAACTACAATTTTATATATAGTCGGCGATGGCTTACCTGATGACATTGTCCCAGTCTTTAGCCATCCTATAAGCTTCCACTGCATCTTTATAATGACCTTCTGCTTCCTTAGCTTTGGCATATTGGATACGGATCTTTGGAGAAGTAACGTTCGGAAGCAACTCTCCCACTTTTATCCTAGGAACAGCAGAAAGAAATGAAAAGTACAATCAGCAATAACACTACAAAAAACAAGACATTCAGATGATAAGACATATCAGACACGACTCTTTTTTATAAGCATTTGACGGCTTTTCTACGGGATGTGCCACAAGAAAATAACCCCCAAACACCTGCCAACAACTACGAGAGGGCGTGTATACTCCTAAAGTGCCAGAAGTGTGCTGTTGTATGGCTCAGAAACTTGGTATGGTTTGGTAGTTTTGTTTTACGGCATATCAACCCTTTTTGGGTTATTTAATGTCGAATCTGGTCATTATAGTAAAAGTTTTTATGCTTCAAGTTCTTTATATCTTCAAATGTTTAATCATCGTTTTTGGTTTGGTAGTTTTGTTTTACGGCATATCAACCCTTTTCGGGTTATTTAATGCCGAATCTGGTCATTATAGTAAAAGTTTTTATGCTTCAAGTTCTTTATATCTTCAAATGTTTAATCATCGTTTTTGGTTTGGTAGTTTTGTTTTACGGCATATCAACCCTTTTTGGGTTATTTAATGTCGAATCTGGTCATTATAGTAAAAGTTTTTATGCTTCAAGTTCTTTATATCTTCAAATGTTTAATCATCGTTTTTGGTTTGGTAGTTTTGTTTTACGGCATATCAACCCTTCTTGGGTTATTTAATGTCGAATCTGGTCATTATAGTAAAAGTTTTTATGCTTCAAGTTCTAAAAATAAAATAAAAAAGGGGAGGGAGAAAGGGAGAGGGGCTGTTGTTTTTGTTTTTGGTTTTGTAGAACATAATTAAGTTTTACAAAAAAAACAAAAAAAAAACAAAAAACGTCAATGTAGGTGAATTTCGTCTCAGGGAGCCACAGGGCAGCCTGATCTGGTATCACCAGTCAGAAACTTGGGCTGTCTCTGCTGGCATACTAAAGAAGCTGCGCTGTAATGACAGGGCAATGGTCAGATGGATCTGTTTGGTGAGGCCTGAACAGTACGTTTCTTTTGAATCCCTGCTCTCACAGGTCGACTTGAAAAGCCTTGCGGACATCATGCAGAAGAACAGACTGCGTTGGTTGGGTCACATTGAGCGTAGCGATGGCTGGATTGCTAAAGTCCGACAGTTGAATGTGCCAGCAGAGAACATCACCACTGGCAGACCCAAGTTGACTTGGGAGGACGTAGTGAAACGTGATAGGAAGGCCATGGGTATGGATTCCATCAAGCCTTGCCAAAGACAGGAGTGGAGAAGAAGACTTAGATTTCGAGACTAGACAATCAGGCTCCACCCTCACCAGAGGATTAATTGTGGCCTGATTCAACAAATAAACCGGTTGATGATGATGAAACCGGATATTTAACACAATTTACATGTACATATGTAATCGTTGGAAATAGAAAACAGTGGTTGATAAGAGAAGCATTGCTGAAACAGATGAAAAATAAAATTGTAGAATTTGGTATATTCGGACTACTGTTCTCATCTTGGGTGTTTTTATCACAACGTTTCGGTCGATGTAACCTCCGACCTTCTTCAGGTGTACTTTGTCGAACTCGGGAATCTTTCTGTCGAACTCAGGAATCTAGACCGAATTTCGAACGGAACCCATTATTAAATCCACGGGAGTTGCATGCACTCGTTCTATCTGTCGTGACTGGGAAGAAGTCTTAAGTAATTCGCAATTCTTCGTATCGCCTGCAATGAGGATTGAACCTTCAACCTTCAGATGACTGTCACTTAGAACTGAATTTTACTTAGTACTATATCCACTGTGCCACGGGTCCTTCTTCCCAGTCATGGCAGATGGAACGAGAGCATGCTACACCCGTGGATTAAATAAAGGGTTCCGTTCGAAATTCCGTCCAGATTCCCGATTTCGACGTTCTTTGTTGTTATAAAGGAAGTGAACGTTCTTTGTGAAACGTTTTCTTCCATATTAATAAAATATAGAAATTGATATAAGCATTTCTATATCATTAAATCCACGCAGGTAGCATTCTCTCGTTCCATTTACCATGACTGGGAAGAAGTCTTCAGTCATGGCAGATGGAACGAGAGCATGTTACCCCTGTGGATTTAATAAAGGGTTCCATTCAAAATTCCGTCCAGATTCCTGAGTTCGACAGAAAGATTCCTGAGTTCGACACAAAGTGCACCTGAAGAAGGTCGGAAGTTACATCAGCCGAAACGTTGTGATAAAAACACTCAAGATGAGAACAGTAGTCCGAATATACCAAATTCTACAAATTATCAACCCTCATCTCAAAATTCTGAAACAAAAATAAAATTGTATTATTTGGATTATTCGGACTACTATTCGCATGTAGGTTGTTATATTCATAACGTTTTGGTGGATGTAATCTCTGACTTTCTTTAGGTGAATCTTTTTTTTTACTTAAGAACTTAATAGTTATTGAATTAGATAAATGCTGAATATTCATTATAGGCTGTCCTAACGTAATAATAGTAATGGACCACCAGCCCATAAAAGTATTTGGCGACAGGGACCATAGCAAGATACATAGCTCACACCTCTTTAAGCTTAAAGAGAAATCACTCGGTCACTATCCAGGAAAGTGGCACAAAGGGTCTGATGCCATCTTCCACAATCCAGTCTCCAAAATAGATGCTACAGTGGAATTAGCAACCCATCAAGCCATGACTGATTCCAAGGTCAATGATACAATTCTGTTCGCAGCGCCATATTGAATTTAGTAGTCAGTGTTCAGCTGTCTGAGCAGTTGAGCTCAACTAAATAAATTGAGACAGAAGCCCAGAAAGCTGGTTCATAAGAAGGTTGGAACATTCCATTATGCTTACATGAGAAAAGTTCATTCTCTGAGTAATGATTGGCTGCTAGTCAATAAGTGGATAATTCCACAATAGTCAAACTCTGAAACCTGTATGCATTTTTGAACTGAATTCTTTATTTAATCCACGGGGGTAGATTGTTCACGTTCCATCAGCCATAACCGGGTAAAAGAGCTAATTTTTATGTTCGTCTTAGTTATTATCGCCTGTAGTAAGGATTGAACCTTCAACCTCCTAAAGACTGATTGCTAACCAACATCTTACCAGTTATGCCGCATGTTCAATTCTGAAACAATAAAAACACAAATGCTACATGAGATGTTCAATATGCTTTCCATGAGCAGCTGCACAACGACATAGACGGTAGATCCAACTTCCCGTCGCCCATTCGGATGATTTCAAGCGAGTTATTGTTCCAAGGTTCCATCAAAAGAGTTTTTAAGGATTTTATCAATGTGACTTTTTTTGTGACCTTTTTTCTCTGTAAGCGAAATTGATGCAACAGTAAACTCCAAACAGTAAAATCCATTATGAACGTTCCAAGGGCCATTTTTTTGGTTTTTAAATGGTAAAATGTGTGTTTAAATACATAATGTTTGCCGAAATATACATTTTCTGTTTTTGTTTGTGGAAATTCAACGGTTAATATGAAAAAAACAAAAAACCTTAATGTTTAAATTTATAATTAACAATCAGGGATATGCAAAAATAGTGCTAAAGACAGAATTTTCCATATAAGGTTAGATTAAGCAGAGAAACGGAAAATTCTATTCAAAGTTCAAAGATTAAAATTAGGGTTACGTGTCAGGATATGACATCATAGGCATGAAATCCAAAAAGCCAGGAAGATAGAAAAATCTTTCTCTTTGGTAGGCGAGCTGATTGGAGTTGGACGTTTGTTTCCAACACCCCCCCCCACCCTCCTCCTCTTCTGGGAAGCAGGTGATGAGAAGCTTACGTAAAAAACTGAAGCAACAAAGAACATGACGCCATTGATTGATCAAGTAAGTCGTTTGCATGAAGGGGGGGGGGGGGGTAAGCAGCTATCAAAAAGCCTAACTGCTTTCTCTGGTGGTTCTGTTAAAAGAGACCAATCTCCTTTTCCCTTTCATCACGTCAGGTTTGCTGCTTCCTGTCCCTGTTACGTCACTACCGAGACACATAGTTGTTACGACTTCTACTTGGAAAATTCCACTCTAGTTAACTTTTAACCTTATGTAGAAATTTACCATACTAATCCTATTTTTTACACACCCATCTCTTATCTTGCTACACTAGACTACAGCTGATTTCTTTCAATGAGACGACGATGGACCATCTGGTGGGGGCTCAAAAGGATTCCTCATCTAGTATTACAAACGGCTTCTTAGTGCCATGTAATGTTACAAGACTGTCGGAGTCAAACCATTTTAAAATTTCAGGAGTTGAATTAACTGTTTCAATGCCTTGCATAATAAATCATTTTAGATAATTTCTTAAACACAAGCTGTTATTTTGGCCAAAGCTGTTCAACCTTTCTGAATGGTATCAGTACATAAGCAAATGCAATTGATCTGAACATGCAGTTTGTTTCAATCACTTGCAAAGTCAAATACAAAGATTGACGGAAGTGAATGTTGACGAATGGATAGAAACTTACCAGTTTTTAGCCTTGATGTAAACACCAGCTGCCTTATCGTAGAAAGCTCCTTTCTCATAAAGCAGAGCAGCTTCTGAAAATTGCTGAAAAAACAAATATATATATATATATATATATATATAAAAATATATATATATATATATATATATATATAACTTTGACATTTTAGAAACAGTTAACATGACGCAAGATTTTGTTAAACAAATGAAATATTTATTAAATCATTTTTATTTTTTTTAAATCCAAATTTTCGGTTTTAAAAATGGTACAGACTTTAAAAATTGGTACAGACAATATTTTCCTTTTTTTTTTCCATAGTTGAAGTTTTACGGCTTGGCCGAAGATCGATCTTCTGGTGTTATGAAGCTATTGTTTTTTTTTTATGTGTTCGATCTGTAGTGTAGCGCACTGGGACACGTGTACGATAATGAGATTCAAATTTTACTACAGCTTAGAAGCGCCGTTGAAACGATAACTTTGAAATTTTAGAAACAGTTAACATACGCGTCATGTAAATTGTTTCTAAAATTTCAAAGTTACCGTTTTATGAACCCCTTAGCCGTGCAGATCGTGATCGTTGTGGCAATAAAAAAAAATATATCCAAGTTCCTCTATGCCGGGATAGCGACGATGATGATGACGTCGCCGATTTGGTTGTCTCGTCCAGCTACAAACACACTCCCACATTGAAACTGTTTATAGCAGCGAGTGATCACTGGGCCAACCGCAATTCTGCCACACAGCTGGAGGTGCTCTGTGCCTGTAATTAACGATGACAGGCCCAAATAAATCTCCGTCAAGTG
>OY744521.1:7446388-7621388 GCA_963556195.1 Sepiola atlantica | reverse complement strand
CGGGCCACTCCACCTGCACAGATCTTGTCATGTTCCGCTTCGTTTTCAAGTTTGGTAATTCCTTGTTTGTAGTGACTAAGAGCATCCATAAAGGATCCAGTCAGTTCCAACTCTTCCGCATATTCTCTTGAAATGAAGGGAATGCTTGATGGATCCATGACTTTGGCTAACTGAAGGGCACTGTCCCACTGCAATAGATGCTTCCTCATCTGCAGAAAACAAAAAGAACGGAACATATATTTTAGAAAATCAATTATTAGGTTCTAGTCTGCAATATTTGAATTTATAAGACACACATACATTGGTCAATGTGGTTGTGGTCACTTGTCTATTTAAGGGTCGCATGGATTGACCAAAAGGTAAAACCCAATCACTGCTCCCTTAGGACACAAATGAACAATCCTATATAAATTCAAATGCATAGTGCCCTTTTTTTCGAGTCTTTTTCACTACTATGGCTGATTGCCTTAAGACATGTCCCTCCACCTATGAAAAAAGGGCCAACAATTTCTACATATTGGGGTCCCAAACGTGGTACACTTGTTCAACAGAGATAAGTCTGCGAAAGCACGAGTTCGCCGACCCCTCTTTTGTCTATTTACATACTTGCACCCACAGTTTTGTATATCATTCTTTACTACTTGCCTAAGTAAAATTGTTCAATTAATATACATGGTTGTTGTTCCTTCTCTTTAAAAGTTGTCACTCACAATTCATATTTTTAGCGGTTATCTATGAGTACAAATCTCTATTTTCTTTGTGTTTGATTGGAAATTTTTGACAAAAAATCTCTACAGCAAATAGATAATTCAACAAAAACAATAGTAATTTCTAAAGGGGTAAGAGCAAGGGTTGCCAACCTATGGCACATATGCCAACAGTGGCACATTGCATCATTACAAATAAAGGAGAATTTTACTTCAATTAATTCTAATTTAAAACTTAGCAACTATTTCAATTGATTATATTATTCCACGTGCATCTAATTAATTTTGCACGTTTTAAACATTTTATAAAGTTAAAAACTCGTAAATATAAAAATATCACTAAAGTAAAGTTTATCTTTCGCTGGTATGAAGTACTTTAATTGAACACTGTTGAATATCTCCATATTATCATATAAATTTGTGTCTTTCGTTTGCACTTCCAGTTTCCTCTCTTAATTTTTATTTATCTTCCTCCCACAAGGTAAGATGTGACACAAGGTCGGGAAAGTGGGATTTGAAAAGCCAGCGCCCGATGAAGGTGAGCAGTCTGGCCTCTTAATAAACCTCTTATCTTTTTCAAACACATAGTTTGTGGCGGCTGTTTATTGGAATTACATTTGCTCCCAGCAAATATGAGCAGCGGTTTGATCCCAGCTTTCGCCGGTGACGTCTGTGTGTGGTTTGCACAAACGCATGGTATTACGTTCGACGTTAAGCAGCTTAATCTTTCATTAACTGCAACTGTGAAGAATCTTATTACTGCTCGACAGCCGAGCGCCTCGTATGAAAGCACCAAGAGTGAGTTTCTGCGACGTACTTCGTTATTGGTGGAGCGCCATTTTCAAACACAAGTGAATGATGAGTTGCTAGGAGATCGGACACCTAACCAGCTCCTTTCTCGTATGAGGGAGTTCGCAGAGTACACACCAGCCGACAGTGAGGAAATTATTCATATCACGTTTACCATCCAGTGTTCAGGCCATGCTAGTGCCTATGATGGAGACGGGAACCGTAGAGCAATTAGCATCCTCGGCAGACGATTATTAGATTCACAGAGAGACCCCCCCCCCCCTGGTGAATACAACGCTGTAGCAGAGATTTCTTCTGTTGTGCTAGGTCGGCCCTTGACTTTGCATATAAAGCCATGCAGAGGGCAACTGAGTGACTTACTATGGAGGTGGAAGTTTTGAAGTTGTCCAGAGCGCGATCACTTTTGCAACGGCATTGTTGTAGTTCTCCTTCACCAGCTTGTTATACTGCTGGTTTCCACAAAGTCTGTTTTTACTACGACTTTCTTCTGTTGTGCTAGGTTGGCCCTTGACTTTGCATATAAAGCCATGCAGAGGGCAACTGAGTGACTTACTATGGAGGTGGAAGTTTTGAAGTTGTCCAGAGCGCGATCACTTTTGCAACGGCATTGTTGTAGTTCTCCTTCACCAGCTCGTTATAATGCTGGTTTCCACAAAGTCTGTTTTTACTACGACTGCTTCAATGATTGAGCCCACCGTTGCGTTAAGTCTTCTGCATTCGTTTCACAAAATCAGGGAAACGGGAATCGCGAGAAGTGAACACATCACTTCCTCTCCAGAATCTACCTGTTAATCGTGCGTTCTATGTAAAGGATTTTGTTTCTCACCATCACTTATTGGTTGATACAGGTGCAGCTTGTAGTATTTGGCCCCTTAAGTTCTTTAAAAGAGAAACAAACCACCAGCATCTCCTGTCATGCTCCAGGCTGTGAATAACTCTGCCATACCCATGTTCAGCCAAGTTTCTCACTCGTCAGACCTGCAACGATCTAGAGACTTCGCGTAGATATTCATTTTCGCAGACAGACCCTACTCTATCTTAGGTCCTGATTTTTAACTTGCTAATGGATGTGCATAAACGTAAACTGGTAGATTCACGTAATAAATTATGAAAGCTTTTAGACCACTCACTAGTCCTGTAATTTTTATAGCCTCTACGGAAGACCTTTATCAGTCGTTACTAAATTCCTTTCCGGATTTGACCAATTTGGATTTCGAAATAAATCGGCCTGCTCACTCTACGATGCATTTCATCAAAACTACTGCTGCCTCTGTTTTTTCACGTTCTTGTTGCTTCTCTCCCCGAGAAGTTAAAGACGGCAAAGGCCGAATTTAATCACATGCTTCAGATAGGAGTTATTCGTCCCTCGTCTAGCTCTTGAGCATCTCCTTTGCATATGGTTCTGAAGAATTCTGGGGATTGGTGTCCAACCGGAGATTTGCGTCGTTTAAACAAAATTACTCTTCTCGATCGCTATCCTGTTCTTCATATTCAGTCGTGGCATGGCTGTAAATTTTTTTCCAAATCGGATCTGGTAAACGCTTACCAACAAACTTCAGTTAATCCAGCTGCTATTCCGAAGACTGCTCTGACTACTCCTTTCAGAGCGTTCAAATTTTTAACCATTCCGTACGGCTTTATTAACGTAGCTAGCACTTTTCAGCGTTTTATGGACAAAGTAGTATGTGCCTTAGATTTCTTATGCAGTTATATTGACAATATTTTAGTAGCTAGCTTCTTGCTTGAGTAACATTTGATACATCTCCGTCTTCTCTTTGAATGTTTTCAGCGGTACCATGTCGGGATTAACCCTGTTGTAGAGTATGGAAGATTTCTTTTCCAACGTCCGTCACAGTTTACTACTCAAAAACAAGATGGTCGCTTTTCCAGCTTGCTTTATACCATACTAAGGAAGAGATAACTCCCGTCTACTCTTTCAACACAAGAGTAGATAACTCCTTTACCTATACACCTGTTAAATGTATTTTTAGTGCTACAAGTCTTGTCTTTTTGAGTCTTGTCACTAGCTAAAAGAAAATTTCACCCCTTCCTGTAAAAAGTTAAAACTCTACAGGATTTACGGTCACCAACTGCGACATTTTCTGGGACTATTAAATTATTAGACGTTTTATCACACACTGCATGGATATCCTTGCTCCTTTAACTGACCTTTTAGAAAAATAAAGGATTAAGTTATTTCATTAAATGACTGCCAGCTGAAAACCTTCGACTAGACAAAGAGGAAGATTGTAGGCTCATCTTTGTTGTCACATTCCATACCTGATGCTCAATTTTCTCTAGTCGTCGATGTATCTAGTTCTGCAGTCGGTGCAGTTTCACAGCATCACCACCAGCAAATTCAACCATCATTCTACTTTTCTTGTCAATTGACGCCTGCAGAAACTCGATATGAAATTTTGGCTATTTACTTAGCAATAAAACACTTTCACCACACATAAGAGGGTCGTAAATTTGCTATTTATACAAACTATTGTCCCTTTAAGCACGACAAATATTCGCTTCGGGAAGCTAGGAATTTGGATTTCATTTCCCAGTTCTCCAGCGACATACGTCATCTATCCGATACACAGAATACTGCTGCAAACACACTGTCTTGTCTTCCCATCGGTGCTATTTCTTCCCCTGAGGACATCAACCTTCGTCAAATGGCTTTTGATCAGCCACATTTAGACATTTTAAATCTGTCAGCTCCAGAATTTGCTACTTGTGAATTTCAGTACATTCCCCCATCCCTACAACGGATGAACAAACCTTGTGCGAAACTGCAATGAAATCACGTCGCCCCCTTCGTTCCTGAAGCTCATCGCAAAACTGTCTTTTCTTCTTTGCACGGTCTGGCTCACCTTGGAATTTCCGCCATGGTGAAGCTGGATTCTTCTGGCTGAGTACGAGACATGAAATAACTGCTTAGACCCGTTCCTGTTTATTCTGTCAGAAAGCTAAAGTGCACAGGCATATACAAGCCCCTCTCGGAACTTTCAGTATTCCCCGATGCATAATTTTACCATATCCACATTGACCAGGTTGGACCTACTCCTACATGTTAATCTGTATTTTTACTTGTTGGCATCCAATTAAGTTATATTTCTACTGAAACTGTCGTGCATGCCCTAATCGCTGGCTGGATTTTGCATTATTGTGTCCCTGTAAAAATTACCACTGATCATGATAGGCAATTCGAATCCCAACTATTTCAACAACTTTCCAAAATTCTGGATACTAAGCGTACAAGGATCACCAGCTATCATCCAGCTTCTAATGGTATGATAGAGCAATTTCATCATTAATAGAAAGTCGTTTTACATGCAGCTCCTGATTCTCAATGATAGATTGAGTATGTGCCTATTATTCGCCTTGGTTGTTGTGTTGCTATCAAGGAGGATTTGGGATATTCGCCAGCAGAATTAGTTTACAGAATTCCATTGGCATTACTTGACCAAATATTCAGCCCCTTCGGATTCTCCTGTGATTGACACGGATCAGTACACAGACAGACTCAGATGCTATTTTAACAGTCTGCCGCTGATGAACCCTCAGCAACAAAGTATAAAATCAGCAGTTTCTAAAGACATCGCCTCATGGATTCATGTGTTTCTACGGAAAGACTCGGTGAAATCCCCACTCACACCACCTTACTCCAGTCCTTATTGTGTGCTGGGATGAATAGGAAACATTTTTTACTCTGGATATTGGGAGTACAAAAGAGACTATATCGGTCGATAGGTTGAAACAAACCTTTTTGGACACTGACACCCAGGAACCTCATGTTCAACCCCTACTCAATTTTCCTGAGCCAACTGAGAAGGAACCTCAAGAGAAAAAAACATTTAAAATCGAACTGGACATTTATTTTTCCTCCTATGGTTGCAATGTGCATGTTTGTTTAAATTTATTCTCTTGTGCTGTTACTGTCAAGAAAGCATATCTTGTTTTTATCGGCTATAAGCCTAAGCAGGGAGAAATGTAGCAGTTATATGATTACAATCTATTTTCTTTTTTTATCCTTATTCGCAGGATTATTAATACATTATTCAATCCGAACACTTTTGTGTGGAAGGCACTTCTGTCAAACTTTTTCATTGCATTTTCCCACACTTTTATCAGTCGGTGTTTAAATGTCAATGTGACAAAGTGGCATATTCCTGTCTACCCCTAAGCCATGACTTTGGTTAGCATGAGATGAATGCCCCATACTAAATCCATGTTTCGAGTACACGCACGTCTACTGACTCAATATATATTCGTAATTTTGTCTACATAACTCTTTCAAGCCCATGCCTGTCTTGTTGATGAAAGTGTATGAAAAAAAATTGATTCAAATTGTAGATGAAGACGAATGTCATAACCAAACTACGGTAAAACGTTTTTATTCCTACCAAACAAGGCCTACAGGATGGATATTTACGCAATAACCCTTTCCTCCTACAGTTCACGACCTTTCTTCATCTACAATTGCCTCACCTGTGCAGATCCTAGACGAAGAAAATAATCCTATCAACAAACAAACATAAAAATGCACATAAATATAAAACTTTCAGCCATTGATCATTGTTTTATTTTTTCCGCTGATGATCACATACATTTCCGTAGATTGCAACTGGATCACAAACTGGTATTTAAGCAATACCACCTGGGTCACCTGGAAATAGAGATCCAATGTTAAGAGACACAAAACCTCTACAAAGGTAGATATACAACATCTATTTTACGACAGAAGAAAAATTTAATTATCTTACCTCAAGGGCTTCTTTTGGTTTTGACGAATTCAGAAATGACTCCTGAGACAGATTGAAGTCTTTTAGAAACATTGCAATGTAGCCAACCACCAAATTCCATTCCTCCATATTCTGTAATATTACAAGACATTAATACAAATATGAGAATCCTAAAGTTAAAAGAGGCAATACACCATATATTAAGAAATCACAATATTTTGAAGGTCTATGTGCTATGAAAGCACATTGGACATCATATCTAACATTTGTGTTCTTCCTTTTAACAATGTTTCTGTTATCAACAACTTTTTTCTATTTCCAATAATTTCCTATTCAGTGTAAATTAATTGAGCTAAATTTCTAGGGGGGTGTGGATGGGTGCACCCTGTAGTATAAGCTCTGTACCTAATAAAATTTTAAATAATTTGTGTGCACATTGGATAAATATGATAACAAGTTGCTTAAGCAAAACTAAATATGGTCATTTCTGAACTACTACTACGTCTTTTCTCATAATATGTATCATGTATCATCTAACAAATTTATCTTGTTGGATTTTTAATATTAAACGTGAATAGCAATGCACTTGACAAATCGCGATTTCTTCTTTGTTATCCTTGCAGCATGTTATTTAAACACTAAAAAAGTGTAATTGGCTCCAGTTTCTGTAAAAAAATTATTATTCCAGCAAAAAAGATTTTTACAATGGAGACAATTTTAAATACTGACCTAAAAGGCTCAAAATTTAAGCGAGATAATTTCTATTTTAGCTTAAAGATAAAAATATGGTACTTATGCAGTTTACGAACCGTGCTTTCATTGGTACATTCCGGCAGGTTATGTAACCGTTGGAAGGTGTCGAACAAAAACTTTGTTTTTTTTGTGTCGAAAACGCTGGCCAATGTTAAAATTCTAGAAACAGGTATCATATGTTAATTTCAACGGAAAAAAATCAATGAAAACTTGGAAAAAAAATATGTAAATTATTAAGAAATTTTTAAAATGTAAGAAAAGAAATTCAAATCAAGGAACAAAACACTCATTGTATGTGGTAAGTTTCATGAATAAATATTTGTTTTTGTTTGGTGGACAAAATATGGTGCAACAACTGATAGTAAACAGTTATTTTATGAGTTTTTTTTTCCATGTCAATTCTTTTGAAACCCTACCAACTAGGTTAGGGTTAGGTTAGGGTTAGGTTAGGGTTAACTGATATCAAACATTTTTTTTAACGTTTTTTTTTTTTTGCGAACAGTTTTTTACTTTTCAAATTTTTTTTTTATTGCCAATTCTTTTCTACTCTACCAACCAGGTTAGTGTTAGGTACTGTTTCTTTTAGGGTTAGGTGTTGGATAATGGCCCTGTGGGGCCGGACGCATCTTGAAGTGGACGTATGTGTGTGGGATCGTTTGCTTTGGCTTGCGCGATTTAGTGCGGGTGGACCCGTACAGTCGAATGCAAAACAAACTGGTTTTCACAGTCGGAGCTTACAGACGTTGACAGGGCCACCGTGTTAACGAGACCTCAGATCAAGGGTCAAGGTACACCTGCGCATGTGGGTTTTGTGACGTCACGGGCTTTTGTGTGGGAAGCAGAGTTTGGAGTCTGGGTTTTGGAAGCGGGCCGAACGGACAATTTCTCTATATAGTCTTTAACATGATTAGGGGAATTAAATTCCCTAAGAGAATACAGGCATGAGATTTCTTCTTCCCCCACTTCGAATGGCTAAGGACTTAAGCTAGGAATTAACTACGATAGAGTAGTAATTTGGTCTCTCCCTCGACGTTAGTGAGGCATCTCCATAGCCGACAGAAATTTGACGCCTGAATAAAACAGAATCAAAAGTTTAAAAGATTATTTGTCTCATGAATTGTGGTATGAAGGTTTTGTTGCAGACACAGCAGATGACATCGAGACAGCACCCCTCCACCCGACGAAAGAAGAAAAGATACGAGAAACTAAACGACATTGAGACGACACCCCTCCACACGATGAGGAAAGAGAGAAGGTACGAGAAATTAAAAGGTATGCAACATAGGTACTGTTTCTGTTAGGGTTAGGGTTAGGGTTAGATACTATTTTTATAGCAAATTTTCTGTGGACTTAAGCACCGACGCTGGAAAAGTAGAAGAAGGGTTAGAGGACGTGGAAGGAAGCTACTCGACAGGGTACACTTTAGCAATGTCCCCTAATATGGAGACGAAGAGATTGTTTCTGAATTTCTGTTTCCACATAAATTCACACAGATAGCAGTCAATTAAATCTCTGCAATATTTTCATCGCGGTTTCCAATTTTTGTTGACTAAGCGTTTCGACACCTTCCAACAGTCTGCGAGAGTTCAACATCAGTGGTTTTGAGAACATCTGTGCCTCAGTCGGGTTAGCAGCACTAATACTTTGTTAATTTCATTGGTCAGCAGACGATCCCGAACGTCTGAATTTCTTCTTTAATAACTAAATCACTCAACATACCTGAACTTCCAGAAGATCCATCACCATTGCAGGAGCCTTGATATAACGGTAAATCTCAACAGCTGATCAGTACACAACCAAAATGAGATTAAAATAAAGAAATTGAACAAGTTAAGAATGAACATAAAAACAAACAATTCTATATCAGAAAAGATTCCAATGTAATTCAATCGTAAAATAATTTACAATATAATTTAATAGTAAAATAATGTCAATGTAATTAAAAAGTAAAATAATTGATAATATAATTTAATAGTAAAATAATTTCTAATGTAATTAAATAGTAAAATAATTGACAATATAATTCAATAGTAAAATAATTTCTAATGTAATTAAAAAGTAAAATAATTGACAATACAATTTAATAGTAAAATAATGTCCAATGTAATTAAATAGTAAAATAATTGACAATATAATTCAATAGTAAAATAATTTCCAAGGTGATTAAATAGTAAAATAATTTACAATGTAATTCAATCGTAAAATAATGTACAATATTATTTAATAGTAAAATAATTTCTAATATAATTCAATAGTAAAATAATTTCTAATGTAATTAAATACTAAAATAATTTCCAATATAATTCGATAGTGAAATAATTTCCAAAGGTTTGAATAAAATAATATGCAATGTAATTTTATTGTAAAATAATTTGTGATGTATTTGTAGAATGACATCGAAAATCAGTTTATCATAAGTAATAAATAAAAATAATTTTATGACTTTATGGACAATACATTTATTTTTATATTCAATCAGAAATTTGCATTTCATCATGCACCTACCATAAACAGTATTTTTTTACAAAAAAAAAAACTACTAATGTGTGTGTTTTTAACACATCAAAAATAACAGAATATATCAAACCTTCATCAATATCCAAATTCCAAAGGGCACATTCAGCTAAACTCTCCCAGGTTTTTCTCTCATTTAGTGTTTTACACAGCTTCCAACAATCCTGCCATCTATAATTAAAAAAACAAAACAAAGAATGGATTTATATTAAAAGAAAAACCTTAAAAATAGCAAAAGATTGAATGCAGAAGAAAATCTGTACGATAATAATGATACCAAGAGTTTGGACATATACGTATATGTTACGTACTATGCTGACTTTGTTGTTGCTATCATTTTCTCATGTTTTCACAGGCCATATCACTAAAGGATTTATTTAGTCAGTGGGGCTGGAGATAAACAAAGAATACCACAGAGTAAAAAATGAGACTCATACAGGATTCAGACATGTGCCTCAGAAGAGGGATCGTCTAATGTTGACGTCGTCTAGACTATTAGACTTACAAGCGATTATGTCCAGAAAAAAAACGAAATTGTCACTGTGGCAAATATTAGTTTTTACTAGTAATGTAACCATATCTGCTGCATCATGTAATCGAAATACAATTAATTATATTTTTTGATATTGGAATTAATTTCCAACAGTATGTTATGCAATGTGTTGCTTTTCTTTAAACAAGCAGAAAAAAAGAAGAAAAAAAGCAGCATGATACATAACATACTGTCGGAGATGTGCGTGCGATATAAAAAAAATAGTTATTTTATATAGATCAGATCAATTCTTATGGGAATCAAATTTAAGAGCAAGCAAAAGATGATGAAATATTCTTGTTTACCATTTTAATTTGTATTAAATGCTTTTAGTCTTCTAGAAACATGTGTTAGTTTTTCTTTGTTTTGAAGCTGACAATAAAGTATGAACTAACTTTAATCTGTAATTATATATATATATATATATATATATATATATATGATAATTTTATTTACACAGACATGTACAAAATCTGCGACACTGGCATGTCGATGTTATCGATCAACAGTTACTATAAACTGAGATCTCATCAGGCAGAGTTGGAATCCGATCTTAACCTCAGATCATATTTGGAGAGAATGAAGTGGAGGGATAGAGAAAGAGAAGAAGAAGGAAAGAAATTTAACATTTCAAAAATTAAAGCCGTTAAAAAATTAAAATTAAAAATTAAAAAATCAAAAAATCTAAGAAACAAAAAACAAAAATCTAAAATCTAGAATCTGAAACAGACAGGGCAAATAAATAAATAAATAAATAAATAAATAAAAATATAAGGTGGAAAGAGGAACAAATAATGATGAGGGGAGAGACACATAGAGGAAAAAGAAGGAGAGAAAGAGGGCGTCTGTTGATTCAGATCAAGAGGGAAGGAGGGGGGTGGTAGACATGCACAAATCAGGTGTCAAAAAACCGTCGAGTTTATAAATGTATTTTTCCAAGTGAACTGTAATATCGTGTATATGCGTGTATGCGTGCGGGCAAACTGGTGGTGGGGCGGTGAGCAAATGTGTCGCGATTCTGGGTTTATATTGTCTTTATAATTTGTCTGGAGTTAATTTGAATAAATAAGTATATTCGTTAAATGTAACAGGAATAGTAGTAATAATAATAATAATAATAATAATAATAATAATAATAATAATAATAATAATAATATATACCCCTAATAATTGAGGTAAAGTAATTGAAATAATAAATGAATGATAATAAAAATGATAATAAAGATATGATAATAAAAATACTAAAAAAACTACTAAAAACTAAAAAATATAACTAAAGAATAACTAGAAAATGCCGGCGTTATTAGTTATTAATAATAATAATGGTAATAATAATAATAATAATAATAATAATAATAATAATAATAGATACCCCTAATAATTGAGGTGAAATAATGAAAATAATAATAAATGAAGTATAATAAAAATACTAAAAAATATTAAAAAATATATAACTAAAAGAATAACTGGGAAATGCTGGCGTTATTAATTATTATTAATAATAATAATAATAATAATAATAATAATCATGATAATAATAATGGTAATAATAATAATAAAAATAATAATAGTGGTCAATAATATTTTAGAGTTTATAAAAATAATAGTTTAGGAAAGAAATAGAATAATTAAGGAATATTAGGAATCTTAGGGGGTAGTGATTATCATAATAATATTAAATAATGATAAGATAATGTTTGCCGATATTATGATATGGGTTAATGGTTGCAATAATGCTGATCATATAAAAATAGTGATTTAACAAACAACAATAATCAGAGTGGTAATCCCAGTAATCTTAACAATAGCAATGATGATAGTGAAAAATTATAGAAGTAGTCATAATGGTGGCAATAATAGTAGTAGTAAAAATAATAATAATAATAATAATAATAATAATAATAAAAAAAATGGCAGTGGAGGCAAAAGTAAGATAACGGTAAAACATGGCAATATCAATATTATTAATACTAATAGTGATACTGTTAATTTCATTGCTGCAAATAACAATAACCATGATAGTAACGTCAGACATGATGTCACCACTGATAACAATAATTATCTTGATAAAAAGTACAGAAATGAAAAAATGAAAAAAGTGAAAAAGTGAAGAAAATAATTCAATGTCAAATAGTTAAGTTTAAGATATTAATAATAGTAGTAATAAATAATTGATAATGATAATCTAAAAATAATCTAAAAAATATAATCTAAAAAATAATCTAAGAAATATAGAAATATTAATCAATAAATGGATAAGCATAAAAGGGGGGTATTTAAGAGTAAAGAAAAATACAGAAGATGACCAATAGTGTTAATCGTTGTGGGTATGATAATAATAATAATAATAATAATAATGATAATAATGATAATAATAATAATAATAATAACAACAATAATAATACCAACCAATACTACCGCTTACAGTACTACTATAAATAATACTACAAACAAAAATGCTACTACTAATAAAAATAAAAATAATAATAATAATAATAATAATAATAATAATAATAATAATAATAATAATAATAATAATTAATAAAAGGTATAAGATGATAGTTGTGTTGACAAAATTTTCAGTTGGTGGGGAGGTGTTTTTTTTTTTTTTTTTTTTTTTTTTTTTAGTAACAGCCTAAGGGGTTATGAGTGGATTACTAAGAAGGTGTAATCTATTATGCCGACAGTTAATTGATGTTTCTTGTTTTTTGTTTAGAAGTTTGCCCCTATCACTAAATTTAATTATTTCAAGTTTTTCTGTTAGGCAAAGGTAGCAAGGTGAGTTTAGGGAACCACAAGTGCTAGTTCTTCTAATTGTGTTCCAAGTTACTGTTGGTGATAGGTTATTGTTGTATAGTTCCCAGTAATATATAGAAAGTGAGGTTCTTTTTTGATATGTAGGGTTATTAAAAGAACACTTATGTCCAGTATATCTTTCTTTGAAGGTATTACCAGCCATACCTATGTAGAATTTTTTAAGGGTTGGGTTTTCTTTAGTAGAGATGGTTGCTTGATATACTGATTGGGTTATTTGGCAATTATGTTGTAATGGGCATTCTTTTTTGTTTGTGCAGTTACAGGCCTTGGTATTTGCTGTTTTAGTTGCGGTAGTTTTTTCATTTAGAATTTTGTTGTTATGTTTTTTTATTATTTTTTCTAAATGTTCACCACAGCTATAGCTTAATTTGAGGGTGTTTTTATTAAAGATTTTATGCAGTATATTGTTGGGAGGGAAGTGTAGATTGATTAAGTCTAAGAATCTTTTACCGAGTTTGGTTTTAACCATGTTGTTATATGGGGGTGTGAACCAGATAATTTTTCTACCCCTATTTTTGCGTCTGTTGTTGGGAGGTGTAGGTTTGGTGAATTTAATTTGGGTGTTTTTGTATCCACTTTGCTTTAACGCTTTATTGTAAAAGTCCTTGTGTTTGTTGAAAATTTCTTCATTAGAGGAGTTATCACTAATTCTTTTTTCGATTGATCTGGGGATGTGTTGAATAATGGTTTTTGGGTGGTTAGAGAGTGGGTGGACATAGATCGGGTTGGCATTGTCCTTAGTATACGGTTCATAAGTTTCTTTATCTAAGTTGAATGTTACATCTAGAAAATTAACTATTTTAATGTTAGATGTTATTTCTACTTTGAGATCTAATCTTTTCATTTCTCTAAGGATAATTTTTTTTACTCTTTCACATTTTTGTCCATTTGAGTTCTTTACTATTAGTAATCCGTCATCCCTATATAGGCCTATATCTTCAATGCTAATGTTTTTTGTGAGATTATATAGTATGTAAAGACCAACTAGATCAGTGACTTCTGCTGAGTCCAGGGAACCCATAGAAACATCAAAAGATCCAATATATATATATATATATATATATATATATATATATATATCTACGTATATTTGAAGAGTTTACCAAGATATTGTTTTCTTTTTCTTCCAGAGAGGATGCATCACAACGAAAATATATTTTATTTATTATTTATTTATTTTGTAAAGCTATTGTTCCCTACACGTGTTTCGCTACCTAGCAAGGTGCTTGCAAGGCAGTTCATCAGGGGAGATACAAATCTAAGATATTGACCTCAACAACTGACAGTACCCCACAGGGGTTTGATCCAGTTGAAATAATTTAAGAAGAAAACAAGGAAAACTAGTTCAAAAGACAGCTCAAACAATTCGGCAATATGTGGCAGTTCTGATGTGGACCCACAAGAATCAAGTCAGAAACGCGTGTCCATGGATTACTTTTATGTACGTATAAAATTAATATATATATATATTAACGAAAAATACGGCCTTTGAAGTTTAGGATGACTAATAATGCAGTTTTCTGCATCTTAATCACTTAGGAAGTGAAACAATTAAAATAATAGTAAGCTAATAACAACGAGCTGAAAATCACCTATAAAAATAATTACATAGAAATACATTAAATACTTGGGTGATAAAAATCGTACATATTTCTACACAGAGTGTCTTAGCCCAGTGGTAGAACGCTGGACTATAGACATCAACATCGAGGGTGCGATCTCTGTGTAAGTTAGCCATGCTGATGACGGCTGTGAGCCAGAAACATGTGTCCATGGATTACTTTTATGTACGTATAAAATTAATATATATATATATATATATATATCATCATTGTTATTTTCTTCGCCATCTGGTTTTGATCTTTAGGGTGTTGTGAGTGTTCCTGAGTCTGGGGTGACCAACCCCAGTAAACATCTCACGCTCGCTCTTCATGCAGTCCGGTACAAAACCCACATCAAAGTTTCAGAGAAATATCTATGGCATTTGATGTCAGTATTTCAATGGTATCCAATCATCTGAACAAACTAAACTAGTAAGATAAAAAAGTTAGATAAATCGGTTCAAGAATAAATTTTTTTAAATCAGTCATTATTTTAATAATTGTGTCAGATTAATCTAATCTTTTTCTTTAAGGAGATAAAAAGTATCCTGTCTTATATTCATTATCACTGGATCTTTTAAATGAAATTCTTTTACCTTTTTAGCTTCATGCTTAATTGCAAACTTTCTTGAAGCTGTGAATTAGAAAGAAAAAAAAAAAGCAGACAATTTTTTTTTTTTAAATATCCACTAATAAATAATTGTCAAATAAAATTCATTAGTTAATTCGATTCAAATGAGTAGAATCAAGAGTGAAACAATTTCTTCTTCTTTTTAGGAGAAGCTGATTTTAGAACCAGGATGCCTCACCTTTTCATGAGGTAGGTCATTATATTTGTTGTTGATGAACACCGAATGAGTCGATAAAGTCATCGTCACCAAACGTCCACTTTGATTGAGCAGAGTTACCTCCCCATTATTTAGGAGTATTGGCCTTTGTCCAAACGGGGTTTTACACTGATGAACTTTTTCACATTTGCTTCCTGAAGAAAACCAAACAAAGACAAGTTAGTTTACATACTAGTTTATTCAAAAAATGACCCGAGTGATTTTACTCCCTCAGAGGGCACCCCATTCCTACACCTATTGATACAAAGGTTTTCTCATATGAAAGGAGGAAAAAATTTTATGTAAAATTTGTTAAAATTCTGTTTTCACTTCTGGTAAATTCCGTTCTTATTTCTATGAACTTGCATTTTCACCATTTTTAAAGTATTTCATGAGGAAGTTGTGCTATGCTATAATTATTTAAACACGATCCTAATGTTTCATTATATACTAGTTGTCCATACCTGGTGTTGCCCGGGAGTCTTTTTACTTTCATTTTTTTTTCTTTCACTAAATTTGGTGCTGTAATCGATGACACACCTGATTTCCGTGACTTTGTATCGGCAACAATCGGGCGCTTCCGCGGCCTGCTCGATTGTTGCCGAGACGAAAACGCCAAGTGTTAATGGAAGACTTGGAGGCGATAATATAAGACGAATAAATTCAAAGAAAAAATACATAGATAAAAAGATATAACCCAAACAAACTGTAGGGTGTGGGTGGGTGGGGGGGGGGTCAAATGAACCATTTTCAATCAAATGTGTAGAAAATTTTTTTGGGGGGTGGAGGGGGGTATTTTGTCAATGTTTTCTTTTTCCTTTGTTTTGCTGTTTTTCTTTTTTTTCTTCTTGCTAACATAAAACAAAGAAAGAAAGAAAAATGGTTTAGGTTTAGGGTTTGAGATACGGAGGGGGGGGGGGGGAATTTTGTCAATGTTTTTATAAAATAAAAGAAAGAAAAAAATGATATTATTCCATCAGCGCTCGGGCGCTTCCGCGACATGCCAGATCGTTATCGACGTGAAGTCGCGGAAATCAGGTGCATCATCTATAACAAAAAACAATTTTTTTAATAATAGTATATATAATACAATAATACATATTTAAAAGGGACTTATCTTTTAAATATTTATTATTGCTATAAAACTCTATCTAAAAAGATATCAAGCCCTTTGTATGTGCAAGATTCATTATCTTTGACCAGATTTGTCTTGACTTAGAAAAGTTGTTGATTTTTCATATTATATATATATATATAGAGAGAGAGAGAGAGATAGAAGAAAAAAGAGTGATAAATATGCGACGATTGTCCAAATTTATTTCAAATTTCAATTGTTCAATGCAAGGTGTATTCAGTAATAAACTAGTGTTTATTATTCTTTCCTTAAGCCAAGGCTTTTCAAAGATCGAGATCTTATCATCAGAAAAGCGTTTGGATTTACTTGTAATTTTAAGCACTTTCTCCACACTGCTCCCACGCAAAGAGTTTTTTTTCACGTTCTACAATTCATCGGACTTCTTTCCAACAGAAATTTACCACCCGGACAATCTGCATATCTTTTTTATGGAACTTTTCTTTTCATTCACTGCGTTTTTTTAACAAAAATTCTTTTAAAAATAATTTTCATATTTTTCAAATATTTGAACTTTGGTCTTTTGAAAGCCAACTTATCCAACTATTATCTATCACATGAAATATTAATGTGCTTGCCGATATACGATAGGCATTTCTTTGATTAATTGAAATTTCGAGTACCTCCTGCAGCTGTGGAAGATTGTTGGATTTCACTCTCTTGTGGTGAAGCGGTGCTGCTGGGATGTGTACACACTCAGTGGAACTCTAAATAATTTCTTTGCACAGGTATTCACTTTATTCCAATAAGACTGATAACTTTTGAACTGTAGAGCCATTCGAGAACACATTGGTAACGAAGGTAAGATTGTGATTGTAATCCAATACTATTTTCTGCA
Organism: Sepiola atlantica; assembly: GCA_963556195.1. Lineage (NCBI taxonomy): Eukaryota > Metazoa > Mollusca > Cephalopoda > Sepiida > Sepiolidae > Sepiola > Sepiola atlantica. Next base: position 7,604,121 of record OY744521.1, on the reverse strand, counting down.
TAGTTGAGCAATCGATGACTAAACAAATTCCTCCACTTGGCTTGATTAGTGAAGAGGGTGGCTAGTCACCCAGTTGAATAAAAAATAAGACTCGGCAAAGGGCAGATGAAACCACTAGTCGACTCAACAATATAATTAGCATATAAAATATCAACGTGCTTGTATTTCTCCCTGAAACCGAATTTCACTGTCTTGCAGTGAAGCAGTGCTGCTGGGATATGTATACACTCAGTGGCACTAAATAATCTCTTTGCATGGGTATTCACTATGTTCCAATGAGACTGGTAACTTTTGTACCGTACAGCCATTTGGAGACTCATTGGTAGAGGAGGTTAGTCTGTCATTGTAATCTAATACTATGTGTTGCATAGTTGTATTATCAGTGACTAAACCAGTTCCTCCACTTGGCTTGATTAGTGAAGAGGGTGGCTAGTCACCCAGCAGAATAAAAAATAAGACCCGTCAAAGGGCAGATGAAACCACCAGTCGACTCAACAATATAATTAGCATATAAAATATCAAAGTGCTTGTCAGGCATTTTAGACTTCCTTTGATTAACCGAAGCTCTAAAAGAGCGTTGATTGTCCTGGGTTCCGTGATCTTACCAGAATTTTGCTCTGTTGTGGTAAAAAAGTACTGCTGGGGTATGCATACCCTCAATGGCAATTTAAATGATCTTTTTGCGTAGGTATTTGCCTTTACCTTGATGATACCAGTAACTTTTGGACTGTACAGCCATTTGAGGACTCGTTGATAGTGGAGTCAAATGATGAACGTATAGAAAAATGCAATTCGAATTAAAAATAACTCACCATTTAGTGTGTGCTTTTTATAAATGTATACAGTCATGTGTTCATCGTCATATGCAAGAAACACTCCCTGGAGGGGAAAAAAAAGAAGAAAAACATGGAATTTCAAAATTGAACTTTAAAAGCACTGCTAAATGACACATTTAGAAAAAAATAATTTGTTTCAGAACTTATCTAGTTATAAAAAAAATTAAATTTCTCCGTAGTACAAATAAATATGTGATCTCTAGCCCCTTGTTTTGTGACAGATTGCGTGAATTATGTTTATAAGAGTTAATTTTCCAATGCACATACGCAGCTGTGAAAACTGCAATGGACGAAAAAATTGACATAAATATAAGGACAAAAGTACATCGAAATAAAAGGGTACAATATTTGACAAACAAACAACACATAAAAATGCGACAAAGAAAAATAGACATGACAGCGATACCAGACAGACACATGTGAAGCAAAAAATTTTTTCTCAAAATCATGTGGAATGAGGAGCATGACTGTCAAAATATACAAGTAGAAATATCTTGAAATATCGAATATATTTTCTATCAAAAACAAAAAGTATAAATTAATTTGTGTCTAAATCTTGCATTTAACCTAAATATATATCAAGGTTTTAGATTCCTACCTCGTTGGCACTTTTAAGGGATAAAGAAAAACTTCTACAGCATTTAGCTGACTGACCGGGAGTGCAAAGCGAACGACGAACAAAGTGACCTGTTCCCTTCAAAGGCGAATCTCAGAAGGGCTTAGCATCCCTTCCCCGGTTATCGCTACGCCTAAAGGGACTGGCCGAATCACGATTCGAGTGTAGGGGCCTTCTACCTTATTTTAATTTTAAAGCTATGTAAAACACGGAATAAATAGTTTATCTTATTTATATTTATTTACATTATCAGAGCGTTTTTATTCTATCTGGAAAGATTTTTTCTCTACCTTTTTGATATTATATTTAGGATCTATTTTGTGGTCAAGAATTTAAACGAGGGGCTATTAAGTTTTGATATTTCGGCACTGTGATTCGTATAAAAAATACAAATGTCATGAAGCCTATCAAAGACGAATCTGGTGGCAGACACAGTATATTTTTATTTATTGATATCTAACATTTATTGAGACAAAAAATTTTGTGTTAAATTACAATAATTTTTTTTTAAATCCTATCAAAAAAAAATTTTGTTAGAAAATTAATTTTCTAACAACCAATGTATTTTCTCGATTTTCGTTATTACAAAAAAAATTTGTAAAAATGGCAGAATTAAAAAGAACGGAAAGTATTTTTATGATTTGAAGACGTTTAATTGATTTTATGGCAACACCGATTTTTTTAATAGCATATATTTCTTTCTTCATTGAATTATCTTTTAAAAAAATATAAATATTTTTTTTTGAGAAATTGCTCAAATGAAAAGACAAAGGTGTGTGGGGGTGGGGGGGCTGATGAACTGGGTAAATATAATTAGTATCTAACATATAGAGTTATTTTGTTGAATCTTCAAAGTCAGACCCAAATAGTAACCCGTCTAAAATACTATTGTGGCCCTTAAAAGGCCTGAAGAAATCACACGAACAGAAGATAATTAACAAGAAATTGTATTAACAGAAAGTACAGAAGTAATGGGTTGACTGAGGCAGCTTTCATCACTTCGCTTCTCACTTCTATCGATTGGTCATAACGACTGTATTCATAGAGTCAGAAGAGTCCATAAAGTGATGTAATAGGGTAGATCACCATAACAAATATTGATACTTGATTCGGACTAGTCTATTTTTTCGTTTTTCCTTCCACTATTAGCACAAATATATTTTATTTTGTTTAATTTTCTTTTTCAGAAAAATACTCATTCTGGCTACGATAACTGTTAGAGACATTTTCTCTTACTCATCGAAGCAGATGAAATGGAAGTTATACTTTCACACCATCCAATTCTTCAATCTTGTTGCTGGTCTTTTTGGCGGTACATGTATATATAAAAGAAAACTATTATTTTTTAACACAGCACAAAAGTTTTTGGTGCTTCTTTACTTTCATGACGACATGTTAGGCCTCTCTTCAAATGAAAATAGCTAAAGAAATGTATAAACTTTGTTATGTACTTACGTGGTAGCTGAAAAGAAGCCTGTACACCAAAAATTACGCAAATTCATCCAGTATTAAATAAAAAATGAAAAATGATTTTATCTATCAGTCGCCATTTTGAGTTTTACCCCGAAAACAAAATTTGAGTTATCTCCCTTGCCTAATAAGCAATGTAAAATGTCTACAGATACGTAAGATCGTTTTTTCTTCTTTTTCTTATAATTTAATAAATACTGGATGAATTTACATAATTTTTTTCTGTGCAATCTTATTTTCCGCTACCACGCAAGTACATAACAAAGTTTATGCATTTCTTTAAATATTTTCTTGTTATTGTGAAACAACAGAAGCACTGAGTTTCTATAAATAGTTTAATGTCGCTGAAAAAAGCACTTAAACTTTTTCCAACAATTTAATAAATGAAATAATGGATGTTCACTTAATGCCTTCTGTGATGAACATATATCAGATAAAACTTGATTTTCTCCTTCATTTAGTGCAACAAAATGCTAAGTTAAATGTAGATGTTTTATAACTTACCTGATCATTAGGCTGTGTCTCCCATAAAATACCACAGATATTGGCATCAAATCCAGGTACAGCCACCACCTGGTCATTTACCTGGAAAAAAATTATTATAAAAATACATAATACAGGTAGGGTTAGTGCAAAAAGGATTTGGTGCCGTCTTAGATGTGCGCCCCCTGAAACGTAGACACAGTAACCCATTTTTACATTGTTTCTAATTTTCAAACACCACTGATAACATAATTTTCACCTTTTGAAAAAAAATGATATTGAAGAAAATAAAGTTGCACAATCGGACTTGTTTCCAAACTCTTTATTTTCTATATTTACATTAGGAGTTCACATATGTAGGAAAGATGATATTGGAGTGAGTGTGAAAATTTTTAAATTACAGATAAAGCAGCTAAGGTAATCCCGGGAAAGGAAGATCTAAATATACAAAAGCCGTATACTCGAGAATTTTCTTGGTCATTTCTGGCAGAGTGCGACACAATATTTAAGAGGGGGAAAAAATTGGGTTTAGAGATTTTGAAATTCTAGTGTACATGTATGATTTATTTTTTTTGATAACTATTGAAATATTTAAAATTTTATTACACACAAAAAGCAAACATTTTGATACAAAAAATAAACTTTCAGCATTCTTTTTAGACGAAAAGAAAAAAAAACAGTTTTAAAAAAATTTAACAAATTTAAAATAAAAAATGAAGAGGTCAAAAAGACAAACTAGTTGATAATTTAAGAATAACAAATTATCAAAAAATAAATGACCGCAATACAGGAAAAAAAGTTGACATAAAAGTTCAATTTTATGATCTTAAAATTTAATGTCAACATTTACTTTGTTGCCGCCCTATTCTAAATAATATCTTTTTCAGCTGTTAAATTTAAATAGACTAGTCCGGAAAGCTGGCGTCAGACCCTAATTATAAAAGTTCAATTTTATGTGCGTTAAAAAGTTAATGCAAACATTTACTTTATTGCCGTCTAAATAATCTGTTTCAACTGCCAAATTCAAAACGCCTTTGTAGATATATCACAAACATCAAGAGGTTTAATTAAATGTTCTGCTGGCTTGGAAGGCCGAGAGCACACTTGAAGCATTCCTTCGAATAATTGCGATGAAGAGGCGTTCAAAAAGTCAAGTCAACTCATGATTGTCTCCGGTGCGGCACGACATTGATAGACCAAAGCGACTGAGGAAGTCTCGCATGGTGGGACTAATCGGTCCACTTGTTTTTATGTCGATCAGTTGGAATACGAATAATTTAATTCCAGTATTTCTAACAGAATGGGCAATCTAGAAGGAATGCGAACATATTGGGTGTACTTATTTCATTTGTGACAATATACTTATCTAAGTCAGGATTCGATTCTGTTTTGTAAGTCAAGACAAAATTGAGAAATCGCCTGAATCCACAATCGGACATATGGGTCGTCGTCATCATCAAAAAGCAGCTCATCTTGACAAAAGCGGAAACAAAGTGTAATTAAATTCAAATTTACCGTTAGGGTTATTTTGAATTTGTTAGATCAGTTTGTTCTTATTTTTTATGCCATCCTCAGCAAAATCAGTGCTTGAATCAATGCTGCATAACTGAAATAGCGTACTGCCACTGGTGTTTTCTGTGATCCACGGATTAGTGATCGACTCAAGTACACGATCTATCAGACTGTTGTACGACCTGTCGCTCTGTACAGGTCTGAGCGTTGGTCATCGGCGAAAGAGAGCAGAAATAAGACTACAAAGATCTGACCAGACTCAACCATGTCTGAAATGTTATAACGACAAAATGACAAAAAATCGTCTGCATTCGTAGATTTAATTTAATGCATGCAAATGACAACGCTGTAACAAAAACCGGATTCAAGATGGAGACTCTTGGGAAAAGCCTGAGAGGACAGATGAAAAAAAAGGTTTTTGGATATTTGAAACCAAGATCTAAAGATGGCCTGACTTCATCCTGATGAAGCCTTTGATCGTGTATGATGGAGGGAGAAATCCAGTATAGATGTCGCTGAGTGGGATAAATGTAGAAGAAAATGATGATAACATTCAAAAGTTAGTTTAAATAAACGAGCCATTAAAATTGAGTATTGATTTACTCCTCTCCAGGAGTTAGGCACAAGGCCATTTTTATCTTACTCACACAAGTAAGATGTGACCCAAGGTCGGGTCGGGAAAGTGGGGTTTGAAAAGCCAGCGCCCGAGAGGTGAGCACTCTGACCATTAAAAATTGCCTGGGCAGCCCCGTCAGCATTCCCCAGTAGGGGTGCCTCAGGCAGTACTCCTCCCCAAAGAGGGAAGACGAAGCCTGGGAGGGTGGACCTCCTAAAACTGCACAGGACAGACCCATAGACTGGCGTAAATCAAGGCCAATACAATACCAGTCTATGGGGTGCAGTATCCATCGGAACAGATACTACACTTTGATCTTAGCCCAAATGCCAAGGAACAAAATACTCATTAAAATTGAGTATGTATTCAGTTTTTCATCTCCAAAACAAATATTATTATTGTGGAATTTGCAAGAATATCAGAACTTTTCTATGAGTGTGAGTTGTAGAAAAGGTTGTCAATGGTTGATCACCAAGCAAAATCAATGGCATATTTGTAATCACCAGCTTCGTACGGATGTTTTAGCCTGGTTTTAAAGGATTAAAAGTTGTTTTTTTCTAGTATAAAATAAACAAGGATAAACAAAGACCCTAAAAATGGGGAACTAATTTTTGTGGTGGAGGATCTACTTTGGTTTTATGTGTTGCAAATTTGTTATGGTCTAAATTAAGAATGTGAATGTAAAAAAAAAAAAAAAAAGAAGTATAATTTTATTATCTGCGTGTCTAATAAGGAACTAGACCATGATTAATGTTGTTAATATTTTAGCTAAGTAAAAAGATGAGAATCAAAATCAGTGTTGTGTCCAAAAAGGAAAGAAGGTGATTAAGAGAAAGTTGAAAACATAATTTTATTTTATTTGTGTGTATTTTATAGCGAAGTACGTGTAGAATTGTATTTATCTCTCTGAAATACAAACGAAGACACAAACAGAACAAAGGTAAGAACCAGGAGACGGAAAACGTTAACACATTGGTCGTTCGCCTGATAATAAGAACACGTCAACTTACAGGCCTTTTTTTTATACAATATTTTATACAAGGGAGATCACTCTTACCGTCAAATAAAATCGTTTGGTGACCGATGCAAGGGAGATAATTCTGATCGTTTAAGACACTACATCTCTCTTCTCTATAATAAAAGTCAGATATTTACATATATATGTATATTTGAAAACATAATTTCATTTTATTTGTGTGTATGTAAGCAGAGTATTTTATAGCAGGGTATTATTTATTTGTTTTTCAGTAAATTATCTAGTCAGAGCCGTAATGTAAATCAAGTGAAAGGTTTATAAGTAGAGTTTAATATTTATAATTATAGTCAAAGGTAAAATGTAGAATAATGAAGGAAGAAATCAGCGTAAGCACTTCCTTGTTTACCAAAGCAACATGAATAGTGAACGGCTCCTTGTATCCTTAAAAATTACAGCCATCATAGTAAGTAGGTTTTAGAAGAAAAAGTTAATCTTACATAGTAATATGGTATACAATTAATTAATTGTTTATCTGATATCAAAAGTTGAACACAGATAAGGAAATGTAAAAAATTATTTTATTAATTTCGCAAGCGGCTTGTTCTGTTTAGATCATAAACAAAAAATGGGCCCAGTCTAACAAACTTCCTAGTCGGCCTAATTATTACCAGAAAAAAACTTAAGCAAACTAAATTATATTTGGATCGACAGGATACCGAAAGAGAGAAGAAAAAAAAGGTTACTTTGAATCAAGTATCGATTTATCAGATTCATTGCTATTTGAGTCTAACTTTAAAAATTTATATATTAGATACGTCATCGCTCTCTCCCCCCCTCCCCCCCCAATCAAAGATGTTGTTCACTTCTCAAGGCCAGGGTGATAAGGTGGTCTGGAGACGACTTGTCTTGGATGAGTAGGTTGAAAATGTTCAGACATGAAGAAGAAAAACAATGTTTTTTTTGCTTGTTCTTTTTTTAAACATATTTAACCCCAAACAAGGCAGGCTGCCACTGTAGACGTAAGGGGCTACTGAAAATTAGGGTGTAAGTTTTGAAGGTTATCCTAAGTTGTAAGCTGTGCAGCAGGATGTCTGTTTACATTAGTTTTAAACCATCTGCATGTCGGTACAGTCAGGGGAGCAGGAAGGGAGTTCCAGAGGCCGACAACACGAGGAATAAAGCTATTATAGTAGAATACTCTTTGGCATCTGGGGACCTTCACAGTGAATGGATGGGATTTAGTTGATTATCGGGTTGGTCGAGTGTATTTACGTTGAGGAGACACCAGATCAGCCAGTTCATCGGAGCACAATCCATTGAAGTATTTGTAAAACCAGCACAAGGATGCTACATTGCGGCGATGACAGGGGTTGGAGCTTGATGGATAGTGAGGGACCTATTAAGTTGGCGACTCTTTTTTAGACCTTGTCTAAGAGGGAGAGACTAGTGGATGATGCACCAGCCCAGATGTGACAACAATACTCTATGCATGGACGGATGGTGTGAGGAGTTTACTAGCACGGTAGAGGGACGCGTCTTCAATGTATTTGTTCCAATTCATGTTACCTGTGAAAGTTAGGCCGAGTAGTTTGAATGTTGCACCGTCAGGTAGGGTGTTATTTGTCATGGCAATCTGTGGTTGAAGAGGTTTCTTGTAGTTATTGAAGGAAAGGAGCTTTGTCTTTGAGGCATTAAAAGTTACCAACCATTTATGACCCTAATCCAGTACATCCTGGAGGTCATTTTACGTAGAACATACTTTAACTAAACTATGGATATTCATTTTCCTTAATTAAGAGTTGCTTTTTGCTTGATGATCCCCATATTAATATAGGTGCCCCTGTAGCAGACGCTACTATGGGCCAAACGGATATTCAGAAATCAAATAACCTTTTATTGCGACTCTGTGTAGAGCAACTCCTTCTTTGTCTCTGAAGGATATCTCGTAAAAATATGTTGGCCAAAGATTTCGACCAATCAGGGACCAACAGGTCAGCTGGACCACGCGTGATTTGACCCCATATAAAACAGAAGTAACAAGTCGCGAGCTGTCTCTTTTTCACTGTTTTCCCCTTTGGTTCCAGGCGATAACGCACGCGGAGGTTGTTGTTTTGTATCTTCACTAACGTATCTTCAGCAAAAGAATCTCACGTCAAATCTTAACCGTGGATCCATTTTTCTTAAAAAAATTATTTCTAGCTGGACAATCCCTATAATGGTATGAATGCCCCTATCTATCCGGACCTGACATTAGTACTTATATCTTTATCAAAACTGAACACTTCTTCAAATTCTTTTATGTCACATGATTTAACATAACCAATCAATTACTTATCCTGCTTTAGTGTGATAGGTGAACTCAGGGGGGGGGGGGATGGGGGATCAAACCTGGGGTCAATCATACCTTAATAACTTAATCTACACTTAACTCTAAAAGCATATTGCCCCGAATAATATGCAGCATATTGTAAACAACCACAAAAAAATAGTATTTACTTACCGGATTATAGATAAAACCATCGTATTTGTCATCGATGAATATCAGGTGACCCAAAGGATGAGGATAAACTCGGATGATCGCACACGTGTGTTTATATTCATTTACAAATCTCCAATCTTCCATGAAAAAGTATTGGATCAATCCTGACTATCAAAATAGAAACAAAAAATATAGTAATACGTGCTATGTCTTTGTTTCAATATATATGTATAAATAGATATTTCTTTGTGTATAACACTAAAAGGGGTAATTCAGTAATAATTCAAAATTCACATCAGATTAACAAGTTGTATGAAGGACCCGCTTACAAATACATGAGGAAGTATTTAATGATTTCTGTCTGAGAAGTACCCAACCTTTGACAATAGCTACAGGAAATGCACATCACTTTCAAAGTTAAACTTTCTTACCCTTGATAATAATTAAAAAAAAAAAAACTTTTCATTTGTCACTTGTAATTAAAGTGTCAATGACATTTTTTTGTTTCTTTTTTACCATCTCCGCACCTACAACAGACCGCACAAAAGACACAGACTGATTTTGCGTGATTTTCTTCACGTTTGTGACAACGTATTATTATAATCAAGGCATCAGCGATTGGTCGATTCAGAACAATTTGGTGCATAATGTTTCTCTACAAAAGCGAAGACGTTAGAGCTTTCGTTTCCGATGATGCATGCAACATGAGGTTGGTTATTTCATTTGAGAGTAAGTTTCTATTTTCCTGCCTAGCATCGCAAAATAAGCCATTAAAAAGAGACAAAACAATTGGCCAATCCTTATGCAGCATACATCCAGCGAAAACCTTTAAACTCCTGGAAGTTTACTTACATCCGTGCAGAAGATCAGAAACTCTTGCGTCATAGCATGGAAAGTGATCCTGGATTTGCTGACCTCAAACAAACGAGATCCATGCTGCCCAACTTCTTGGCTAATGTTATCCATATCCAACTGAAAAGAATAAAAATAAGTTCAAATCTATATATAAAGCTCATCCATCTGCTTGTTTATATGTGTGTCTGGCTAAAACTTCCATAAACTATAGAGCAAGAAAATGTATCTAAATAAGAGTCATTCAAAATGTTTTACACCTCAGCCTAAGAGGACATTTTAGTTATAAAATAACTAATCGCCCGACATAAACAACTAGTTCGGCTACTTAACACTAACACTTTGGTTCAATTATAAATAACCGTCTATGCTGGTTTACCTGCTTCTTTAGTTTCACTATGACATGAAAATATTTAAAGGAATGCATAAACTTTGTTATGTACTTATGTGGTAGCTGAAAATAAGATTGTACAGAAAAGCATTTAGCAAATTCATCCAGTATTTATTAAATTATAAGAAGAAAAAAAACGATCTTACGTATCACTAGGCATTTTTTAACCAGTTAAGCTTACTGATTAGAGAAGGGAGATAACTCATCTTTTTCTCAGAAAAATTCAAAATTTAACAAAAATGGCCTCAGATAGATAAAATCGTTTTTTTTATTTTTAATTTAATAAATATTGGATGAATTTGCGTAATTTTTGGTGTACAGTCTTGTTTATTCAGCTACCACGTAAGTACATAACAAAGTTTATACATTTCTTTAGCTATTTATTTTTTAAGAGCGGCCTAACACATCGTAGCAAAACTAAAGTAGCACACGGGTTTATTTTATAACTAGAACATTCTTTTCGGGTACGGCATAGGATTCTTTTAATTTAGTATTTTTGAATCAAGATTTTGTCGGAAAAAATATCTGTAAACTTTAAATGAGTAAATATTTTTATTTTTCAAATTAGTAGTAGTAGTAATAATTATAATAATAATAACTAGCAGGACCCGTGTAAATTACACGGAATTATGTTTTCAATACTAATTATCTTGTCCCTAACCTATAAAAGCGGTTTCGTGTCCGTCCGTCTGTCAGACGTTTTTTTCGATTTGATCGATCGACTAATTCCGATTTTGACGACTAAACCTTACTTTTTAAATGCTTTAGATTAAATTAAATTTGGCTCCAATTCATGAGTTGCATACAAAGATTCAGAAGGTTGTTGCTTTTGATGTAAGCGTGACACACAAAATAACACACACGCTATCGTATTAATATGTCTCTTCCCGGTAATCCCCTCCCTACCTCCCTCCTCCTTCGATGTAGAAAAAAAAAAATCTTAGAGGTTGGTTGGGATCGAACTATAAACCAGTCGGGCCGACGTCAAAATCCTACGTTGCTAACCGTTGCACCAAAGGGAAATACTTGAAAACATTATGAAAATTAGGTGACTTGAATGCTTTTCCAAATCTAGGTGCGGCACGCATGCTCAGAGCTTTTGATGTAAGCGTGACACACGAACACACACGCTATCGTATTAATATATAGATGATGATATTATAAACCAGCTGTATCTATCTGGTGTATTTATTTCTTTTCAATTAAAATAAGCTTTTGAGTTGTATTCTTGATCTAAAATTTTCTTAATTTCAAGAAATTAGATTTATCACATTTTGCAGTCAAACTGTTCAATTTTTTTCCGAAGAAATGGACAAACTTCGAGATAAACAATGATAAACAATTGAAAATGTTTCTTCAAATTTCACACAAATGGAAAAAAACGACGAACTTACAATATGAAGCTGTATTTTGCCTTCTATGCGAGCAGCAACATATTCGGAGTTCAAACAAATGTCTTGTACACTTCCAAGATAGTCCTGTTCTCGAAGATTTAATGAACCTACAAAACAAATTGAAAATTAGAGTCAGTTCAATCAAAGTGAATACTGCCTCACTAATCTCAATATGCAGTGATTCAAAAAGTAGCCATTTCAAATTCAATTTTACATCAAGTTAATTATACGAAATAATCATTTTATTTTTTCTTTATTCTTAATCTATCAGATTTGAAACGCAAAAACAATAATATTCCCTGCTTCCCTGTACCGAAATCTCAACTTTTTGTTGAGTATCATACGTATATTATAATGGCTGCCAATTCGTGTTTTGAATTTTTTAATAGAAAGAAATAATAAAACGGTTTTATGATGTGTTTATATATGCCATAAAAACAGAAATAGATGAAAATACAAAAATAACACATTACTTTCTAGTTGGGGGGGGGGGGTCAATAGTTTCTCTTGACTAATATATATATATATATATATATATATATATATATATATATATATTCCCGAAACAGTTTTTCATGGTAAACAACTGATGATCCCTTAAATAATGTTAGAAGCAAACTAATATAATAACTGTAAAAACTAAACTTTTGTTTCTTTTTGAAAAAGAGAGGTTGTTACTCTCGAAATGATTAAAGTCTCTACCATTCCGGACTTTTAAATATTTAACAGTAAGCCTACCAATTTTACAATTTACTGTCTTTATATTTAAATTTTGAAATATAAATGAATTGATCTGAGATTTACCGTCTCTTGTCATTTATTTTTGTTCATTCTTATTCAACCTTTCGGTTCTCAACATTAAATTGCTCCTGCCTCGGAATTCTCACCTTCATATTTACTTGTTTACCAGCAATGCTCTAAACAAACTACCATTTCCTTTTATATAAATAAATATATATATATAATTATGGAAATAATAATCCAACATGAAAGAAAAAGGAAAAATTGTTTAAATATTCATCAATGTTTCATCTTTAATTCAAGACTTTCTCAAGATGACTGATTTGAAGAAAAACATAGAAGTTAATATTTGAAAAATACGTTGCAGGTCTGTAATGTGACAACAGTGTTTTTTTTGTTTTTTTCAAACCAAACATAAACGTTAGAATTCAAAATATGCGATGCGTCTATGACGTGGAAAGAACGTTTTTATTCTTTTTTTTTTTTCGAATGAAACATAGACGTAAGAATTCAAAATATGTGATGCGTTTATGAAGTGGAATGTTGATTCACTCAGCTTTACCCTAAAAGTGAGCCAAGTTAAAAGTACCCTAACCCACCCACCCACCATAAACTGGTGATGACGTTTTCAAGGCGGGTCTAATGTGGCTAACACAACAATGTGACAGGACCAATAGAACCGACAGAGATCGTGCGCTTTAAAGTGCATTAGCATGCATCTTGGCGATGAGGTTGGGCCCTACGTAGAATTGAGGTAAAGAATTGAGACTAGTATATATCTCCAAGGAACTAGCTATAGAAAACAAACGGGGAGGATGGCGCCGAAAAGCCTGGGAAGGTTTCTTAGGTTGTCATTGCAATTATCCCCACACAATGGGAAAACATTTACCAGAGAAGTGGAATATTGATAACAGCTTAATCGTCAAATTCTAAACGAAACATCAACAAGAAAAACCCGTGTAAAGTTGGATGGGCAAGAGGGACGGCCAGAGATAGTCCTCTAAGCTGTCATCATTAATTAGGGTGAGGGTCTCCTTTCTCCAGCGGGGTCCGGATAATTGCTTTCTATCTAGATAACATCTAAAAAAACCTAAGCGATGAATTTCGATTGTCGTACCACCCAACGAGAAAGAGAATAGAGTAATTACCTTTTGAGAGAGAAATTCAATACCACCCAACCCCAACCCCCTCCCAAAAAAGAGAGAAGGTGAGACAATATGCCTTTTTGGGAAGAGAAAGGAACTTTGGTTTTAGAACGAGAAGACAGTCACACGATCAGTACACGAGCGGCGGCCAAACAAGAAGGTTGCGTGTTTGGCTTTCTCATTTTAAGTAGACAAGATTAGTTCAACTTATGACTTTATTAAGGACTTGCAATCGTAAATGGATTTCACACACAGAGAGACGACAAACTAGTTTAGTAAACAAAGACATTATCGAAGGGTAGACTTAATTCGACGTTTTAAAAACAGTTGTTTATCTTGTTAATAATTAATTGATACAAAAAGAAACCGCTGAGTTGTTTAAATTATTCCTATTGTCGAATTGTTCTGCTGTGTAACTTTGCCTTCACAGAATCACGAAATCATCATCATCCGACCCGGAGGAGATTCGACACATCTCTTTTTTACAGCCACTATTGACGATCATCGGCCAAAAGAGGGTGTTCACAGTCTGGAAGGATTCCTGCGCAGAGAACCAGACGTGTGAGCACAGAGATAGAGACACGAGTGGACCACCTATGTTACAAGTGGTTCAGTGACACCAGATCAGAGTGAGGTATCTGTTTTACTCGGCACCGCGAGCGGGATATCAAACATCTGTGCGTGAGTGGCCGACGACGATACCCACGGGTGAAAGAAGTGTGTGGGGTCCTGTGTTACATTTGGTTTCGTGATGCAGGATCGAGTGGGGTCATATGTTACACATCACCAATAAAAAATTAGAGTGATACAAATGAATGCCACAACAAAACTCAGATTTTTTGTTTGGAGTTTAACTTCTCCTCGACTAGTTTTCCTTTCTGAAACTCTAGAGTCTACCCTACTATTTCACCCGTAGCTAGGAGGAAAAGAGCTGGATTTATACCTTTCTCAGAGGTATTAGTAAAAGTGATACAAGAGCAAGATGCGAACACGGTATGGCAAGTCTTACCATTTAACCAAGCATACATGAATTCGTTAATTATAGCTTACGGTCATCATCTAATGTTATCGTATTTGAGCTAAAAACTTAACAGAAACTGAAAATTCAAGACAAAATTAATTTATTTGTTAAAAATTATTATTTTTTTAAATTGAATCTATACTATATTAAAAGGTGTCCGTCTTTCTTTTTGTCTCACTGAGGATGCAATGAAAAACAAAGCCTTATATCAAGATTAAACATGATTTTTCTTAAGTAAAATTTTATAATAACAGTGTGTGGAGTCTGCGTACATGCCGAACATTCATAAGCAACAAATGTTGCATATCGAGTCAGAAATCCTGGCAGGAATAAAACATACTTGACACAGACGCACACTTGGCCAGAAAAACAAAAAAACAAAACGTGATTGAGTGATACGGTTTATTGGCACGGAAAGACAACTCTTCAGAAATAAAATAATTGTTGATTGATTCAAAGCCACCCGCAAAAGGTTATCTGTAAAATGTTACCTGCAGGCAGGAATACACCTTCGCTAAATAAACACCCCGAGGCGACATTGTCAGCGAAGGCAAAATCCCAGAATGGCTGCTTACAGGTGGATGCGTGAGTATCCCAAAATTATTATATAAACTAACCCGAAATTGAGATTGAGTTGACTGGCGATCGAGTTTGAGAAAACCACTCCATCAGTTCCTGTGCGTGCTCCGCCTTTCTCAAATGAAACACAATAACAACATTTTATTTCATTTCATTTTATTTATATTGAAAATTACAGAAATTGAAAAATAAGAATAAAAATTGTAATCTAGGATCAAGAGTACACAGGTGTCCGCATTCTTTCCTGGGGTGATGACGGGGACCCTACTAGTAAATGAATAAAAGTGACCCCCCCCCCAAAAAAAAGTAGAAATCTATATATAAAAGATAAAGATTTTGTCCGTCTGCTAACTACTTTTAGTGTTGGATAATGGCCCTATGGGAATGGACGTATCTGTTGGGAATCGTTGATTTGACTTGTGCGAATTAACGCGGGGTGGACCCGGCAGTCGAGTGCAGAATAGGGCCTGTTCTCACAGTCAGAAATCACAGACGTGACATGGTCGCCGTGTGACAAGACCCCAGATCAAGGGTCGGTGTGCACCTGCGAGAAGCTCTATGATGACACAAGCTTTGCGTGGGAAACAGATGGATCCGTGATGTCACTCGTTCTTCGTGAGAAGCGAGTTTCGTCAGTCTGGGTTTTGGAGGCAAACCGAGGAGACATGATTGTTAAAATGTAATTTACAACAGATAAGGGAAATATTTCCCTAAGAAAATACAAGCAAGAGATATCCTCCCCCCCCTCTCCCCGAATGATTAGGGAAATAATTGTTAGGTAACTACGATAAAGTAGTAATTTGCTCTCCCCTGACGTAGTGAATATCTCCCATTTGATTTGATAACTAACGCTTAAAATAAAAACTGAAGTTGAAAGTTAAGAGGATCGTTTGTCTTCGGAGTGCGTCATGAAGTTTTGTTGCAGACAATGGACGGCGTGGTTCATGGCAGGAAGGAAGGAAAAATGAATTCATCCACTAGACCAGAGGTCTTCAAAGTGGGGGTCGCGACCCCCAGGGGAGTCGCATAACCATAGAAAGGGGGTCGCCAAAATTATAACTATGGAATTTTTTCACTCCATTAACTTATTTTTTATTTATAAAAAATTTTGGTGGGTCACGAAAAAAATTTTTTTTCCAAAAAGGGGTCGCAACAAAAAAAGTTTGAAGAGCACTGCACTAGACGACACGACCCTCCACATGGCGAGGGAGAAAACTAAAGGTATGCAAACAATATATGAACTATGTGATTTATGATGTTTTAAAAATGACGAGTATTAAATGTAAACTGCAACGGTCCTTTCAGGGACGAGTATAACAAACGAGTAAAGCCACGGCACGTATCGGGAAGAATGTACGAAACGCGTACTGCCGCGGTCTATGCAGGAGTGGGCCTATGCAACATTAGGTTAATAGACCTATGAACTTCAAATTTTCTAGATATAGTAGGAGACATTTTAATGGTTTTTTTTTTTTATTGTAAAGAGATACTCGGGGTGGGGGTAGGTAGTGTAGGCATGAAAATCTCCATTTACTATTTTTCTCTCAGATTTTAATGAGACGTAAACCATAGTTACATTATACCAAATTAAATAGAAACTTAGTTGGAAATCGATACCTTAAAGAGAAATCACACCAACGGATAAATAAAAACATGGTGCTTACCGTTTATCTGGAGAGTATAGAACCAGGCTCTATTGTTCATACCGACGGCTAAATGTGATGGCCCCAGTCCAATGAATGATGGTTCTATACTGATCGGAACACTTATTGGAGGTTCCTACAACACAATAATTAAATAAAAACTAAATGGTTGCCCATGATAACACCATAGGGAAAATACCACAGGTAACAAAACATTGGAGAAAAGAATCTGTAAAAAGAAAAAAAAAAAATCGACCAAAATAGATAACTCTGATTCAAGGGAAGTAACTTTATCTACCTGAACATCCAATGCAGGAAACTGTTATTTTGGGATCAATTTTTGTCCAATTAAGGTCATATATATTTATTTATTACAATTTTTTTTTGGGGGGGGGGGGGGGGGAATGGGAATTTGCATTCAGCTAAAATTCATCTATCAATTTATGCAATTTACTCCAATGTCAATATGTTACATAGTCACATATAACTTTTGTTATCTGAAGGAGGAAGGAAACAAAAAACACCCAGTTTATTAAATGTGCGTTTCAGATGTTTCAATTGTTGTCCAGACAACATTAGGAATTAACCTCGTCTGACCTATTTATTCAAGATTTTTGACCGTTTTAATTTAAAAATTTAAATCCTTGCTTCCAAAATTTTTTACCCATGTGACTTTTAAAAAATTTACTAATGAGTCACTAGTTATCAAGGCTAAAAGCCACTTGAGGATAAGGGTTATTGAGATTTATAGATTGACAGCTGAATGATGATGAATATTGTGAGAGGATTAAAAATAATGAACAAAATGAATAGAATCTGATGACTTTGAGTGTTCACTGACATTAGATTTGAAGATGACCATGTTGTAGCCCTCAGGGAAGCAATCATGTGCCAATGTGTTCATAGATGGAAGTTCTTGAAAAGAAACTCTTTTCATGAAAATTCCGTTTTATGTTAGGCACAAAAAGTAGGAAAAGTTCTTTGCAGTGGTGGTAGGGAGACGAGTTCTTGCTGTGAATGTCTTACGGGGAGAAACCAGAGACTGAAGCTCAGTCGAACACTTTACATGGAAATAATGATAGAGTAGAGAAAGACTAGCAATGTCGTTTCCATGAGAAAGGAGTTGCAGAGAACAGAAGAGATTATCATGTGAAAGAAGTGTAAGACGGTGGAGATGGATGAGAACTCAGATGTGGAGAAAGTGTATTTGGATGGTAGAGCTATTGAGGTTGTTAGGAAGTTGTGTTACCTTGGTGATACGATTAGAGCACAGGGTGGAGCAGGTGCTAGTGTGATTGCAAGAATTAGGAGTGGATGGAGTAAGTTCAGGGAACTTCTGCCATTAGTAACCAGCAGAGCATTACCACTGTCGACCAAAGGAAGAGTCTATCAGGCATGTGCATGCAGTGTGACGATGTATGAAAGTGAAATCTGGTCAGTGAGGGTTGAGGACATTCGTTGCATGGAGAGAAATGATATGAGAATGATACGATGGATGTGTAATGTGAGTTTTAACACAGGCGTAGGTCTAATGGCCTCAGAGGAAGATTAACCCTGGACAGTCTAAGGAGATATGCGTAGAACAGGAGACTTTGATAGTATGGCCACACTGAAAGAATGGATGAAAGTTCTTGGGTTAGTAGATGTAGAATAGTTAAGGTAGCAGGTTCAGTTCACTGGGGATGGCCAAGGAAATCATGAGAGGAAGTGATAAAAATGGACCTGAGAAGAAAAAAAAGATAAATGAAGACCTGGTCAGAGATAGGTTAGTTTGGAAGCCAATTTCTTTAAGTCATCAAATGTATGTCAGCATGTTAAACAGAAGAAAAAGAAGAAGAAGAAGAAGAAGAAAGAAAAGAAAAAGAAAGAAAAGAAAAAGAAGAAAAAGAAAAAGAAGAAAAAGAAAGAAAAAGAAAAGAAAAAAAAGAAAAAGAAAAAAGAAGAAAAAGAAGAAAATAAAAGTATAAGAAAAAGAAAGTATAAGAAAAAGAAAAAAAAAGAAAGAAAAAGAAAGAAAAAGAAAGAAAAAGAAAAAAAGAAACAGAAGAAAAAGAAGAAAGAAAAGTATAAGAAAAAGAAAAAGAAGAAAAAAGAAAGAAAAAGAAAAGAAAAAGAAAAAAAAGTATAAGAAAAAGAAAAAAAGTATAAGAAAAAGAAGAAAGAAAAAGAGAGTATAAGAAAAAGAAGAAAGAAAAAGAAAAAAGAAAGAAAAAGAAAAAGAAAAAAAAAAGAAAAAGAAGAAGAATAACTCACTCACTAGATTGCAAAGCCTTACTTTAAAACTAATCTTTCAGGTCAGAGGCTGTCACTGAAACTTAATGATTCCAGGTTTAGTGACTTTACGCTTAGCAACGAATAACCTTTAGTTACATATCATTAAAACGTTCACTTATGTTTAAAAGTGTTATAAAATCTACTTTAACATGTAACATATAGAAAACCACCGAAGAGAAGAATCTGAAGAAAAATAAAATTGACTAAGGTAAATAATACATACCCGAACACCCAGCGAATAAAAATATTATTTTTCAACCAGTTTTTATCCAAGTAAAATAAATTAAGTTTTGTGTTTTTAATTTCAACTTAGCTAAAAACTTTCTATCAAATGACATTTTTTGGTGCTTATGCATATCAGCCCTGACATTGAAATATTTAAAGAATGTATAAACTTTATTATGTACTTACGTGTTAGCTGAAAATAAGATTGTGCAGAAAAAATTACGCAAATTCATCCAGTAGTTATTTAATTATAAATAAAAAACGATTTTAACGATTTTATCACTCGGTAGATATTTCCACCATTTTGTATCTTAGATTTTCCAGTGGTCAAGGACGATATCTCATATGTTCACGATTTCGGGGTTTGGGGTCTCCATTGTTTACAAAAATGTCAAAATGTATGTTAACTCATTTTTTTTCTTTTTCTTATAATTTAATAAATACGGGATGAATTTGCGTAATTTTTTCTGCACAATCTTATTTTCAGCTAACACGTAAGTACATAATAAAGTTTATACATTCTTTAAATATTTCAATGTCAGGGCTGATATGCATAAGCACCCATTTTTTTTTAATAGGTCATGTGACTCACATTATTGACATTGTCTTGTACTGTAACTTCTAATAAAGAAGTCAAGTTGGCAATGCTGGTGTGGTAAGTCACGCCCAACATTGGCAGTTTACTTAGGTAGACTTGTAAGCTGCCTTGTTTTGAGGAAATAGCCATCAACTGGCCATCATCTGTCCACATCATTTTGTCCACTGTTTGGTCATCTTCCAGCTGGAGAATTGCAAAGACTTCTCTGGAATCATTCATCTCATGGATCCGAATGCTGAGAAAATTTAGAAAAGAAAAAATGCAGTCTATTTTTATCGAGTAGTAAATAGTCTAAGAAACAAAAAGAAAAAATTTGCTGGTTATTAAAATTATCTATATACTATATTTATCCAGCCTTGCTCAGGTGGATACATATTGTATTACTGGGCAATTACTTAATATAATTAGATCCTTCCCAACCAAAAGAAAGATCCAGGTTGTCCTCGATGGCCGTTCATCTAAGCAACATGACATAAATGCTGGTGTACCCCAGGGATCTATCCTTGGACCTTTATTGTTCCTGATCTTCATAAACGATCTCCCTGATGACATTGAGTCTGAGATTGGTTTATTTGCTGACGACACCATTATTTACTCTCGTCATGTGGGCAAAACGGATGCGATCATATCCGAGGCAATGGCTGAATCCTTAGAAAGTGACCTCCAGTCTGTAGTGGATTGGGGTCATAAATGGTTGGTAACTTTTAATGCCACAAAGACAAAGCTCCTTTCCTTCAATAACTACAAGAAACCCCTTTAACCACCGATTGTCATAGCAAATAACACCCTACCTGAGAGTCCAACATTCAAACTCCTCGGCCTCACATTCACAGGTAACATCAATTGGAACAAATACATTGAAGACATTGACAAGGCTGCTGCAAAGAAGGTGGGCTCCCTCTACCATGCTAGTAAACTTCTCACACCTGACATTATCCTATATCTCTACAAAGCCACCATCCGCCCATGCATGGAGTATTATTGCCACATCTAGGCTGGGGAATCATCCACTAGTCTCTCCCTCTTAGACAAGGTCCAAAAAAGAGTCGCCAACTTAATAGGTCCTTCACTATCCACCAAGCTCCAGCCCCTGTTCCATCTCTGCAATGTTGCATCCTTGTGCCTGTTTTACAAGTACTTCAATGGATTGTGCTTCGATGAACTTGCTGCTCTAATGTCCCCTCAGCGTAAATACACTAGAACAACTCGACAATCAGCTTAATTCCATCCATTCACTGTGGAGGTCCTCAGATACCGGAGAGCCTACTACTCCAATAGCTTCTTTCCTTGTGCTGCTGGCCTTTGGCACTCACTCCCTGCTTCCCCGACAGTACTGACATGCAGAGGTTTAAAATTGATGTAAACAGACATCTCGCCACACTGCTCCCAACTTGGGGTGACACCCAAATTCTCAGTAACCCTTTACGTCTACAGTGGCGTCCTGCCTTGTTTGGGGTGAAATATCATTAAAAAAAATTAAAAAGAAATATTGCCGGGTAAAGGGCTTAGAGAAAATAATTCAAAATATATTAAATTAGCTGTACCCTCCCAGCATTGCCCGGAATTATTTACTTTATTTGTTGTGCTAATGAACATAGCTGACAAAGCAATGAAAATTACAGTGTATATCTGAAACTTTCTACTGAGGGAACTATCAGATCAGATAGAATATGTAAGCAATAAAATCGATTGAAATTTAAAATTTATTTTATGTAATAACACAGACTTAAAATTTACGTAAATGACCGGCTCGGAAGAATGAACTATGGATTTGTGAGATCCATTGCTAAATAGGTCTACCTTAAAAAATCCGGCCAACTTAATTTTATATATTAGAAGTTACATCCTATTTCAAGATATACAGCGATTCCACTTCTTAACCCGGTTACCACCTCTCAGGATGTGAACCAGCGATTGAATTTTGGTAGGCATAAACATTACGTGAATTTAGGTTGGGGATACAGTACCACTTTCCACTCTGGACTCATTCTTAAAGTACATATGAGATTACATAATGTTTGAGGTTTTACCTTGTAGCAGTTATATAATTCGGATCTATTTTCTTTTGAGAAATTTTATCTTTCTATGCGGCGTGATTAATACATCATCCAATCAGAACACTTTGCATGGGAGGCATTTCCGTTAAACTGTTGTATACTGTTTTCCCACATATTTTTTCTCTAATCAGATGTTTTGATATCAAATTGAAGAGACGGCTACATTCCTGGCTGGTCCCAAACAAAGACTTGACATGTGCAAGACAAGTGGACTCCAAACCTAACCAATGGTTTGGATGTATGTGTGCCCGCCGACTCAGCATGCGTTTGTATTTCTGGTTATGTAACTCTTTCCTGGTCTCTGGCTGTTTGTTGGTGAAACTATGTATGAATAAAATTGATTTAACTTGTAAAGGAGGAGTTTGTCCTTATAATCAAGCTAACGGTAATCCCGTTTTCTTTTTACCAAACGAGGCCTAGAGGATGGATACCTACTCAACAACTCTTTCTTATTACAATTGGCTCTCCTACCTTTTTCTTACCAATGGCGGCATTCTTCTATCCTCTTACGACATTATCTTGCTAAAATGTAGAGCGAATTTTTATAAATAAAAAGATATAAAAATTGAAATCGCGAGGAGTTTAAAATAGTCATATCTAAATGAAAATAGTGTTGGTGTGAGGAAATTGAAAAAACAAAAAACAAAACATCTTAAATGAATTTAAAAACATCTGAAAGCAAACAAAGATTGGAAAAAAACCAAAAACACTAAAGAGTCTATATTCGTAGCACCCTCCCCAAGACTAGAGAGCATAATCTAGAATCAGACCATCATGTGCTTTCAACACAGCGTTAGTTACTTATATTTCCTCAACCGTTCTCCTTCGACCCAGGATTGTACCCTGCTCAACCATGTCTCTAATAGTATAGATGCAGCACTCTCCTTAGATCTGAGTGCCAAAATACATATATTTGAGGATTTTAATGTCCACCACATTAATTGGCTCGGTTTCTCGAGCTATACAGATGCAGCTGGTAACACCACATATAGTTTCTCTATAGCTCATTCCCTCTCATTGACTGTCACCTTCTCAGCCCACCTTCCAGATTGTGAGGATCAGCAAGCCTCACTTTTTGACCTATTCCTGACTACACTGCCTGAGGCTTGTGTGACGAATGCTCATAGCTCACTCATGAATGCTGATCACCTTGAGATAATGGTAGATATCACGCTAAACCTTTGACCCCAGCTGAAGAACCGTTGTTCAAAATGACGAGATATTTCTATCAGAGATCAGATCAGAGACGCCCCATGGAGTAAAATCTTTTCTCTCGCTACCGAACAGTGTGCAAATGAGACAACTGAATGGGTCAAAGCAGACATTGAAGCACATGTTTCCACGCGGAAATTCTATAGCAAGTCCTACTCTCCCCAATGGTTCGCTTCAACCTGTGCCGCTGATATTGCGCATAAGCAGCAAGTGTTCCACCGATTTAGCCGCCATAAATCAGGTACAAATAGGTATACCGAAATGACCAGAAAATGCATTGAGTCACAGAAATTAGGAACTTATGATTTCTGGAAAATTTATAATAGTGTCGTGAATCATGGGTAATCAATAATTCCCTCTACTATCCAACCACCATGATGTCGTTTGCACAGCAACTGAGAAGGCTGAACTGCTTGCCCAGCGGTTCACCTTGAACTCCACCTTACATCCCACAAACCACTCCCTCCCAAATTTCACACTGAGGACAGAAGCCACACTCGATGATTTGATCACCACCCATTCCCATGTCCAGGGTATCATAAAAAACCCTAGACACCTCCAAGGTGTGTGGGCCTGATCTTATTCTTGCTATTTTAATAAAGAAATGCTTTGCTGAGCTAGCTCCTGTTCTCTCCAAACTCTACAATAAATGCCTTGCCGAATCTTATTTCCCGGATAGCTGAAAAATTGCTTCTGTGGTATCAGTCTTCAAGAATTCTGGTGAAAGAACTGACCCGCTTAATTATCTTTCATCAGTTTCCTCCCTCCTGTCGCTAAAATCTTTGAATTATTAATTAATCTAGTGATAGTCCACCACCTTGTAAATGCTAAACTACTTTCTGACCGACAGTATGGATTTAGGCAAGCCTGTTCTACTGCAGATATCCTAACAATCATCTCTGAATGGGTATACTATACAATGGATAAGGCAGGTGAAGTTAGTGTGGTAGCCCTTAATATATCCAAAACTTTTTTACAAGGTCTGGCATGAAATCATTCTTGTGAAAATCAAATCATACAGTATTTCTGGACGAATATTTATTAAGATCCTACACCCAAACAACAATACATAAATGCAGGTGTGCCCCAGGGGTCGATCCTTGGACCTTTATTATTCCTGATTTTCATAAACGACCTCCCTGATGAAATTGTCTCTTGTAAATTGTGTTTAATATTACAGCCTTATAAAAAAAATGTGTTCAATTTTACATGATAATAAAAAGAAAGTTATGTTTACAATTTAAAAAAGTAGCATTTTATAAAATTTGTTTTAGATTTGTTATTTTATTTTTGATTTAAATAAATATTTGATTAATAGTAAACAAAAAATAATTTAATGTGTATTTACTAAAATTACATTTAGGCAAAAAAGAAATACAACCATACACAGATTTGTGATTTTGTCTAATTGTTTTATTAACGCAGACAAATATGTCTGTCCAACTATTTTCAGATTATTAGACTGACACACTTCAAATTTGATACAAATTATCCCCTACCTATGTGGATTGTTCTAAGGGGGTTATAGTTTTCTTTTCTTTAAGATGTCCTACCTTTGATTTTAATATAGGGACGGCTAATGAAAGTGAAAGTTTGTTCTTTGTTTTTACTCAAAAAATGAATTTTACCCAAAAAATGAATTTTATCCAGAAAAATGAATTTTACCAAAAAAAAAATTAAAAAATGAATTTTACCTAAAAAATGAATTTGATCCGAAAAATAAATTTTACCAAAAAAAAAAAACATGAATTTTACCCAAAAAATGTATTTTATCCGAAAAATGCATTTTACCAAAAAAAAAAAAAAAATGAATTTTACCCAAAAAGTGAATTTTATCCGAAAAATAAATTTTACCAAAAAAAAATTAAAAAATGAATTTTACTCTAAAAATGAATTTTATCCGAAAAATAAATTTTACAAAAAAAAAAAAAAATGAATTTTACCCGAAAAATGAATTTTATCCAAAAAGTGAATTTAAAAAAAAAAAATTAATAAATGAATTTTACCCAAAAATTGAATTTTATCCAAAAAATGAATTTTACCAAAAAAAAATAAAAAAATGAATTTTACCCAAAAAATGAATTTTACCCATCATTAAAATAAATCCACCAAAAAATCAGAGAATTATTCGATCTTAATGAAATTTTCAGTATTTATTAATTCATAAATGAATATTAATATAAAGTATTTATTTTATTACACAAAAAAAAAACTGATACTACCTTAAAGGTCTAAATAAAAAACATCGATACTGGTACAGCTTTTGAACTGGACATAAACCGACTAGTTTAGGGTTACAAAAAAAAAAAAACAGTTCGTTTTTTGTCCGGTTCAAAAGCTGTACCAATACAAAAACATTTTAAAGACAGTATTTAAAGTTCTAAAGAAATAATTTAATTATTTCTTTACTGTAGCAGCCATCATTCAGATCTACGAGAAAAAGAATGAGGATCGCGCTGTGTGTCGTCCGCTGGGGATTGAACCCAGAACGTTTCGGCTTACAAAATAGAATCTTGTTTTTTGTGCAATGATGAGAATTTGCTTATGCAAGAGATTGGTGTCTCGGACACGAAAATCTTACATATAAATTTAAATTTGCAAGTTTTTAGTATCATTTTCTGCCGAGAGCTGGCGTAAAATAAATTTATTTTTCATTGACATCTTCTTTGCAAAGGTGATCACTTAGTTTCGACCTTGAAATAAAGACGATTGGTGTAAAGTAATTGAAGTGATCTAAAGAAGAATTTATAAATTGTTTTTTTTTAATAAAATAAATACTTTATATTAACATTCATTTATAAATTAACTAGCAGGGGTACTCGGCATTGCCCGGGGTTCCCCACCCCTCTCCCCGAGATGAAAGCTGTCTTTTCCCCCCACCGATCACCTCCCACTCCCCGTTGCCCAAAGCAAAAGCTGTCTCTTCCCCGGATTCAAATTTTTCGTCCGAAAGATGGGCGATTTAGAAATTATCTTTCTGTCGAGTATCTCGGGAGCCTTTTGCAGACATACAAATATATGCACATACAAACATATACACACACAAAACACACATACAACTTTCCTTTATATAATAGATAAATACTGAAAATTCCATTAAGATCAGATAAATCTCTGATTTTAGGTAGATTTTTTTTTTCAATCAGTTGAGATATTGTAGTTGCAGGGTTTAAAAGCTCACCTATTTCCACCAGATGTCGCTACTTTATTTAGAGTCATCGACAAGCAAATATCACTGAGGCCTTCTTTGTGATCAAAGGTTGAAAACAGTTCCTAAAAGAAGATAAAAGATGAATCATTATTGTTTTCATGGAACACCATGAAAAACCCAACAATCTATAAGATCTGAATATAAAATGTCAGCCAAAATATCTAACATTGCTCAGATGCTAACTAGGTTTCGGGTGCATAGACACATAATAAGATTACATATAGCGGGAGGGGGGAGTCTTACATAATGCAGAAGAGCAGACTGCATTGTTTGGGGCACGTTGAGCGCAGCAATGGATGGATTGCTAAAGCCCGACAGTTGAATGTGCCAGCATAGAAAACCACCTCTGGCAGACCCAAGTTGTCTTGGGAAGAAATGGTCAAACGTGATAGGAGAGCCTTGGGTGTGGATTCCGTCAGGCCTCACCAAAAACAAAAATGGAACGGAAGACTTAGATTGAGACTAGACACTCAGGCCCCAACCTCATCAGAGGATTAATTGTGGCCTGATTCAACAAATAAACCGGTTGTTGTTGATAATCATGATGTTACGTCTAGTCAGTTCAGGCTATAAGGATTGAATATAGACATTCCATTTAGAATTTTATTTGATAAAAAAACATTTCTCTGGCGGAGAAAAAAAAAGTGACGTTTAGACACGAGTTACACTATGAACTGAAATTTTTGTGTCTATCATTAGCTTTGTTTGTGTGTACACTCTCGTGCTCCTCAGTCGCTTCTCAAAAAAGCAATAGTTCAAACAATATAGTTAAAGCTTACAAGATCGCAAATAAATGTCCTATTTATTTTTTTTAATTGTTTTTGTTGTAATTTAAATAAAAATAATTTTAAAAAGATTTTAATAAAAAAAATGTTTTAAATAAAAAAAAATAAAAATAAAAAATAAAAAGATAAAGAATATTTTTTTACAAAATATTTAGAAAACCTTCACAACGCAGATTATTGTTTTTAAAAATTAATAATTTATTTATCTTAAAAACATTTTTTTTTTTTTTGAACTTGAGTGCTTTCGGTAATAATATCACCATCTTCAGAAGAATAAGCATATTTTTTTTTTTTTTTTAACTTGAGCGCTTTCGGTAATAATATCACCATCTTCAGAAGAATAAGCATATTTTTTTTTTTTTGAACTTGAGCGCTTTCGGTAATAATATCACCATCTTCAGAAGAATAAGCATATTTTTATTTTTTTTGAATTTGAGCGCTTTCGGTAATAATATCACCATCTTCAGAAGAATAAGCATATTTTTTTTTTTTTTGAACTTGAGCGCTTTCGGTAATAATATCACCATCTTCAGAAGAATAGGCATATTTTTTTTTTTTTTTGAACTTGAGCGCTTTCGGTAATAATATCACCATCTTCAGAAGAATAAGCATATTTTTTTTTTTTTTGAACTTGAGCGCTTTCGGTAATAATATCACCATCTTCAGAAGAATAAGCATATTTTTTTTTTTTTTGAACTTGAGCGCTTTCGGTAATAATATCACCATCTTCACAAGAATAAGCATATTTTTTTTTTCTTCATTTTTTTTTTTCCCTTCCAGACTGAGACAAGCAGTAAGGATGAATTCGTCTTGATGTTATGGACGAAATTACCAAAAGCGCTCAAGTTCAAAAAAAAAAAAAAAATGTTTTTAAGATGAATAAATAATTTATTTTTAAAAACAATAATCTGCGTTGTGAAGGTTTTCTAAATATTTTGTAAAAAAATATTCTTTATCTTTGCCATTTCGCCAACGCTTCTAATGTGTGAATTTTCAAATAAAAAATAAAAAGTAAAACGAACATACACCAACTCTACCATCACGGTTCGATAATAGCACATTGGTAAATATAATAAAAAATTATTTGAAAATTATTGATTTCTCAATATTGTTAAAAATATATATGCAAACATTGTTAATAATAACAGAATTCGTCTGTTTAATTATACCTTTTTTATTTTTTTTCAATTTTTCTGATGGTCTTTTTTTCTTTTTATTAAACCATACAAAACCAGTGGTAACATTTTAAAATGCTTAACGTAATGCGATTTTGTTCTGTTATGCCATCCAGCGTTGCTGGAGTTCTTTTTAAAGATTCTCTTCTTTCTCCAGCCGTTTTGTTCATTTGCTTTGACAAATTTGTTCAGGTTGGACTGAGAAATGAGGTTCTTTTTTTAAAGAAACAAGAGCAGCTCCTTTTTATATATAAAAAAAAGGGGAGAGTAGAGAGGAGTCGATTTCAATTTTGAAAACAAGAAAGGGAACAACTCAAAAATTAATGGTTTCATAGAACAAATAGAATTTTAAAAAATGAATCAACAAGATCAAAATCGCATTACGTTAAGCATTTTAAAATGTTACCACTGGTTTCATGTGGTTTTTTTTTTTTTTTTACATGATTCACCCCAAACAAGGCAGGACGCCACTGTAAACGTAAGGGGCTACTGAGAAAAAGGAAAAGGGGAGAAGGATTGGTGGTTCAGCTTAAATTGGGATCTGAGCAGCGAGATGTCTGTTTACATTAGTTTTAAATTTCTGCATGTCAGTACTGTCGGGGAAACAGGGGGCGGGGAGGGAATTCCAGAGGCCAGCAGCACGAGGAAAGAAGCTATTTGAGTAGAATGCTCTCCGGCATCTGGGGACCTCCACAGTGAATGAATGAGATTTAGTAGAATGTCGAGTTAGTCTAGTGAATTTACGTCGAGGAGGCACCAGAGTAGCCAACTCATCGGAGCATAATCCATTGAAGTATTTGTAAAACAAACACAAGGATGCCACATTGCGGCGATGAGACAGGGGCTGGAGCTTAGCTGACAGTGAGGGACCTATTAGGTTGACTACTCTTTTTTGGACTTTGTCAAGGAGGGAGAGACTAGTAGATGATGCACCAGCCCAGATGTGGCAACAATACTCCATGCATGGGCGGATGGTGGCTTTGTAGAGATACAGGATAATGTCAGGTGTAAGGAGTCCACTAGCACGGTAGAGGGAGCCAACCTTCTTTGCGGCAGCCTTGGCAATGTCTTCAATGTATGTGTTCCAATTCATGTTACCTGTGAAGGTTAGGCCAAGGAGAAAAATTGAAAAAATAAAAGAGGTATAATAATAATAATAGCAGAAGTTTACTAACTTTGATTTCGTCATTAGGGTTAGGGTGGAGGTTATGGTTAGCGTTAGGTTTAGGGTCAAAGTTAGCGTTGGTCCTAATCTAACAAAGTACCGTATTCAGCATTCCCCAGGTGATAAATTTGTAGGATTAAATCCCAAAATGACGAAATTACTCAGAAACTTTCAGATGATCGCTAAATATTACGGCGTATATAAACAGTATTTATATACTTACTTGTCCAATCTCTTTCATGTGGGTAGATATTCCAACAAAGTAGCCAGAAGAGAAACCAATAACGATGTAGCCATCACCATGCCTTTGAATCAAAATAGGGAGAAAAACCAGAAAGTTATTATCGTGCGTAAACAGTAACCTTTTGTTGTAGAAGTGATAGATTATAAATAATATTATTTGGCTTGCTTATGTAGCAGCTTACATGAACAAACTATTTTCTGTTGATCTATGTACGTTGTGATTCGACTTGACGATCATTGTAGCCATCGTCGCTTTAACAGGTGCACGTCTGCATGTAACGAGATTCACGCACAATCGCTGGGGCCAGATCACGTGATCAGAAGAATACCCTCAGTTTGTGACTTACTCCCAAAGAGACAAGATGTGATCCTGCGATTCTCTGCCAGGCTGATGGCAGAGAATCTACGAACTCCAGGAAAAGATTATTTCGCCTTGTCAACACATACTCAACTCAATTTATTATCTTTTGTATTGTTCCTGTGTTTCTCCTACGTAAAACTATTATCCGTCTGTGCACCTGGTTGTTCAATTGATTGCATCCCAAAGAAAAGTTACACACACCAATCCACATTATCCTTGTCCAGTTCCTGCCTCTTTCTCATCCAAAAATCCGGCTTTTCCCATCAGCTAACCCTAACTTTCTCAGTTTATTTATTATTATACCAAATGTGAGTTAACCAATGTTTGTTTCGACAAGGTTTTTTTCTATATACTTTAATAATATAAAATATATGCTAAAATATATACCTTCGTTCTGGGATTGAGTTATATTATAAAATTCCATTTTAATTGTTCTAATTAGCCATAATTTATAATTAACTGAACAAATCACTCATCTCTCTATTAGCTACCTATGTATTTCTCTCGCCCTCTCTCACTATGTTGATTCAACCACTCTATAATATTTCTTAATGTCTCTGTGAGCATTTAGAGAGTAGCGATGCTTTTTTTTAAAATGAATTGAATCAAATTTATTGACAAAAAATGGCAAAAAATAGCAAAAAGTATGTAAAGAAGGAGTGTCGCTTTTTGTAGGAGGAAAAGGTTATTGACTAGATATCTGTCTTGTAGGCCTCGTTTGCTAGGAAGAAAAAACGGGTTACCATTAGTTTGGTTATTGGGACAAACTTCTTCATTATAATTTAAGTCAATTTTATTCATACAGTTTCGTCAACAACCAGGCATGGATATGACAGAGTTACGTAGATAAAAATTCGAAACCGTTGTTTCGGTGGACGCACGTATACTCGAAACATGGGTTGGTTCAGGGTCACTCATCTCACGCTAGCTCAATCTTGGCTTTGAGATGAGACAGAAAAATGGTCATCTCCTCACCTCGATGTGAAAATCACTGATTGTCAAAAAAAAAAAAATGTTCTGATTAAATAATGTATTAATCACTCCGCATGTAAGGAAAAACTTGTATAAAAGAAAATATAACTGCTACAAATGCAACAAGCCATGTAAAAAAAAAACGTTAGAAGATATTTACATCTATATAAAGTCTGAATGATTGTCCAAGGCGTATAATCTCATTAGTAAGGATTCAGAAAAACTTCAAACAGTTCGAGAGTGCTGGGATTAGAAGTTTAGGAGGAGCATGGTCAACTGTGATGGCGACAAGGAAGCAGTACTGTGGACAGTCCTATGACTATTACACGAAGATGTATCTTCTCCATGTGTGTGAAACTATTGGAGCACTTTCCCATGTGTGGATGGCTTCGAGTGGCGACAGGATTTATGAAACGTTGTGCTCCAACTGTCACACATTTAAATTTGATCCTGCGTTTTTAAGTGATTATAAGATTAGTTTAAAATAATTTAAATTTGATCCTGCATTTTTAAGTGATTATAAGATTAGTTTAAAATAATTTAAATTTGATCCTGCGTTTTTAAGTGATTATAAGATTAGTTTAAAATAATTTAAATTTGATCCTGCGTTTTTAAGTGATTATAAGATTAGTTTAAAATAATTTAAATTTGATCCTGCGTTTTTAAGTGATTATAAGATTAGTTTAAAATAATTTAAATTTGATCCTGCATTTTTAAGTGATTATAAGATTAGTTTAAAATAATTTAAATTTGATCCTGCGTTTTTAAGTGATTATAAGATTAGTTTAAAATAATTTAAATTTGATCCTGCGTTTTTAAGTGATTATAAGATTAGTTTAAAATAATTTAAATTTGATCCTGCGTTTTTAAGTGATTATAAGATTAGTTTAAAATAATTTAAATTTGATCCTGCGTTTTTAAGTGATTATAAGATTAGTTTAAAATAATTTAAATTTGATCCTGCATTTTTAAGTGATTATAAGATTAGTTTAAAATAATTTAAATTTGATCCTGCGTTTTTAAGTGATTATAAGATTAGTTTAAAATAATTTAAATTTGATCCTGCGTTTTTAAGTGATTATAAGATTAGTTTAAAATAATTTAAATTTGATCCTGCGTTTGTTGAGAGATTATAAGATTAGTTTAAAATAATTTAAATGTGATCCTGCGTTTGTTGAGAGATTATAAGATTAGTTTAAAATAATTTAAATGTGATCCTGCGTTTGTTGAAAGATTATCTCTAAACTTGGATATGGTAGTCATCATCATCATAACCTCCCTTGGCAGGCTGTTCCATAGAGGCAGAAATATGGATAAGAAATACTGCTTTTCTTGTATTAAGACGAAAGCTACGATGGTACATCTTTTGCGGGTGCCTGCGGAGACCGCAAATTTAAAGGTAGATTTAAATTTCTGTTAATGATGTTGTACACCAGAATCAAGTCCGTTCACACCCTCCAATGTCCACATGAAAACAAGTTTAGTCTTTATGAATTTTTGAATGGAATCAAAGTAAAATAATTAGTGAAAGTGGTTCTGACCCAACAATTATGTTTGGTTGCTGGTGGAGCGGCCCTGACGTTTTAAAACCCAAAACCTGCGGTTAAGTCACTTCATCACTGATGAGCAATCTCGGAGCACCCAAAAGATATATATAATGCTCGATATACGCATTTAAATTTTACTTACTGTCGTAAGCTTAAACTGATAGCGTAATGGATAAGACGTCTGCCTATTGTCAAAGCAGTCAGGTTTCGATCTCAGCTTGAAATACTTGCTTGTCTAACCACACTTAAGGACTGTTATACAACAAGTCTGTCTTTAGATGATGATCGGAGGACTATCCAGAATTGTCTGGGTAAAAATGTAAGCCCCATGTACTCATGATCCCAGCCCTGAACCTTATATTACCATTTTTGTCTTAATTTTTTTATTTCTAAATTAAAGTAAAACATTGTCTTTGCTGTTTGTTGATGTCTGCCATGAACGCAAACCCCATGAAATTCTTGTAAAACACCCTAATACAAAATTAATATCACCATTGGATTCTTCGTCAAATTTTACTTGAGAAAAGTTTATAAAAAAGTGTACTGATTGTAATATTTTTTTTTTCTATTACAGTTCACCCCAAACAAGGCAGGCTGCCACTGAGAATTAGGGTATAAGTGTTGGGGGTCATTCAAAGTTGTGAGCTGTGCACCGAGATGTCTGTTTACATTAGTTTGAAATTTCTGCATGCCAGTAGAGTTGAGGAAACAGGGAGCAAGGAGGGAGTTCCAGAGGCCAGCAGCACGAGGAAAGAAGCTATTGGAGTAGAAGGCTCTTCAGCATCTGGGGACCTCCACAGTGAATGGATGGGATTTAGCTGATTGTCGGGTTGGTCCAGTGTATTTATGTCAAGGGGGCACCAGAGTATTGATTTACTCCTCTCCAGGAGTTAAGCACAAGGCCAGTTTTTATCTTACTCCCACAAGTAAGATGTGACCCAAGGTCGGGTCGGGAAAGTGGGGTTTAAAAATTGCCTGGGTAGCCCCGTCGGCATTCCCCGGTAGGGGCGCCTCAGGCAGTAAGCAATAAACTTACTCCTCCCCAAAGAGGGGAGGCGAAGCCTGGGAGGGTGGTGGACCTCCTAGAACTGCACAGGACAGACCCATAGACCGGCGTAAATCAAACTCCGAAGGCCAAGACAATAACAGTCTATGGGGTGCAGTATCCATCGGAACCGATACTACACTTTGATCTTAGGGGGCACCAGAGTAGCCAGCTCATCGGAGCACAATCCATTGAAGTATTTGTAAAAGAAGCACAAGGATGCAACATTGCGGTGATGGGACAGGGGCTGGAGCTTGGTGGATAATGAGGGACCTATTAAGTTGGCGACTCTTTTTTGGACCTTGTCTAAAAGGGAGAGATTAGTGGATGATGCACCAGCCCAGATGTGGCAACAATACTCCATGCATGGGCAGATGGTGGCTTTGTAGATGTATAGGATAATGCCAGGTGTGAGAAGTTTTCTAACACGGTAGAGGGAGCCCACCTTCTTTGCAGCAGCATTGGCAATGTCTTTAATGTATTTGTTCCAATTGATGTTATCTGTGAATGTAAGGACGAGGAGTTTGAATGTTGGACTCTCAGGTAGGGGGTTATTTGCCACGGCAATCAGTGTGTTGCAGGTTGGGGATAATATAACACTCGCTATGTGGAATAAACGCAGAAGAAAATGATGAATTTTGTTTGCTATTATTATTTTAAGAAAAAAACAATCGAAGGAGAAAATTTAGGTTTGTATTTGGGATGCACGGATTGGGTGTTTACTGTATTCTTTTTATATTTTTATGTGTCAGGGATGCTGGAGATGCACCTTGCAGCATCTCTGGCAATATCGTGTAATTGACATGGGTCCCGCTATTATTTAGTTAAGCCAGAGTATCTATTGGGGACTTCAGCTAATCAAGAAATGAAAAAAGTAAATGAAAAGAAGAACACAGTAAAACATACCAGTTGTAAGCAATAATTGTGCCGTATGTCTTGTTAAATCGGAGTTCAATAGGATTCTCAGGGTTATTGATGTTGTAAAGAAGTAAATGCCGCTGAGAAATTACAACGCTTACCTGCAACAAAAAAATATATATACATATATATATATATATATATATATACACACACTTTGTAATAAAAACATGAGAAACAAAATAGCTTATTCAGCTTAAAACAGTTTTTTCTACAAACATAAATAACTATTCATAGTCATCTTTAGACTGAAGTATTCTTAATCAAGGAAAACGATAGTATTTTATTGCATATCTAATATATAAAGTTATCTTGTTGGATTTTCCATGTTGGACCTAAATAGCAACGCATCTGAGAAATCTATATTTGATTCTGACTAGCAAGTTTTTTATTTTTTTTATTCTTGCAGCATGTTCTTTATATGAAAAAAAAAGTGCAATTCGCTCCAGGTTCTTTGCGAAAATAATTATTCTGGCAAGAAAGATTATTACAATAGAGACAATTTTTAAATTACCAACGTTCGAAATTCACAACTTTGAACATGTAGAAAGATTCCCGAGTTTGAGAGTAAGATTTCATAGTTCAACAAGATACACCTGAAGAAGGTCGGAGGTCACATCGGACGAAACGTTGTGAAAATAACATATAAGACGAGAACAGTAGTTTGAATATACAAATAATACAAGTTACACTTGAATTTGAAATAACATTTTCTATGGTCTGTCATGCTTAAGTTTGATATAACATTTTCATTGCTAAGCATGCAGATTAAATGGAAACATCTATTACTAATGGAGATTTAGTATCTGTCTGCTTTAAGCCGAAACTATACTATTACTTCTGTTAATTGTACTATTCAGTTTACTATACTATTTCAGACTAATATGCTAAGGGAGAGTAGTTGTGTAGTATCTGTTCTGTTGTCATGAGACCATCCTCCCAAGCATTACCTTCTACTTCAGGGTGAGGATAGTGTAGTATCTGTTCTGTTGTCACAAGACCAACCTCCCAGGCATTACCTCCTCCTTTGGGGGGGGGGGGGGGGAGGACAGTGTAGTATATGTCTTTTCGTCATGATACGATCCTCCTAAGGTATTATTTGGGGGGGGAGGGGTAGTTTAGTATCTGTTCTGCAGTTGTTATTTTTTTTTAATGGAAATCGCTCCAGACAAGGCATGAAGCCACTTAATGAAGAAGCTACAAAAATCCTACTTCAACGTCAAAAACTAGCCAACAATAAGTGTTAAATGGATAGATTCTGACCCAGAAAACAGCAATTCTTCTCCCTTTGTCAGAAACATCGCTCATGGAATGTGAGGACTAAAGGACGAAATAAGGAAAGTGAGAGTTACGAGGCTAACGAATAGCATCCTTCCAGGATTACCTTCCCCTAGCCTGGGGGGGGGGGGTATACTAGTAAAAATATGCAAACAAAGGTTACATATTTTTTGCTAGTATTGGTAATATCCATTCATCATATACTCATACCATATTTTCTTGGGCATAACTAGCTGTTCTTAAATCTCATTATTGTTTCGCATTTTTTTTCTTTTTTAAACTATGCCATTAATCTTTTTTACCAAATTATTATTTTTTTAATAGGATTTAAAAAGTTAAATTTAATTATTACGGTATCGTTTGGTCATTAAATTACTAACTGAACCGAATTGCTATAAAATTATAACTAACTTTGTTACAGAAATGTTGTTTTAATCTTTAATAAAATTATTGCATGTAAATTTTTTAATAAATGTAGATTTGCTAAGAATTTTAAAGCCAAAAATTACTTTCAATCTGACAGTTTAAATGCTTCCAAATTCCTTTTAAATTTACTAGGGCCACAAAGTAATGCATTTTTAAAAATTAGTTTTTTAGTTAATAGTTATAATCTATATATTAATACGATAGCGTGTGTGTTCGTGTGTCACGCTTCCGGCAAAAGCTCTGCGCATGCGTGCCGCACCTAGATTTAAAAAACAGTCAAGTTGCTTTATTTTCAAAGATTTTTGAACTTTTTCCCTCTGGCGTAACGGTTAGCGACGTAGTATATTTTGACTTCGGCCCTACTGGTTTATAGTTCGATCCCAACCAACCTCTAAGATTTTTTTTTCTACATTTTAAGAGGAAGGGGAAGAGAGGTAGGGAGGGGACGACCAGGAAGACACATATTAATACAATAGCGTGTGTGATTTTGTGTGTCATGCTTACATCGAAAGCAACGACCTTCCGAATCTTTGTATGCTACTCACCTGGTTAAAAATTACTTTTTTGTGTTGCTTTAAACTTAAAACTATTTTTTGTTTTTTATTTTGGCGTTTTTAAGGGCATTGTCTATTTACGTTTTCTTTTGGTTGTAGAGAGGGCCAGTATTATTTTTTTTATTTTTATTTTTTTGAACGGATGGCATATCAATTTTTTTAGTAGATTGTACACGAGTTACCATTTAAAAAAAAATATTACACTCTTATCTAGAAGGGGGGCTCATAATAAAGGAAGTGTAACTAACAAATAGAGGGTGCTTTGTTACATTAGGACCCGCGCTAACTTTGACCCCGTCGTTAGAGTTAGGGTCAGTGTGGCAGACGATAACTTCGTCACTTTTTCCAGTTTTATTTTCAAGAAATGATTTTAAAAAAAAACGTACACAACACGGTGTAAGTAAAAATAAAAATTTTAAAATTTATAAATTCCGTGTAATTTACACGGGTCCCGCTAGTAGTTATTAATAAAAGATGAAAATCGCTTGCTTGTTTTTAAATAAACCAAAATGCATACTGGTGGATTAAATTTTGTAATTAATTTTTTTTTAAATTGAATTTATTTTCATTTATGCTATTGTATTTTTTATTTCAATAAATATTTGATTAATAGTAGATAAATAAATAAAATATGAATTCAATTATTGTAGTCATAATAAAAAAAGCACACACAGCTGTTTTTATATGCAAGCATCATCTACTAAGAAAGCAGACTAAGGAAAGAAGTTGTAAGTTGAAAAAGTGCAAACAAATCAAGCCAAGCTGCTTTCATTAGAACTTTAATTACAAGTATTTTTTCATTCTGCGTATCATAACAGAGATTCGTTCACTAAGACTCCATCTTCTTTCTTAAGAAGATTTCGAATTATCTGCCCTTGAAATCTTAAGAAAGAAGATGGAGGCTTAGTGAACGAATCGCTGTTATGATACGCAGAATGGAAAAATACTTGTACAAAAAAGTAGAAAAAATTATCCACTAGAACTTTAATTACAATGAGTAAGAATATAACGCTGAATAAGTATATAATATTATTTTATAAAAAAATAATTTTTTAATACGGCCTCTGAACAGCACAAGCACCCTCAGATCATTTTGCAAGGGAGATAACTCTGATAATCCTGCAATAATTAATAACAAGTGGAATTTATACATATTAAAAATAAATTAAACAATGCAAAAAGAAAAAAAAAACAGTATTAGGAAATATGGCTTACTGTATCTTCGCAGATGGAATTTCTTTCGTCTGTTTTCATCTCTGAGAATTGGACATTACTTGGCTCCCCAGCCAATTGAGATTGCTGGACGGTATCGCCTTCAGCATTGCTGATACTCAGGTACTGATCTTCACTAACTAATGCCAACATATTTTCTGAATTCCATGCACCACTTGTTATCTTTTTGGAGTGCTTTCCAAGAACTGGCATCTTCCTGAAATTTATAATATGACGTGAAATCAGGTATGGTAATGTATGGTAATGTACCCCAATACTGTTTTTACGGTGTATCAATCCTTTTGAGTTATGAAATGCCAAAAAGACAATATCTATTGGAAATAATTCATACGTGTGGTTTTTCTAGTTTATGGCATCTTGTTGGAATGCATGTTTTCAAAAAGAAGGACATGTTTACTCAACACACTGTGGTGCTCATTACCCTAGAGTAAAGAGCAGCAAATATTATGCAACATAATAAATATATTGGTCATAAACTTACCTTGATGTTTGATGATTATAAATCAATAATAAATATATTGGTCGTAAACTTACCTTGATGTTTGATGATTATAAATCAATAATAAATATATTGGTCGTAAACTTACCTCGATGTTTGATGATTATAAATCAATAATAAATATATTGGTCGTAAACTTACCTTGATGTTTGATGATTATAAATCAATAATAAATATATTGGTCGTAAACTTACCTCGATGTTTGATGATTATAAATCAACAAGTTGCCTTTCTGAGTGCCGATGGCCAATAAGTGATCGTTTTTGGACCATGCTAAAAACGTCATCAAGTCCCTGGAAAAGATCATTAAAAACAATTATAAAAAAGATACTAGATCCTCCAGTTTCATCTAATTATATTTATCTTCCTCCCACAAGGTAAGATGTGACACAAGGTCGGGAAAGTGGGAAAAAAACCAGCGCTCGAGAATTTGAGCATTCTGGCCATTTAAAAATTGCCTGGGCAGTCCCGTCGGCATTCCCCGGTAGGGGCGCCTCAGGCGATTAGCAATAAGCTAACCCCCTCTCAAAGGGTGAGAAGGCAAAGCCTGGGAGGGTGCACCTCTTAGAACTGCACAGGACGGACAACCGATAGACCGGCGTGAATCCAGACCCGAAGGCCCGGACAATCCAGTTTCATCTAATATATATATATATATATATATACTTGATTTGGGGCCAATTTTTTGTGTGCTGAATCCAAAAATTACGCATATCTTACCTAATAAGATGATCAGTTTTTAAATATACGGCCATACCAGAAATTCCTATATTCCGATCTATTTGTAGGTGAATGAAATTCATAGCAGACAATAATGGACTAATTTATTTACAGATTCTTTTCTAATGGATACGAAGAAGAATACGACACTCAAAGGAATCTACTCATGGATAACTGATCTCATTTCTGCAGATGAAACATGTTAAATAAAATTGATAAATACGAGTTATAGTTTTACGAGATGTACCGGTGACCCGTTGAGTCACAATATCACTATTTATCCCACTTTGATTTCATTCGAAATTCATAAACTATGAGATGCCTGTTAACATCTCACTTTGGCCTTTTGGTTTGGCTAAGATCAAAATGTAGTATCTGTTCTGATATTACACTTCATCTGTTCAGTCGTCCATCAGTGAAAGAGAAATACTTTTAGACTGAGGCGATTTTTATTTTTGTCCCAATCCAGAGTGTCCTGTTTGGGAAGCTGGATTTCTCCACATTAAAACTGACCTTGTGTCTAACTCTATCCTCGTGGGGAAGCAAGTAAATCAGGACATAGCTATTAAAAAATTCTTCTTGCATGACTAAAAAATAATTCTATATTATCCATAAGGATAGAAGTAAAGAGCCCTATTATTTTGCTATCTAATTTACATACGTGTTTACGGTGTGTACGTACACACTATGTAAATTAGCTGGAAAGAGAGAGTCATTCTTTCACTAAATGCTCACAGAGACATTAAAAACTATTAGAGTGATTGAATCAACACACGGTGAAAGAGGACGAGAGAAATGCATAGATAGCTCAATGAGAATTGGGCGACTAATTAAAGAATTAAAATAGAAATTTTTTCAAACATAACTCAATCCCAGAACTAAGTAATATTTTAGCATGAATTTCGTATCATTAAAGTATACAGGAAAAAAACTTTACTGAAGCTCTAGTATATTTATTAATTAAAACCCGATTGCTAGACTGAATGACTTTAGATTTAAATCATTACACTAATCTAAAAAATGTTAAACATTTTAGACTTCCCTTATAAATACATATCAAGATAGAGAGAGATACATAAATGTGAATTAACAAGTGCTTAGGTAAAAAATGGAATGCGCTTTGCTTAGAAAAAATAAGTAAAAATCTTGAAATCTTCCAATTTTTATGAACTTTCAGCCTCTCTATCCTGATATATATTTATAAGGGATATCTAAAATGTTTTTTAACATTTGTTAGATTTGTGTAATGGTTTAAATCTAAACTCATTCAGTCTAGCAATCAGGTTTTAATTCCTTTTAAATCATGAAATATTTGGTGCTTAAGCATATCCGCCCCGACATTAAAAAATGTAAAGAATGTATAAACGTTATTATGTACTTACGTGTTAGCTGAAAATAAGATTGTGCAGAAAAAAATTACGCAAATTCATTCAGTAGTTATTTAATTATTAAAAAAAAACGATTTTAACGATTTTTTCACTCGGTAGATATTTCCACCATTTTGTATCTTAGATTTTCCAGTGGTCAAGAACGATAACTCATATTTTCACGATTTCTTGGTTTGGGGTTTTCTGATTGTCCGGAAAATGACATAACTCAAAATTAAAAAATACATTCTTCCCGGCACAACAATTATATCTGATTGTTGGCGTGCTTATGATAGACTGGGTGCGCGTCAACCATCGATATAATTTTGTTGACCCAACAACAGGCGCAACCACAAATCATGTGGAAAGAATGTGGCAAGAGGCCAAAAGACGAAATAAGGCTGAATGTGGTACCCATACGCATATGATAAACTCATATTTGGCCGAGTTCATGTGGCGACAAAAATTTCGGGGAAAAACATTAGAAAACCTTTTTAAACAGATTGCCGAAATTTATCCTGTGGGTCAATAAAATGCTACGTTTTTTTCTCTCTTATATCGTACTTATAAGTTGTTTTTCCAAAATTGGTTATGTCTTTTGTTAATTTTTTTTCTCTTATATCGTACTTATAAGCTGTTTTCCCGCAATTGGTAAAAAAAAAAATTTAACTTGGTAAAAAAAAAAAAATTGTTATCTCCCTTGTTTACAAAAATGTCAAAATCTACGTAAAATCATTTAAATCATTTTTTTTTTCTTTTTCTTATAATTAAATAACTACTGGATGAATTTGCGTAATTTTTTCTGCACAATCTTATTTTCAGCTAACACGTAAGTACATAATAAAGTTCATACATTCTTTAAATTTTTTAATGTCGGGGCGGATATGCTTAAGCACCAAATATTTTTCTAGTTTCTTAATCATTATTTGATGTGCTGTTGTATTTACATAAATATATGACAAAATATTTATAAATCAACGATCAATCTTGAGAGAGACGGACCAACCAACCAACCAACCAATGGTTTTAGAGATGCGTTCAACGCATGAAAAAATCATATTAAATCACTATACCAAAATATCTTTGTCCAATAAAATGTATCTCTTTCACAAACAAACCTTAGTCCACTTTCAATGACTTCCGCCTCACCAAAGTGAGCTTTCCATAAATGAATGGAGGTGGATTTCTCAGAGATCAATGCCAGAACATCGCCATCATAATCCCAGTCGAGGCCTGTACACGAGCTGGAAAAAATTTAAAAAAGATCACTTTGAAAATAAATGCAATAAGGGTGAACATTTGTCTTGTTTTATTAGATCTTCACCAAATCTGGCATCGAGGTCCACATACATCCCAGAAAAATACTAAAACAAAGAGAATGCTCACAAACTAGGGCCACATTATGTGTCGTTAAGGACATGATTGAGCAAAAGGAGATCTATCCAATATCCATGGTTCAGTCAGCCCACCAACTGGCTAATGTTTTAACCAATAGGGGTGTCTTTCGCAAATGCCATGATGAAATCTTTGGAATTGGTTGGCGCCCTAAGAAACTAAAGAAGAGGTGATTGTGAAGATAAATGAGTTATTTTCTCTTGAGTCATTGCATGGTTGGAGAGAAGAAGGATTGAGAATGGTGATACTAGTAGATAATCTGTGCAACAGAAACAGGGAGCAGGGAAGGAGTTCCAGAGGCCGGCAGCATGAGGAAAGAAGCTATTAGAGTAGAAAGCTCTCCGGCATCTGGGGACCTCCACAGTGAATGGATGGGATTTAGCTGATTCTCGAGTTGTAGTGTATTTACGTCGAGGGGGCACTAGAGTAGCCAGTTCATCGGAGCACAATCCATTGAAGTATTTGTAAAACAAGCACAAGGATGCAACATTGCGGCGATGGGACAGGGGCTGGAGTTTGGTGGATAGTGAGGGACCTATTAAGTTGGCAACTCTTTTTTGGAGCTTGTCAAGGAGGGAGAACGTAGTAGATAATGCACCAGCCTAGATGTGGCAACAATACTCCATGCATGGGCGGATGGTAGCTTTGTAGAGATACAGGATAATGTCAGGTGTGAGGAGTTTACTAGCACGGTAGAGGGAGCCAACCTTCTTTACGACAGCCTTGGCAATGTCTTCAATGTATTTGTTCCAATTCATGTTACCTGTGAAGGTTAGGCCGAGGAGTTTGAATGATGAACTCTCAGGTAGGGTGTTATTTGCCATGACAATCGGTGGTTGGATATAAGACATGACAGCCTGATTATGTGTTTTTACACTGGATAAATGTGAAATGGAGACGGATGAGAACTCAGATGTGGAGAAAGTATACTTGGATGACGAAGCTATTGAGGGTGTTGAGAAATTTTGTTACCTTGGTGATACCATTTGATCAGGTGCTAGTGTTACTGCAAGAGTTAAGAGTGGATGGAGTAAGTTCAGTTAATTTCTGTCATTACTAACCAGCAGTCGACCAATGGAAGAGTCTATTGGTAATATATACTTAGTGTAATGATGTATGGAAATGAAACCTGGCCAGTGAGGGTTGAGGACATGCGTTGCATGGAGAGAAATGATATGAGAATGATATGATGGATGTGTAGTGTGAGTCTTAAAGATAGGCTTAGATCTGATGACCTCAGAGCAAGATTAAATCTGGAGAGTATAGAGAGATGTGTGCAGAAG
This sequence comes from Sepiola atlantica, assembly GCA_963556195.1. Lineage (NCBI taxonomy): Eukaryota > Metazoa > Mollusca > Cephalopoda > Sepiida > Sepiolidae > Sepiola > Sepiola atlantica. The sequence goes on along the minus strand of OY744521.1, from coordinate 7,560,824 downwards.
AAATGACTTCGATGGTATGGCCACATTGAAAGAACGGATGAGAGTTCTTGAGTTAGTAGATGTAGAACAGTTGAGGCAGCAGGTTCAGTTTACAGGGAAAGGCCAAGGAAAACATGGGGTGATGTGCTAAGGATGGATTTGAGAAAAAGACAGATAAATAAAGATCTGTCCAGAGATAGTTTAGTTTGGAAGTCAATTTCTTAAAGTTGTCCAACACATGCCAGCATGTAAAACGGACATTGAACCGAATGTGATGGAATCTTTTACTCACCCAGGCAATGGAATCGTATCTTTCAGGAGACCATGACGATCAAATATCCTCACCACATTATCAGCACTGAAAAAAAAAGGCAAATAAGAAAATAAATACTAAAGAAAATTGTAGATTACTTTTTAAATTTTCCAAGGAAAACTAAGCTTTTATTTTTTGGGTTACATATTACTCAGCAGTCATCTATTATACTAAAGCTGAGTTAATCAACATTTGTTTCCCTAAGGATTTTTTTCATATTTTAATCACACAAAATACATATTCAAAATTGTAAATAGGGGTGGGACGTAATGGGTGAAAATTTCAGATTCATGCGAGTAGTATTTTTTTGTGTTCATTTATACATAAATAACACTAAACAATCAACATTTTGAAAATTTTGCAAAATTCAGAAGGTGCAGGCCAAAAATAGCCATTAGGGCTCCACGGGACTCAAAATCCATCATTTTTCAGTGAAAAAGTGATTTCATGCGACATTGCAGGTCCTAAAACATCCTCAAAAGCTATGAATGGATATAGATGGTTAAATCTGATATAGTACTTTAATTTAGGACCATTTTCAGGCTGTGAAAGGGTTTTCATGAATGTAAAATAGCCAAAAACTAGTGGCCTGCACCTTCTGAATTTTGCAAAATTTTCAAAATATTGATTGTTTAGTGTTATTTATGTATAAATGAAAACAAAAAAATACTACCCGTATGAATCTTAAATTTTCACCCATTACGTCCCACCCCTATTTACAATTTTTTTCCTGAAGCTTTGTTTCCATTCTCCCAATGTAGGTTCAATTTTTAGTAATTTGTTGTGAGGTTTATTGTTGTTCCTGCTATGTTGTCTTTGTTGCAAGGTATATTTGTTTATTTCCATTTTAAAGTTTGCATGTGGGATTCTAAACTTTTTTTCAGTTTTTATATTTGGGATAGACCTGGCTGCTTGTTTCCTTTGATTTCAGTGTGAATTGGAACCCAGCATATCTTATCTGTATATCATTATCATCTTATCTGTATATCATTATCATTATCATTTGGCAGCATCATATTCAGTTGAATGTTCGTTTTACATGCTGGCATGTGTTAGATTTAAGAAATTGACTTTCAAAGTAACCTATCTCTGACCAGGTCTTTTTCCTCATGGTCTATTTTTATCACTTCTTCCCATGTTTTCCTTGTGAACTAAATCTGCTACCTCAACTGTTCTACATCTACTAACCCAAGAACTCTCATTCATTCTTTCAACGTGGCCATACCATCAAAGCCATCATTTTTGCGGACTTCTTCCTATACTGTCCAGATTTAATCTTCTTCTGAGGTCATCAGATCTAATCGTGTCTTTAAGACTCACATTACACATCCATCGTATCATTCTTATCTCATTTCTCTCCATGCAACCCATGTCCTCAACCGTCACTGGCCAGGTTCCACTTCCATACATCACACTGCATACACTTGCCTGTTAGACTCTTCCCTTAATTGACAGTGGTAACATCTTTTTGAATTCGCATAATATTTTTATCATTAATGAATTATCAAAATTCCTGCATTTTAATGAAGATCAAAGTGTAGTATCTGTTCCGATGGATACTGCACGCCTGTTCTGTGCAGTTCTAGGAGGTCCACCCTCCCAGGCTTCGCCTCCCCTCTTTGGGGAGGAGTAAGTTTATTGCTTACTGTCTGAGGCACCCCTACCGGGGAATGCCGACGGGGCTGCCCAGGCAATTTTTAAATGGCCAGAGTGCTCACCTCTCGAGCGCTGGCTTTTAACCCCACTTGCTCGACCCGATCTTGGGTCACATCTTACTTGTGGGAGTAAGATAAAACTGGCCTTGTGCCTAACTCCGCGAGGAGTAAATAAACATCCTGTTATTTTCTCTAGTTTAGATCCATAAACTGTGAGTGTCTAGAGTATCTCGCCTAAACTTTCTATAATTCTAGTGGATGAATTTTAGTTTTTTGGGGGATCCTTACGGCTCAGAGTGGAGTATCTGCTCTGATTGTCTTATTAATCTTTGCCCAAATCATATCAACTTCTTTAATGATTATTGCTAAGGGATTTTATGAGTTCCTCGTTTCTTTGGTATAATTCTCTATATTTTGGCTGAAATATATTATCGTATGCAAAACACAAGCTATGAATGAAATAGTTGATAGACTAGACTTTCAAAGCATACAAACATTACTGCTACTCTTTGGTTTAGAAGCACAAAAGAACAATCACACTTGACTGTTGCCTTTAAAGTTTAATTCAAACCAGAAATTACTTTCTATTCGACAGTATAGAGAGATTTGTACAGAAAAGGAGATTTTGTTAATTTGGTCACATTAAAAATTGAATGAGAGTTTTTGCGTTGGTAGAACAGTTGAGGTAGCAGGGTCAGTTGACAGAGGAAGGCCAAGGAAAACATAGGAGGAAGTGATAAGAATGGATTTGAGAAAAAAAAGGACAAATAAAATCCTGGCCAGAGATTGGTTAGTTTGGAAGTCAATTTTTTAAAAAGGTTCAACATATACAAGCATGTTAAAGAGACATTAAACCGATGATGATGAGTTAAAAGGCTCTAAAATTACTTTCAAATAAGTGTCACAATAGTAAACACGTTTTTTGATCTATTAATAATAGATTCCAAAATGTCTGACATGTGTTTACTATCATGACACTATTATTTGAAAGTAATGTTTTAGATGTTAAACTGCTGATCATAAAGTAATTTATGGCTTAAAGTTTAAATGCAACAGTCAAGTATTATTGTTATTTTGTGGTTCTGAACCATAAAGTATTTGTCGTACGCATTCCTGTCATAAAAAAAAAACCTCAAAGCTGTAACAACTCGTCTAGAAAAAGAAAAACAATGAAATAACACTTGAAATGAGGCAGATCTATGACACGTGGCATTATGTGTGCCTTTACAATTATCGCTTGCTTTGGTAGAGAGAGTAGGTCTTGCTCATACATTGTTTTTGATGAACAGTTTCTTTCCAAGAACTTCCCATCTGTGGAACATATTATCATGGGGTTGCTTCCCTGCAGGATACAACATTGTCATCTTCGAATACAATGTCAACAAATATTTGTTATAAACCGTCCTAATAAGTAATCAAATTTTGTTAATCTAGCAATACACATGAAAAAATTTAAATTGCTTAAAATATCTCAATAATGGCATATATAGAAAGAGCTTGATGATCTAAGAAAGAATCTTTTTAAATTTTTAAATCTGATTAAAAATAAGGAAGTTATGACTATTTTTGTGCCTCACACGATTGGATATTTTCCCCTCTTTAAGACCATATGCGTTTCGTCACATTTTTTACACTAATTTTTCAGTAAAAATGTTATATCTTTGTTAAAATACAAGATTAAGCAATGAAATTTACCATATAAATGTATTTTTGTACAAGGAATCAGAATGTGCCACTGAAAATCTCCAGAAATTAATGGTTTCCAAGTAATCTGCACTAAGTGCACATAAATATGCTGCAATACCTTAAAAATACCATGTATCCATTAAAAGAAAGAAGTTAGAAAACTCAAAGTTGAATTGTAATACATTTTATGTACAAGAAACTAAAATCTAATACTAGAACTGTTTAAAAATGAATATATTGCAAGATTTCTTTGGCATTATTGTAGATTAACACCTTCCGTTAACTCACCCCCTTACCTCTCCAAAATATGAGATTGTACTTTTATTTAGGCAATTACATGTTAACACCCTGAAAAACTTGGCAAAAAGAAAGAAACAAAAACAATTATTTTAGAATTTAGAGTGGGGATCAGTTTCACATAAAATAATCCCCCATTTCAAGGCCATTCTAGCGTTTTAGGACAGTTAATTATTTTTTCTATGGGAGATAAATCCTGTGCGTTTTTCTTGTTTTTTTTTCACGATTATGAGGGTCTTTGTGGGAGGAGGGGGGGGGGGCTTACCACTTGAACTTCAGGTTAGTGGTAGGGCTAGGGGCAATTAAGTGTGAACACCCTGAAAACTTAGCAGAAAGAAAAAACAATTCATTTAAAATTTCGAGTGGGGGATTAGTTTCACATATATTTAATGTAGAATAATTCACCATTTCCGGGCCATTCTAGCGTTTTAGGGCATTAATCAATTTTTTTCTATGGCAAATAAATCCTGTGCGTTTTTTTTATGGGTGTCTGCTCTTTTTTTTTTTTTTTTAGACGATTGTGTGGTTTTAATGGGCTTTTTTGTAGGATTAGGGCTTCCTACTCGGACTTAGGGTTAGTGATAAGGTTAAGGAAGGGGTTTTGTTTTGGATGGGGGTTGCCATTCGGACTTAGTGTTAGGGTTAAGGGAGTTTTTTAGGGGTGGCTTGCCACTCATATTTAAGGTTAATGGTACGATACGTTCAAGAAGGCATTTTTAGGAGGTGGGCTTGTTAGTCGTACCTAGAGTTAATGGTAGAGTAATTATTTATTTTATAAATTTCACTAAAAGGCAAGAATGGCCGGGAAATCGGAGATCATTTTACATTAAATTTATATGCGAAACTGATCCCCCACTTAAAATTCTAAATTATTTTTTGTTTTGTTTTTTCTTTTTTTCGCCAAGACTTTAAGGGTGTTTACACGTAATCGCCTAAAAAAGTAGAATCTTAATTTTTTTTTAAATTGGCGACTAGAAAGTCATTACTACTAGAAGTTCGGAAGTTGAGTGAAAACCAGTATTTTTTAAAGTATTTTTTATAAAAGAACCAAATAGGATTAACTTTTTTAAGCACAAAAATATTTTTGTCTTATTTTTACAAAGCTTTACAAGACTAGTTAGCTGCTGCTGATGTTATATCAGCAATACTAGCAGCAATTGTTGCCTTTCGCTCAAAAAAAGGACTATTTTTTCGGATAAGGTAATTTAAAATTACTACTACGGAAAGACAAAACAACATACAATTATAATTTTAATGCATAAAAAAAGATAAAAGATTAATTTATTTACTAGTTAGGTACGAAAAATGTAACAACATTTTTTATATTCATATTTTCAAATTTTTAAAATTCGTTCTAGAATGAAAATAAACAAAAATCGCCTCGTGTTTATAGCAGCTATTACTGCAGCTACTACAATGTTTTTCAAACTATAAATAGAAAACGCTTTTTTTTTCCGGATAGGGTAATTAAATATCAGGACTACCAAAAGAGAACACATATATACAATTATAATTTTAATGCATAAAAAAGTAAAATGATTGATTTACTTACTAATTGGGCGACGGAAATGTATTTTGCAAAAATGTTGAACTGACAGAGTTGAAGTCTTATTTTTAAAATTTCAAAAAAATGAATGAGCCGAATTACTTCGTACACCGACAAACATTAAAAGTGATACTTTCTCTGATTAGTCTCAAAATTTCAGGACGAAATTCCACATACAGCAATGGTACGAGACTTTTAAACGAAGGGGGGGTTAAAGAAAAAGTGACGTAAATTGCTGAAAATAGCGTTAACATTTTTTTGCCTTTATTTGCTCAAAACTCTTAAAAATATATAATGTATATTATTATTCATGAATGCACCTGAAAGGATATTCATTTCCTAACAAAATGATGGTATTTTGAGCACTTAAAGTGCTTTAGTTTTTAAGATATGACTATTTTAATAGAACTACCCTCAAATCTGTGATTATCCAAACAGTTTTCTGGTCGATGTGTATTGCTAGTTAATTCCATTCATCATTTTAAATCCTCTCATAATATTCTTCATCATTCAATTCACAATCCAGCTCATTAACTCTTAGCCTCATCTGCCTTTTAACCTTGATAGGCGGTGTCTCATTATTAAAAAAAATAAAATAAAATATTCGTATGCGGTTTTCATTGTTGGATGCAAGTTCAATTCCTGCAGCAGACAATTTCTTTGTTATTTTGCTCGTGAAGATCAGTCAACATAATCCAATTAAAAAAAAAGAGAGAAAGGAAAAGAAAAAAAGAAAAATGTCTTACCCAGAGATAACGAGGTAGTTACCATTGTCACGTTGCCAACAAAACCTGATGGATCCATTTCCATTATCAGCCTCTGACAATGAGAATAACTCCTACAAGACAATATGACAAAATAACGAATATTATTCTTGAGAATTCTTTCAAACTTTCTTTTGATTACTAAAGATTAAATTACGAGATTGTAAAAAAAATGCTTGAAATTTTTTTTTCCTACTTACAAAGGATTTTGGCTAATTAGGGCTATTTTTCACTAGTTTTTGGCTATTTTACATTCATGAAAACCCTTTCACAGCCTGAAAATGGTCTTAAAGTACGATATCAGATTTAACCATCTATATCCATTCATAGCTTTTGAGGATGTTTTAGGACCTGCAATGTCGCATGAAACCACTTTTTCACCGAAAAATGATGGATTTTGAGTCCCGTGGAGCCTTAACAGCTATTTTTGGCCTGCACCTTCTGAATTTTGCAAAATTTTCAAAATGTTTGATTGTTTAGTGTTATTTATGTATAAATGAACACAAAAAAATACTACTCGCATGAATCTGAAATTTTCACCCATTACGTCCCACCCCTATTACAAGTATGATCCCAATTTATCACGATCATTATATTTAGTTTAACGTCTCTTTTACATGATAGCATACGTTGGACAGCTTTTAGAAATTGACTCCCAAATTAACTTATTTCTGGCCAGGCCTTTAATCATCACTTTCCCTCAAATCCTTCCTTATCACTTCTTCCCATGTTTTCCTTGGCCTTCCCTGCCAACTGACCCTGCTACTTCAACTCTTCTACATCTACTAACCCAAGAACTTCCATCCATTCTTTCAATGTGACCATACCAACAAAGTCTCCTGTACTACATACATCTCCCTATACTATTCAGATTTAATCTTCCTGGGGTAATCAAGACTCACATTACACATTCATCATATCATTTCTCTCCATGCAACACATATCCTCAACCCTTGAAAGAAAAAAAGAAAAACATTGGGCAAAATGTTAAAATAATTTTAATTTCAGAAAAGGAAATGTAGCTTTGATTGATTCAGATAAAAATATAAGTAAATCTTGAATTTAATGAATAATTTTATTTTTTTGGATACTTTTTGACATGATAATCAATGCCTCATGATACGATTAATATTATCAACTAGCAGAAACACCCAGCGTTGTCTGGGAATGTATGAGCATTGTTATTCAAATTTATTCCCCACACAACGAAATCGTCTCAACCACCACCTTTGTAAAATTTGGTGAAACCGAATTGACGGCCTTGACGCAGATCCCAGAATTCTCGACTGCCACCTCAAACTTTGGGTTAGTGTTGGGTTTAAAAAGGCTATGTGTTCAACACCACAAAATTAACTCCTTCTTGCAAGATGTCTACGCTGACTGGCTCATGCCCTTTTCTGTCAACCAGAAGAATTCATCTACGAAGCAACAGGGTTGGAAAAAGTGATGTGATGGACAAAGGAAAACCTGGCTGATGACGGTTAAAGCTGACTTGGAACCTAACCTGGGCCCCTGCGTCTTCAGAGTTCACTGTGAGTGGCTAGAGATTACCCAATCGTTTACTACAAATGATCAGGCTTGGTCAGTCTTCGTGAGGGACGCAGTGGCAAGAATGGATGAAGCCGGCTCAACCCACCCCAAGGGGTGAATGCTGTTTTAAGTACAAGTAATGCAGGTGTACCCCAGGGGGTGATACTTGGACCGTTATTATTCCTGATATCGTGTCTGAGATCGGTATATTTGTTGATGACGCCATGCTCTATGTCTGATATATGGTCAAAACGAACATACACACAACCAAGGCAATGGCTGAATTCTTAGAAAATGATCTCCACTCTGTAGTAGAATGGCGTCAAAAATGGATGGTCACATCCAATGCTATCAAGAAAAAGCTCCTTTTCTTTAACAATTATAAGAAACCTTTCTAACCACTGATTGCCATGGCTGATAGCACCCTTCGCCGAGAGTCCAACGTTCAAACTCCTAAGACTAACATTCACATGAATTGGAATAAATACATAGAAGACACTGCCAAGTCTGCTGCAAAGACAGTAGGCTTCCTTTACCGGATAAGAAAAATTCTCACACCTACCAGTATCCTATGTCTCTATAAAGTTCGCCCATGCATGTAGTATCGTTGCCACATCTGGGCTGCTGCACCAACCACCAGCCTCTCTTCTTTGGACACGGTGCAAAAAAGAGTCTCTAACCTAAGAGGTTCCGCACGGTCTGCCAAGCTCCAATCCCTGTCACATCCCTATGCTTGTTTTACAAGCACTTCCACAGAATGAGCTCTGATGAACTTTAGGGGCAGTGACGGTTGCTAAGTGGTTAACGACACGGACTGAAAACCTGGGTGTGCCAGGTTTGAATCCAGTTCGTGCCACAGAAACACTTTCGTCAAAAACCTACACCTGACCTTGTGCCTAACCTCCTGGAGAGGAGGTAAATAAAATACCCCTCAACAAAAATACTTTCGACCCACCTGACTTGCAGCAAAATCCCACCCCTTCACTGTAGAGGTCCCTAGATCCCGGAAAATTTACTACTCTTTCCTCGAACTGCTTAACTTTGGAATTCCCTCTCTTCTCCTTGTTTCCCTGACTGTATCAATATGCAGAAATTTAAATGTAACGTGAACAAACATCTTGCTGCCCAACTCCCCAGTTAGCCCCCCCCCCAACCCTATAAATTTGACCCCTATCACTGTAGCCCCTTACGTTTCAGTGACGATATGCCCCCTTGTTTGCAGTGAACAAAAGTAAAAAAATAATTTGAAAATTTCAAATGTAAATAAAAATTTAAAAAACTTGCTATTGTAGTTAACGAGTCGCGATCCGAACGAACACTAAAAAGCAAATGGCTTGAATTGCTACCCTCTTTCTATTCTCTAGTTCGTTGGGATACGCTTTCCTTTTCACTCACTAAAAGTAAGGGTTCATAACAGAAACGTTTTGATGGTGGAATTCCAACCAATCAAAAACTAGCATGTCGATGTTAAATTGGTAAGCGGCGCGAACTCGATAACCCCTATAAAATAACGAAGAGAGTTCTTACAGAGCTTCTTTTTCACTAGACAGACCTTAGAGACGGACCTTAGAGACGGACGTTGAAGGAACACACAAGTAGACGTTCTACTCTAGCCTGGCCTTTTTTGCTGAGGTGACAAAAAACGAACACTTCAAAACTCAACAAACTCTCCTCACGCACAACTACTTACGTACAGACAAGAAGTCAGGCGAATAGTAGCAAATCGCCATGACTCACACCCACAGTAGCAGAACAAGGATACCCTTATCCACACACACATTACCACTTACATGCATTAACAAATATAGACATATACATCTTTCACTCCTCGTGTCTGATTAAAATAGTGAACATTTCTAACAAAGAACACAAGTTGAATAAACTTTGTCAAAGAACATTTCTTCACTAATACGAACTTTTATATTCTTGTAAAATTGTCGTTCTATAAATGTTTTGTTGATTAATCATGTTTTATTTCATTCTTTTATTCACAAAACTCCATTCATGTTTAGTTAGCACTGGTGACCCTAATATTTCTCTTCTAATATATCCATATTCTTCCTTCGCCATTTCATTACATTTCCATTTATATTTACTATGCATGTTAAACAAGTCATACGGGCCACACTATAACTTACTGTTTTTATTTTTATTTTTTACTAAAGCATGATTTAAGTATATATAAATTGTTTGGAATTAATACCAAAACCCATTTCATTCTAAATAATTTACGTGACGGAAATAGAAATTAACCTGAATATGAATTGAGTTTAGTCAAGTCTGCAACTTTAGAAAAGAAAAAGAAATTGTATACTTTCAAAAAGCGATTCCTTCTTTCTTCATTATCTATTATTATACTAAAGCCGAGTTAATCAACGTTTGTTTCCCTAATATTTTTTCCTATATATTTTAATCACACAAAATTCATGTTAAAATATCCCTTTAGTTTGGAGATTGAGTTATATTTTTTTAAAATCCATTTGAATTGTTTTAATTCGCAATTTACTCACCAAATTTCCCATCTATTTTAAAGTTTCTGTCTAGTACTCTTTCCTCACTCACTGTATGTTGTGTTAACCCCCCTCCCTGCTCTTAGTTTATACAGTGTCGATCACTCTGGCTTCCGTATCTCTCTGAATTTATTAAGAATCAAAGGTAATAAAAGTAACTATGAAACAGAAGATTGGAATAGTCACATTATAAACAATAGGGAATATCACCACAAATATTTATATAATTTATAACCCATAGCTGGAGAGAAAGAGAGGGGGCGTAGATATAATGAATAGAAAGCCTATTTTTTTATTTTCACTTAAAAAATATTCAGCTGGCTTTACAAACTCACTTTTTCCTGGTGCAACCAATCTAACCTGAGCTCAATGGATGACCCAACGATTCACATCTATCTATATACTAAAACTAATGACCTTGCTTGTCACCGTGCACACTTTTCATCTGTTTTAGATGATTGAATGAAAGGCGAATAACGTAAATATTTTTTTAAAAAGAGGGGAGGGGAAAGAAAAGGGGGGGGGGAGAGCGGATAGGAAAACGAATGATCATTATTAAGAAATAAATATATATATTTACTTGAAAATGGATGGTCAGAAAATGAGGTTCATTCATTTTTTTTTCAAAAAATAGACCATATATTCACTCCAATCGAAATTTTAAATTTCGACTGTACTTTTTTTTGGGGGGGGGGGTCCCTTTTTTAGTTTCTCTCTTGATATGACAAGTTGCCACCTTAAACTAAAAAAGGACCTTTTATATATAACAAATTCTGGCCCAACTACTAACTATTCAATCAATGTATTTTTGTTCTTCAAATATTTTTTTTAAATAATAGAAACAGCATTTTATTCTGTTTATTTGTTAAAATATTTTCACTTAAAAAGTTTGGAGCGTACGAGAAAAAAAAGTTTTTTCTTTTCTTCATATTTAAAAAAAAAATGGAAGAATTAATTTCGTCTATAAAATGTGTCATGGTGAAGACAAACATATGACATCCTTAAATATATAAGCAACAAATTAATAATAGCTTAAATAATTTTAAGAAACTCGCGTATCAAAACAAAAAAGTCCGTTACCTTCATAGTTGGCTTCCTTGACAACAAGAAAATATTATTACCGCACATGCGCATTACACATCTCTATTGATCTTAAGTTGACTGCCCTTGTTTCTCTTTTGTATTTTTTAGAGTTGTCTGCCCTTGTTTCTCTTTTGTATTTTTTAGAGTTGTCTGCCCTTGTTTCTCTTTTGTATTTTTTAGAGTTGTCTGCCTTAGTTTTTATGTGTTCTTTGATACAACAAGGGCGCGAGCAAATTTCATGTTTGCTTTTGGTTTCGGTGTGATTTCACTTTATAGCATCCAAGCTAAAAATAATGGTAATTTTCAAGTTATGGGGCGGTTTATTCCGAACTTACGCTGAAATTTTATTTAAATTACATGAAGGAGATTAGATTAATTATGTAATACAAGAAAAACAACATTAAGTAAAATACATTAAGTAAAATACATTAAATAGATTAATTACCATAAAGAAAAATGGCGAATGGGCATAACAGGGGTATAAGCTGGCTTCCGGTGGAAAATGGTTGAAGAAAGTGTCTACGGATGCCTGAAAGTGATACAACAATTTTTTTTTTTCATATTAATTTCAGACTTTTCTTTTTTTCATATTAATTTCAGACTTTTCTTTCATCATATTATAATAATTAAAATAATACAGACTATTTGAAAAATAATTTATTTGATTGAAAATAATAAATAAAATAGAATAATCTTTTTTTTTTCAAGAAATAATGTTTTTGAGCAACGGAATGTGATATTTTTTTTTTCAATGTTGTTTTGGAAATATTTAGTGAAACTAATGTTTACTGCCAAATATTTTATTAAACGTCATAATAATATCGTATCCAATACAGTATATTGCGAAGAGATTTGTTTTAATTATCTTCTTTTTTTGTGTGTGTAGATTCATCCGCCATGGACGAGGACATTTCTGGCACATTAAACTGTTGCTGATCAGTCCGTGGCGTGCCAACCACTTTATTGTGTTCAAATTATTAGTCGTGTTTACTGTTAATTCTTCTAAGTTTATGTTCATAACACATAATTCAGCGGCTGGCATAACGTCTTTTTCCCATAGCTGTTGATAAGATAGCAGAATGAATTTCCGGAAGTTAATTCCATTTCCAAGAAAAAAGGTCCGGAAGTTAATTCCATTTCCAAGAAAAAAGGTCCGGAAGTTAATTCCATTTCCAAGAAAAAAGGTTTTCACTATTATTAAAAAAATGTTTTGAAAACAATCGAATAAAAACAAATAAATTATTAGTCTGTATTATGTTAATTATTAGAAAAGTCTGAAATTAATCTGAAAAAAAAATAAAAAATAGTTGTATCACTTTCAGGCATCCGTAGACACTTTCTTCAACCATTTTCCACCGGAAGCCAGCTTATACCCCTGGTATGCCCATTCGCCAGAAAAATTAACATCTAAATATATTGGGGCTTAATCGATAGTAAAAAGATGCATTTAACAAAAAAGGAAAAAGAAGGAATAAACTTGTACATTTTGCCCCAGGCTCTCAACGGAAAAATAAAAATGCAATTCTGTTTTATTTTCACGCGATTACACGTTAACATCCTCGAAATTCCTGGCAACAAATATTTTCGATTTTAGAGTAGTAGGGTTCACTTTATCATATAAATTTAACGTAAAATGATCAGCCACTTCTTGACCACATAGCGGGAGAAAGGACGGATAACCATTTTTCTAGTGGTCAAGAAGTGAGTGATTATTTTACGTTAAATTTATATGGTAAACTGAACCCCACTACTCTAAAATTGAAAAAAAGAAATAGAATCTCGTTTTTATTTTATTTTTCTAATGGCTATTCTTCTCTTTCTAATTTTTTTTGTTTACATCTAAAAAGAATTGAGATGTTTTCATTTTTTAATTAATTAGAAAAAAAAGTACGGCACTTCTGCAGATTAGGGACGGGCCGAAATTTATTTGTTTTCATTTTAAAAGAGCTCCAATAGTGTAAGGGGACAACAACTCTTTTTCCCTACTAACCTTCTGCAGAGACTTTTTGAACAAATTTCTGAATTGTATCCCGTTTAAAAAACAAAAATAAGAGAAAAAACAGGAGAAAAATTAATTTTTTAAACTGTAAAAAAAATAAATAAAAATGTGTTAAACCAAACACGATGACTGTTCTAATTCAAAATTGTTAAACTGTTCGTTTTAAAATGAAAAAAAAAATATACTGTTGATTTTTCCCAAATTTTATTTTCTTCAATAAATGTTCTTTTAATTAATTGAATTTGCATTACTTATTTAAAAATTCATATTTTCGGAGAAATTACGTACTTAAAAGTGAAACAAAAAGAGAGTTGTCGGCCCCTTACACTATTGGAGCTCTTCTAAAATGAAAACAAATAAATTTCGGCCCGTCTCTAATCTGCAGAAGTGCCAAAAGTAATTTTTTAAATAAAAACGTAAATATATAAATCATTACTTTATTCACAAAACTAGCTCTATTTACCCGGCATTGCCTACCCGAGTTTAGAGAAAATAATTAAAAATATACAGGATGTTAGGGACAAATTTGACACTCATTGAAAAGAAAAAACATCATATATTGGCTAATAATTGATCTTAATTTAATAACAGTAAATAACAACAAAAACAAGATTTAGCATATTTCAAGTGCTTAGTGACAAATTTTTTTAATTTCACTACCTAAGATTATATTCAACATAACAGAATTATTCATTGATTGCATGTGATAGCATGTGAAGCATTTTATAGTCAAACACCTGAAAAAATCAGATCAACAATAACAACACCTGAATATATCGCTGACATAGCATATGTTAAAGATGAACAAAATATAGTTGCAGATTGTATGTCCAGACCGTGTGGACCACGCCATAGCTCGGGACTAACACAAAAGAAAAAGAAGAAAACTGTCTGTTCAGACCAGCAGTAGCCGTGCAAGTTGATAGAAATAGCTCAAACACAAATGAAGTCAAATCATAGCCGGATTTCAAAGAATACTTTGTGTCAAACGAAATGGGTTCAGTCCTATGTGACACTTGCCACCTGTATGTTTTCAAATGGTACATCTCCATATATTTTTAAGACCATTATTCTTAACCTGTAAAGAATCGGATCCGTATCTTAGAACATACAGATATCTCTTTATCTGTATTTATCATGTAACATGTTGGATTGAATTATACCGAAACACCTACATAGTCAGTCGCAGAAATATTTATTAGCGCATAGATACTTAAATTAGGTATGGGACAATTCCAAAACTTTTCCCGATTCTAACAGAATTACCGATTCTGTTCTAAATTCCCAATTCCGATACAATTACCGATTCCAATTCTTTTTAAATTTCTAAATATTTAATTAGAGATTTTTTGTTTTTATATTAATTTCCAATTACTGTAAAACCCCCGTGTCATGTTCGCATATATTTTCGCAAACGTAAAAAATACACTTAGGGATGGGGTGGGGTGGGGGCGTTACCATGGCAATCGGTGGTTAAAGGGGTTTCTTGTAGTTGTTGGAGCTTTGTCTTTGCAACAATAAATGTTACTAACCATTTATGACCCCAATCCACTTCAAACTGGAGGTCACTTTCTAAGGATTCAGCCATTGCCTCGGATATGTGCGCATCCGTTTTGCCCGCATGACGAGAGTAGCGCGTGGTGTCATCAGCAAATATACCCATCTCAGACTCAATGTCATCAGGGAGGTTGTTTATGAAAATCAGGAACAGTAGAGGTCCAAGGATAGATCCCTGGGGTACACCAGCATTTATGTCATGTTGCTTAGATAAACGTTCATCGAGGACAACCCGGATCTTTCTTTTGGGGAAGCAAGATTGTTATTTCCTCTTAAGTTAAGAGGAACAGCAACTACACCAGACTCATGTAGGCAGTGTGAGAATGAAAGCGTTTGCTAGAAGCTATGTGTGGTGGCCAAAACTGGATGGAGATATAAAGTGGACCGCCAATGGGTGTGAAAGCTGTGTGCTGAATCCGAAACAACCCAACAGAACTCCTATTCATTGTTGGGAGTATCCAAATCAACCCTAGGAAAGGATTCACATTGACTATGCTGATCCAGTATTTGGACACATGTTCTGTATAGTGGTGGATGCCTACTCCAAATGGATGGAGGTTTGTATAATGAAGACATCCACTGCTATAGCCATCATACAAAAGTTGAGGAGAATCTTTGCGACACATGGTTAGTGACAACGGCCCTTGTTTCTCCAGTGATGAATTCAGAAAGATTTTAATGGCCAATTGGGTTAGACATATATTCACGGCTCCTTACCATCCCTCCTCAAACGGGCAGGCAGAGTTCAGTGTACGTACATTCAAGGAAATAATGAAGAGGATGGACAAAGACATGAAAACATGCCTTGAAACAAAAGTCAACAGATTCCTTTTTAACTTCAAGACAACTCCACACACGGCAATTGGGATTTCTCCAGCTGAATTGCTGTTCAAGCGGCAATTAAGAACAGCTTTTCTTCTGTTGAAGCCGGACAAGTTTAGAAGCATTGTGAACAATTACAAAATGGAAAAAGGTACTAAGATTATGACCCCTTTCCGAAAATATGCGGTAGATGATCCAGTCCTCGTGAGGAATTTTGGCTCAAGTAAACAGTGGATGGAAGGCATCATTACGAGGCAGTTGGGTAATGTCAATTTTGAGGTGAAGACAGAGAGAGGGGTGGCACGTAGACATTCAGACCTGATCATAAAAAGGACGATCCCATTTCCAGAGGAGGGTGTGACTGATGTGAATGAGACCGCAGATGACAACTAGTACAAGGGGTCTTCCAGAGGTGCAGGAGCACCAGAGTTAGAAGGTCAGAATAAAGTTGAGTTGGAATCTATAGACATCGAACAGGAAACATTACCTTTTCTTCGGAGGTCTGAGCATGTTCGGAAGGCTCCATCTAAATTAAGAGACTACGTTCATTGATCCATCTAAAAAAAATGGAGGGTGTAATATATATCAAGGATGTCTTTAAAGCAGAAAGCTTATAAGACAGAAATTACCGGCCTTGTCTACCAGTTTTTTTTGTCTTGCCTAGGGGGCGCTTTTGTTTTTGTTGTTGTAAATAAAGGTGAAACGTTTGCAGAACTTGCTTCGTCTTAGCATAAAAAAGCTAACCGTGTTTAATTTGTGTTTCCATTCTAATCGAGACATAATAAGAATGGCAGGGCAGGGATGCTTTGTTAACTATTCTGTACCTTCCCTCTATCAAAGAATGTTCATGTTTTTATCATAATTACAAAGATTTGTTCGGTTATTGCTAATGTCAATATAACACATATGTAGTAGATTGATTTGTTTTATTGTAAAAAGAAAAACAAGATACAGATAATAATAGTAATACTACTACTACAGGGTGGGCAAAAATAAGGGTCCTATTTTTAAAAATTCATAACTTTTTTATTTATTGATTTATTGATTTTTTTTTTTTAGAATAAGTAAAGGACCCCTTCCGAAGCAAGCATGAGCCGTATTAGCCCTAAGGAACGTACCCTCATTTAGAAAACATTATTTTTGCTTAAAAAACTCAAAACAGTGTAAAAAACAATACTTTAGTTTTTGTAAGTTTTAAGAAGTGTTTTTCGGCTAAAATTTGTTTTGTTTATTTCAAAAAATCTCGGAAGGGTCAGTCTACACACACATAAAGTTTGGTGAGTTTAACTTTTATTTTGTGGAAGTTATTCAAATTCAAGTTATTCAAATTTAAAGATAGGACCCTTATTTTGGCCCACCCTTTACTACTACTACTACTAATAATAATAATAATAATGGCAAATTTGTAGATTAACACCATCAACTAACCCTAACCCTAACCCTCTAATAAGATTCTACTGTTCTTTAGATGATTACATGTGAGCACCGTGAAAAAGTTGGCGAAAAGAAAAAAAAACAATTATTTCAGAATTTAGACTTGGAGATCAGTTTCGCATATAAATTTAACGTAAAATGATCATCATTTCCGGACCATTCTAACTTTCTTTTTTTTTTTTGGGAAGGTCGTAAAACTATGTGTAATCGCTTTAAAAAGTAGACCTCGCCCCCCCCCCCCCCCCCCAAAAAAAAATAAACGCACAGAATTTATCTCCCAGAGCAAAATAACAATTTTCCTTAACTGCTCTAAAACACTAGAATGTCGCGAAAATAGGAACTCATTTTACGTTAAATTTATGTTAAATTGATCCCCCGCTCTAAATTCTGTTAAAATATTTTTTTTTATTCCCTTTAAGTTTTTCAGGATGTTCACATGTAATCGCCTAAAAAAGTAGAATCTCATTTTTCATTGAAGAGGTTATTTAGCTGTCGGTGTTAATCTACAATAATAATAATAATACTTATAAGTTCTTATATAGTAAAACAATCTATTTAATTTCTACCAAGATACATTAAAATATAAGTTTAAATATGAAAGAAAAATTAATAAAAAACGTGTTAGTAATTTTTTTTTTTTTCATAAAAAGAATTTTAAATGTCTTTAAAATAGTCTAAAAAATACACTTACATTTTAATGTTGGACAATTTTGATTGTCTTTCATGTGTCTTGTCAGTGGAAGAGAAATCTAACAACTAAACTGCCAAACGGTTAATAAACACAAATCATTTTTATTACTTGTCTTTGATTTTATGATCATCGCAAAGACAAAAGATGCCTATTGGCCTTAGTCTTTAAAAGACCAAGGTTATAGGTAGGAGGAAAACAGTCAGCAGGAAGAGAGTTCCACAAGCCTGCAGTTCTTGGAAAGAAGCTACTGGAATATGAAGTTGTATTACAATGAGGTATCATAACAGCGAATTGATGGGGACTAAAAAATTAGAATCGAATTTTTGTTTGAAGAAGTGATTTAGCTGTCGGTTTTAATCTATAATAATAATAATAATAATAATAATAATAATAATAATAATAAGTAAAAGAATCTATTTAATTTTTACAAAGATACGTTAAAATATAAGTTTAAATATGAAACAAAAATTAATAAAAAACATGTTGGTAATTAATTCTTTTTCACAAAACACATTTTAAATGTCTTTAAGATAGTCTAAAAAATACACTTACATTTTAATGTTGGAAAATGTTAATTGTCTTTTATGTGTCTTGTCAGTGGAAGAGAAATGTAATTACTTAACTGGCAAATGGTTTCAATAATATTAATAAACAAGAACCATTTTTATTATTAGTCTTTGATTTTTTTGCCTTCTATCTCCACCCAATCTCCACCTTATTTAGAAATTTTGTTTTACAACCAAACATGGAAAATCAAAATCAAAGAAGAACTGACTCCAAGCTGTTCCTGAACAGTGGCGTGAAAATCTTTAAATTGATTTATACCTAATTCAACTGAAGACCAAGCCTTTGAAAATGTCTAAAGTGTTTTGGGTTTTTTTTTTCACATTTTTTGGCCACCTCTTGTAAGATTTGCCAATGCTGGCTGGGGGACCGGACAAAAGTCTACCAAACAAAAGTCCATCAGACTAAAGCCAAAAATATAATTTAAAAATGAGACCAAAGCCAACAGCATAAAATAAATGAATTAAAAAAAAATTTTTAAACACTTTTTATATTTTACTTTTAATTTAATTATTAATGATATTTGCAGCTACAAGCAACAACAAAAACAGCAGCAGCAGCGACAAACCACAGTTAGCTTAGCGATATGTCTTTGAAAAAATCTAAAGTGTTTTTGGTTTGTTTTTTACACTTTTTGGTCACCCCTTATAAGATTTGCTAATGCTGGCTGGGGGACCGGACTAAAGGAGAAAAGCCCACCATATAATTAAAAATAAAAAAGACAAAAGTTCAACAGCATAAAATAAATGAATTAAAAAAAAAATTAAAAACACTTTTTATATTTTACTTTTAATTTAATTATCAATGATGTTTGTTAGTATTTTTCTTGAAAAAATGTTTTATTTAATTTTAAACATTTTTCGGAACCTTGTAAATCAACTGCATTTTTTTAAAGGTTACCTAGCAAATTTATGCAATGTTTCATTTAAAAAAAATTTTTTTTTACACAGGTAAAATAAATTTACATGATGTTCTGATGTTAGTATGTATTATGATCTATAGATTTTAGTTTTACTAATAGCTTAAAAATAATAAATATCTATTTATCATTAGTACCAGCGATGGAAAATTAAGTTTAAAAAAAAATAGTAAAAGGATCGTTTTTTGAATCGGAAATTGGGCTAAAGTTGGAAAATTTTCATTGTCTTTCCCAACTGAACTGCCATATGGTTTCAATAATATTTATAAATAAGAATCATTTTTATTATTAGTCTTTGATTTTATTGCCTTCTGTCTCCACCCAACTCACCTTATTTAGAAATTTTGTTTTACAACCAAACATGAAAAATCAAAATCAAAGAAGAACTGACTCCAAGCTGTTCCTGAACAGTGACGTGAACATCTTTAAATTCATTTATACCTAATTCAACTGAAGACCAAGCCTTTGAAAATGTCTAAAGTGTTTTTTGGGTTTTTTTTTCACACTTTTTGGCCACCTCTTGTAAGATTTGCCAATGCTGGCTGGGGGACCGGACAAAAGTCTACCAAACAAAAGTCCATCAGACTAAAGCCAAAAATATAATTTAAAAAAAAGAGACCAAAGCCAACAGCATAAAATAAATGAATTAAAAAAAATTAAAAACACTTTTTTATATTTTACTTTTAATTTAATTATTAATGATATTTGCAGCTACAAGCAACAACAAAAACAGCAGCAGCAGCGACAAACCACAGTTAGCTTAGCGATATTTTAAATCTGTGCTTGATTTATAAGCTGGGCCCTGATTGGTACAAACATTTAACTTCGGTTGGGGTTTGCCCAATCAGATGCCATCTTTCATATGAACTGCGATGGGTATCGGTGGTAATAAAAGACGACACTTTTTTTCTTTTTTTATGGAAATCACTCTAGACAAGGCATGAAGCCACTTGATGTAAGGAGCTAACAAGAACAAATATGATTATCGCAAAGATAGGAGATGCCTATTGGCCGGAGTCTTGAAAAGACCAAGATTATAGGTAGGAGGAAAACAGTCAGCAGGAAGAGAGTTCCACAAGCCTGCAGTTCTTGAAAAGAAGCTACTGGAATAGGAAGCTGTATTACAATGAGATATCAAAACAGCGAATTGATGGAGACTACTAGACCAATCAGTCAAACGAGCTGGAACAAAAGAAGCGGGGAATAGATCACATAATTCTGAAGAACACATGTCATAATAGTATTTATAGAAAAGACTGAGACTAACAACATCACGTCTGTGAAAGAGGGTGTGTAGAAGAAGAAGAAAGGGTAGGACCAATCAAATTACAGACACGTTTCTGCACCTTATCAAGAACACTCAAATAGGACAAAGAATCACCAGTCCAAATATGCCAACAGTACTTCATACATGGTCTGATTGTGAATTTGTAGAGATAGAGAATAGCCTCAGGGGTGAGAAAGTGTTTGAAGCGATAGAGAGAACCGACTTTACGAGAAGCAGAAAGAGCAATCGATCTAATGTATGAACTCCAAGAAAGATTTGATGAGAGAGAAAGACCAAGAAGTTTCAGAGTCGATTTCTTCTGAAGAGCTGAGCCATCCATGTGAATATAATGTGTATGGTCAGGAGAATGTCGACAAAACAAAGACATGAGAATCCTCTTTTTCGTCCACGAGACGGCACTTCTAATTACTTATCCACGTTGCTCGGACCGACGACAAAACTTCTCTTTTGGGCTGCAACCAAAAACTCCGTCTGGCCCTGGGTTCGACAAGAAGACCTAAGGATCCAACATGGCTACAGTCATTCACATATGGACTTAACAATGTAACACACACACACACACACACACACACACACACACACACAAATACCTACATATACACATGACATGGCCTGACTTTCTCATAATATGAACTCTTCTTTATTCTTTACATCCTATCCTTCATAATAGGAATTCTTCTCTTTTTTCTACTAACCGGACATTTATTCAACAACGCATGAACTCTCTAACCTTTTTCTTCATCTGCATTTATTCATTTACTAATTAAACATTTCTCTTTCATTCGAAGATGACTCAATAAAGTTATTTTAAATGTTAGAATGGGACTTTGTCTTTCTATTCTACAAGAGAGAAAGAGAGAAGTAAAAAGAGAAGAAGAGAGAAATGGAGATAGAGATAGATAGATATATGGCCCCAATGAACGTCGGAGTCATCAATAGGGAGGTGCCGAACGTCGAGGCCATCAATACAGAGGAGGAGGTGATCCCTGGCTTTGGGTATTGTTATTTTGGGACAACAGTAACGTCATTTTGGGTTTAGCCAGGAACCACTCCGTCCATTTAATATTTATAAATGCTCTATCATAGCGAAGGAAGACACATTGGTATAAACAACATGCATGTATATTAAAGGAGGAAATACACGGGAGAGGTACATTTAATAACAGACAACAGGGTTTTGTGAATGAAAGTGAGAAGAAGACATTATTATAATAACAAACATTTATATAACTAGTTTTATATGAATTTAAAGATCAGTTCGTGTGAAGAAAGTGTTCATTGAATTGTTCATTTTTGGTTTAGGTAACTCGTGGTTTTGGGTAGAGAAAGTTTGTTGAGTGTACACGAGTTTTGAGTAATGTCTGTATATATTTCCTAATGTAAATATGCATGTGAGAGAACAGAGACAATGTGGCACTGTGTAAGTATGTGTAAGAGAGTGTATATAACTAAGAGTCATTATGACATCGTATATGCGTGGCTAACCTTGTTCTGTTAGTGTGTGTGTCTGATACTGGTTGGTAGCTTGTTTCTTAAATGTGTCGAAACTCGTGCGTGCGCATTGAAGGCTTGTACGTGCTATTTTTTTTGAAGAAGTTCTTTTCGCCCTTTTACCCTGCCTGACCGGCCGAAAGGGGGGGGGGTTACGTTTCGGGTCTCGTTCCGATGTGTCTCTGGCGTCTGACCACTGAGATTTGTATTTGTATTGGGGGTCAAGCACTTGACGCAGGCTCGCTATATGTTTTGGGGTTTAAATCGAACAGCGCTCAATTATATTGGCCGAAATTCTTATTTAGCCGAAATGTGTTAAAAGTTTCTTTGTTTTAGGAAAGTGAGGAGGAGAGCGTATATATCCAACGAACCAGGGAAAGAAAGAGAGTCGCTCTTAAAGCCATTCGCTTTTTGGTGTTTGTTTGGAACCTTTGTAGATCTCACTATATATATATATATATATATATATATATATATATATATATATATATAGAGAGAGAGAGAGAGAGAGAGTAGAGGGTAATGCAGCAGCAATGCAGTTCCAACGAGAGTAAAATGTATATTTAAAAAAGTGGGGCTACCAACATTTGTAAAAAGCTTTTTTCAACCATTGTTTGCTATATTATTATTTTATCATTTTATAACGCGTCTGAAGAGAGCCGCATGAGGCTTGAAACGCGTTATAAAATCACGAAATTATAAAATGATAAAATAATAATATAACAAAAATGGTTGAAAAAAGTTTTTTTACAAATGTTGGTAGCCCCGCTTTTTAAAATATATATATATAGTCTCGGAAGTTTCTCAACCATTAAAACTATATAAAAAAAAAAAAAAAAAAAATATATATATATATATATATAGGGTGGGCCAAAATAAGGGTCCTATCTTTAAATTTGAATAACTTGAATTTGAATAACTTCCACAAAATAAAAGTTAAACTCACCAAACTTTATGTGTGTGTAGACTGACCCTTCCGAGATTTTTTGAAATAAACAAAACAAATTTTAGCCGAAAAACACTTCTTAAAACTTACAAAAACTAAAGTATTGTTTTTTACACTGTTTTGAGTTTTTTAAGCAAAAATAATGTTTTCTAAATGAGGGTACGTTGCTTAGGGCTAATACGGCTCATGCTTGCTTCGGAAGGGGTCCTTTACTTATTCTAAAAAATAATAAAAAAAAAAATCAATAAATAAAAAAGTTATGAATTTTTAAAAATAGGACCCTTATTTTTGCCCACCCTGTATATATATATAAATATATATATATATATATATATAAGAGAGGGAGAGAGAGAGAGAGAGAGAGAGAGAGAGAGAGAGAGAGAGAGAGAGAGAGAGGGGGGGGTAAGATATTACTTCTATTTTGTTATTCATGTCCCGGTATCTGATATAATATTTTATTATAATTATTTTATTCATCAAATAGTAAACTTTATCAAGAATCATCGAAAACTATGTTTCATAGGGATCAAAATACTGATAACAAATTACTTTGCTATTTTTTAATATCATTTCTAAAGAATTTTATATGAAATCCAAGGGGGATAATTACGCAGGGTCTACTATTTAAGTGTACACCGCTAACACCGTTTTATTGTTATTAGATGTTCAAATTTAAAAAAAAATGTCTAAGCCGCTGTTTCCTTCCCTAGTACCGAAGGCTGTTGACCCGTTTTGGTTTCCTGTCGATAAGCCATGTTTAGACGAGTCTGAGATTAGTGCCCTGGAGTCGGACTATAATAACTGGGTCAGTAATTCAAAACAAAATGTCTTATTCTTTTACCGCCTTCTTATAGTAACGGTTGAAATTTAGTTACGTTGTTTTATTTTTAAATTTCATATTCTTAGCTTTGTGTCTCAAAATTGAATAATTTCAAGAAATGTCTCAGGTAAATTAGTCGTTTCCCAGACAAAATGCCGGACAATGAATCGGCTGCTTTTTTCCGACCTCACTATTGAGTAAGTAGTCACAAATAAATTGTTTTGAACTAATTTCAAATTTACCTTTATTTATTTTAAAGGAAATACAACTGGGAAATTAGTCCAAACACATTTTATTTGGATTTACTTATTCATTTGTGAGGTCGGAAAAAAAGCAGTCGATTCATTGCCCGCCATTTTGTCTGGGAAACATCTAATTTGCCGTGTCTCCAATTTTAACGTAGATGAAGATTCGTATATTACACTAATTGAAATGAAAGAATGAATGTTTTGTTTTTTTTAAAGTTAAGTGACCGCAGTGTACGCCTGTACGGATACTAAATTTGTTATTCAATTTTGGCACATGTTCGTCTTTTCCCACAGTCCGTTTTTTCACAACTTTTTACTGACCAGTTTTTTTTTTCTTTTTTCGGTGTACACATACCTATCAGGCTGCTAGAGAATTCCGGGGTTTTTGGAAAAAAAAGTTAAAATATTTTACATTTTAGGAGGAGGGGGGATCAGTTTCCAATGTTAATTCAACGTAGACTGATCCCCCCTCTTTTTGACCATCTCAATTAAAAAAAAATCTTTATCCGTGTACAATTACCTATCATGTCAGTAGAGAATTCCGGGGTTTTTGGAAAGAAATTTTAAAAAATTAAGATTTTAAGACGGGGGATCAGTTTTCAATGTAAATTCAACATAGACTGATCCCCCTCTTTATGACCATCTCAAATTTAAAAAAATATTTTTCTGCTTACAATTACCTATCATGTCGCGAAAGAATTCCGGGGTGTTTGGAAAGAAATTTTAAAAAATTGAGATCTCATCAGGGAGAGTTAGAATCCGATCTAAAACTTAGATCATATTTGGAAAGAAAAAGAAAAATAATCATATATAAAAGCTCTATTTGATATTGACCACTTTTTATAAACCCGGTTGAAATTCTTTGGATTACTACCCTGTGGATGTTTTACCTGGATTATTATTATTATTATTATTATATATATATATATATATATATATATATTACTTGATTCGTGCTTTTTAAATCTACCTAAAATAAAGTTATACTTATAGGAAGTTGTTTTAAAGTAAAATAGTTAATTTAACGATTAAATTATCGAACTGGGAAAGAAACGCATTCTTTATTTTGAGATATAAGTATGAAATATGCTTTTTTCTACGTCGGGGCTATTGTTTACAAAAAATGAGATTTTTATGTTAAATATGTATGGATGAGCAAAAGAGAAACAAATTACTTTGTTGTAGACAAAATTAACGAATTTTTAAAGAATTTTTTTTTAGTCTTTTTAAAAAAATTTATTGTATTGGACATTCTTGAGACAAATTATTTTTTTTTTACTGAAAAAAGAATTAGGCCTATTGGTTAAATAACTTACATGTCCACCACCGAGATTGGCTCGGTTTCTCAAGTTCCACTAACCACGCTGGTAACAGCATGTGAAGCTTCTTGATTGCACATTGCCTAACCCATCACTTTCTCGATTTGCCTCTGAGAGCGTAAGGACCAGTAAGTAACAACACTGTCCGAGGCTTGTGTGATAAATGCTTATCGCCCACTCGGGAATGCTGATCACCTTGTAATAATCGCTGATATAACCATAAACCGCATACCCGAAACTGAATACTAGTCATAAAAAAAACAATAAAATTTTGTTCATTCCATTCATCATTTAAATCCTCTCATAATAATCTTCGTCATTCAACTGCCAATCTATCCATCTTAATAACCCATATACTCGAGTGGCTATTGGTCTAGATAAGTGGTGACTCATTAGTAAAAAAGCAAACAGAAAAAAAATCTTCACACATTTACAAACATGACCGAAAACAAATCTTCACACATTTACAAACATGACCGAAAACAAATCTTCACACATTTACAAACATGACCGAAAACAAATCTTCACACATTTACAAACATGAATGAAAACAAATCTTCACACATTTACAAACATGACCGAAAACAAATCTTCACACATTTACAAACATGACCGAAAACAAATCTTCACACATTTACAAACATGACCGAAAACAAATCTTCACACATTTACAAACATGAATGAAAACAAATCTTCACACATTTACAAACATGACCGAAAACAAATCTTCACACATTTACAAACATGACCGAAAACAAATCTTCACACATTTACAAACATGACCGAAAACAAATCTTCACACATTTACAAACATGAACGAAAACAAATCTTCACACATTTACAAACATGAACGAAAACAAATCTTCACACATTTACAAACATGACCGAAAACAAATCTTCACACATTTACAAACATGACCGAAAACAAATCTTCACACATTTACAAACATGACCGAAAACAAATCTTCACACATTTACAAACATGAACGAAAACAAATCTTCACACATTTACAAACATGAACGAAAACAAATCTTCACACATTTACAAACATGAACGAAAACAAATCTTCACACATTTACAAACATGACCGAAAACAAATCTTCACACATTTACAAACATGACCGAAAACAAATCTTCACACATTTACAAACATGACCGAAAACAAATCTTCACACATTTACAAACATGACCGAAAACAAATCTTCATACATTTACAAACATGACCGAAAACAAATCTTCACACATTTACAAACATGAACGAAAACAAATCTTCACACATTTACAAACATGAACGAAAACAAATCTTCACACATTTACAAACATGACCGAAAACAAATCTTCACACATTTACAAACATGACCGAAAACAAATCTTCACACATTTACAAACATGACCGAAAACAAATCTTCACACATTTACAAACATGAACGAAAACAAATCTTCACACATTTACAAACATGAACGAAAACAAATCTTCACACATTTACAAACATGAACGAAAACAAATCTTCACACATTTACAAACATGAACGAAAAAAAATCTTCACACATTTACAAACATGACCGAAAACAAATCTTCACACATTTACAAACATGAACGAAAACAAATCTTCACACATTTACAAACATGAACGAAAACAAATCTTCACACATTTACAAACATGAACGAAAAAAAATCTTCACACATTTACAAACATGACCGAAAACAAATCTTCACACATTTACAAACATGAACGAAAACAAATCTTCACACATTTACAAACATGAACGAAAACAAATCTTCACACATTTACAAACATGACCGAAAACAAATCTTCACACATTTACAAACATGACCGAAAACAAATCTTCACACATTTACAAACATGACCGAAAACAAATCTTCACACATTTACAAACATGACCGAAAACAAATCTTCACACATTTACAAACATGACCGAAAACAAATCTTCACACATTTACAAACATGACCGAAAACAAATCTTCACACATTTACAAACATGACCGAAAACAAATCTTCACACATTTACAAACATGAACGAAAACAAATCTTCACACATTTACAAACATGACCGAAAACAAATCTTCACACATTTACAAACATGACCGAAAACAAATCTTCACACATTTACAAACATGACCGAAAACAAATCTTCACACATTTACAAACATGAATGAAAACAAATCTTCACACATTTACAAACATGACCGAAAACAAATCTTCACACATTTACAAACATGACCGAAAACAAATCTTCACACATTTACAAACATGACCGAAAACAAATCTTCACACATTTACAAACATGAACGAAAACAAATCTTCACACATTTACAAACATGAACGAAAACAAATCTTCACACATTTACAAACATGACCGAAAACAAATCTTCACACATTTACAAACATGACCGAAAACAAATCTTCACACATTTACAAACATGACCGAAAACAAATCTTCACACATTTACAAACATGAACGAAAACAAATCTTCACACATTTACAAACATGAACGAAAACAAATCTTCACACATTTACAAACATGAACGAAAACAAATCTTCACACATTTACAAACATGACCGAAAACAAATCTTCACACATTTACAAACATGACCGAAAACAAATCTTCACACATTTACAAACATGACCGAAAACAAATCTTCACACATTTACAAACATGACCGAAAACAAATCTTCACACATTTACAAACATGACCGAAAACAAATCTTCATACATTTACAAACATGACCGAAAACAAATCTTCACACATTTACAAACATGAACGAAAACAAATCTTCACACATTTACAAACATGAACGAAAACAAATCTTCACACATTTACAAACATGACCGAAAACAAATCTTCACACATTTACAAACATGACCGAAAACAAATCTTCACACATTTACAAACATGACCGAAAACAAATCTTCACACATTTACAAACATGAACGAAAACAAATCTTCACACATTTACAAACATGAACGAAAACAAATCTTCACACATTTACAAACATGAACGAAAACAAATCTTCACACATTTACAAACATGAACGAAAAAAAATCTTCACACATTTACAAACATGACCGAAAACAAATCTTCACACATTTACTAACATGACCGAAAACAAATCTTCACACATTTACAAACATGACCGAAAACAAATCTTCACACATTTACAAACATGAACGAAAACAAATCTTCACACATTTACAAACATGAACGAAAACAAATCTTCACACATTTACAAACATGACCGAAAACAAATCTTCACACATTTACAAACATGACCGAAAACAAATCTTCACACATTTACAAACATGACCGAAAACAAATCTTCACACATTTACAAACATGACCGAAAACAAATCTTCACACATTTACAAACATGACCGAAAACAAATCTTCACACATTTACAAACATGACCGAAAACAAATCTTCACACATTTACAAACATGACCGAAAACAAATCTTCACACATTTACAAACATGAACGAAAACAAATCTTCACACATTTACAAACATGAACGAAAACAAATCTTCACACATTTACAAACATGAACGAAAACAAATCTTCACACATTTACAAACATGACCGAAAACAAATCTTCACACATTTACAAACATGACCGAAAACAAATCTTCACACATTTACAAACATGACCGAAAACAAATCTTCACACATTTACAAACATGACCGAAAACAAATCTTCACACATTTACAAACATGACCGAAAACAAATCTTCACACATTTACAAACATGACCGAAAACAAATCTTCACACATTTACAAACATGACCGAAAACAAATCTTCACACATTTACAAACATGACCGAAAACAAATCTTCACACATTTACAAACATGACCGAAAACAAATCTTCACACATTTACAAACATGACCGAAAACAAATCTTCACACATTTACAAACATGAACGAAAACAAATCTTCACACATTTACAAACATGAACGAAAACAAATCTTCACACATTTACAAACATGAACGAAAACAAATCTTCACACATTTACAAACATGACCGAAAACAAATCTTCACACATTTAAAAACATGACCGAAAACAAATCTTCACACATTTACAAACATGACCGAAAACAAATCTTCACACATTTACAAACATGAACGAAAACAAATCTTCACACATTTACAAACATGACCGAAAACAAATCTTCACACATTTACAAACATGACCGAAAACAAATCTTCACACATTTACAAACATGACCGAAAACAAATCTTCACACATTTACAAACATGACCGAAAACAAATCTTCACACATTTACAAACATGACCGAAAACAAATCTTCACACATTTACAAACATGACCGAAAACAAATCTTCACACATTTACAAACATGAACGAAAACAAATCTTCACACATTTACAAACATGAACGAAAACAAATCTTCACACATTTACAAACATGACCGAAAACAAATCTTCACACATTTACAAACATGACCGAAAACAAATCTTCACACATTTACAAACATGACCGAAAACAAATCTTCACACATTTACAAACATGACCGAAAACAAATCTTCACACATTTACAAACATGACCGAAAACAAATCTTCACACATTTACAAACATGACCGAAAACAAATCTTCACACATTTACAAACATGACCGAAAACAAATCTTCACACATTTACAAACATGACCGAAAACAAATCTTCACACATTTACAAACATGACCGAAAACAAATCTTCACACATTTACAAACATGACCGAAAACAAATCTTCACACATTTACAAACATGAACGAAAACAAATCTTCACACATTTACAAACATGAACGAAAACAAATCTTCACACATTTACAAACATGACCGAAAACAAATCTTCACACATTTACAAACATGACCGAAAACAAATCTTCACACATTTACAAACATGACCGAAAACAAATCTTCACACATTTACAAACATGACCGAAAACAAATCTTCACACATTTACAAACATGACCGAAAACAAATCTTCACACATTTACAAACATGAACGAAAACAAATCTTCACACATTTACAAACATGAACGAAAACAAATCTTCACACATTTACAAACATGAACGAAAAGAGACATGGTTTCAGAATAACGTTTTTTTTCCATTGAAAAAATCTAAAACCATTTGCAACATTCCTTATTTTTTTCTTTTCCATCCCATTTCAATCTGGTATTAATTAATTTAATAACAATTTACCTCCTTCCTGGGACGATTGAACGTACAAATACTTACTTTTACTCCAAAATATCTTATTTCTTAAGGATAACAATCAGAATATATGAATAGAAAGAAACAAATTGTTAAAATCAATTTTCAAAAAATAATTAAAAAGGTAAATTCATACGAATCCGCATGGTACAACGACTGTTTTAACTCGCTCGATTCTGTTGTTGGCATTGGTTTTACCTGATTCATTCTAGAATCAGGTACTTACAGGAGGGACCACGTGAAGGTTGCCAACATCCATAATGAAAATGGTGTTATGGGACTGACAAGATTTGAACTTGGCTCTCCAGGACATCATTTTTGATCAGCTTGATTCTGTTGGCATTGGTTTTACCCATGGCCATCCCTACTACAGGCCAGGCAATCGTGCAACTGGGGTCTTTTACTGGGGGCCATGTGAATTTTCTTAAATATTCGATATAGAAGTTGCAAACAAAGGTAAAATTCCTCTGTGAGATTAGTTTGATGTTTTTATGTGTTTTACATACCAAATAATAAGAACCACAATGAGCTAATTGATAAATTTGACAATTATTGACAAATTCCTATAAATGAAGAGACAGGTAATTTTGAATAAACAAAGGCGGATGCATATTTTAATGAAGAATTTTTATTTCAATGTTGGATTTTTTTTTTAGAGAATTTGTACTTATGTCAAAAGATCATTACGTGTATATTGTGGTTAAAAAGAAAAAAAGGATCCGCACCAGTTGATGATATAGTTTGCAACTTCTATATCGAATATTTAAGAAAATTCACATGGCCCCCAGTAAAAGACCCCAGTTGCACGATTGCCTGGCCTGTAGTAGGGATGGCCATGGTTTTACCTGATTCATTCTAGGATCAGGTTCTTCTTGGAGGTTGCCAACATCCATAATTGAGAGTGGTGCTAGTAAACGGACTAGATCTGAACTTGACACACCCAGGTCATTATCTACTTCACCATGGTCACTCCTGTATTTACTTCAATTGTAATACTATTATTGTTATACAGATTTCCACCTAAAGAATCCATAATAAAAGTGGTGCTAGTAAACTGACTTGATCTGAACTTGACACACCCAGGTCGTCAGTCCAGGTCATTATCTACTTCACCATGGTCACTCCTGTATTTACTTCAATTGTAATACTATTATTGTTATACAGATTTCCACCTAAAGAATCCATAATAAAAGTGGTGCTAGTAAACTGACTTGATCTGAACTTGACACACCCAGGTCGTCAGTCCAGGTCATTATCTACTTCACCATGGTCACTCCTGTATTTACTTCAATTGTAATACTATTATTGTTATACAGATTTCCACCTAAAGAATCCATAATAAAAGTGGTGCTAGTAAACTGACTTGATCTGAACTTGACACACCCAGGTCGTCAGTCCAGGTCATTATCTACTTCACCAGGGTCACTCCTGTATTTACTTCAATTGTAATACTATTATTGTTATACAGATTTCCACCTAAAGAATCCATAATAAAAGTGGTGCTAGTAAACTGACTTGATCTGAACTTGACACACCCAGGTCGTCAGTCCAGGTCATTATCTACTTCACCATGGTCACTCCTGTATTTACTTCAATTGTAATACTATTATTGTTATACAGATTTCCACCTAAAGAATCCATAATAAAAGTGGTGCTAGTAAACTGACTTGATCTGAACTTGACACACCCAGGTCGTCAGTCCAGGTCATTATCTACTTCACCATGGTCACTCCTGTATTTACTTCAATTGTAATACTATTATTGTTATACAGATTTCCACCTAAAGAATCCATAATAAAAGTGGTGCTAGTAAACTGACTTGATCTGAACTTGACACACCCAGGTCGTCAGTCCAGGTCATTATCTACTTCACCATGGTCACTCCTGTATTTACTTCAATTGTAATACTATTATTGTTATACAGATTTCCACCTAAAGAATCCATAATAAAAGTGGTGCTAGTAAACTGACTTGATCTGAACTTGACACACCCAGGTCGTCAGTCCAGGTCATTATCTACTTCACCATGGTCACTCCTGTATTTACTTCAATTGTAATACTATTATTGTTATACAGATTTCCACCTAAAGAATCCATAATAAAAGTGGTGCTAGTAAACTGACTTGATCTGAACTTGACACACCCAGGTCGTCAGTCCAGGTCATTATCTACTTCACCATGGTCACTCCTGTATTTACTTCAATTGTAATACTATTATTGTTATACAGATTTCCACCTAAAGAATCCATAATAAAAGTGGTGCTAGTAAACTGACTTGATCTGAACTTGACACACCCAGGTCGTCAGTCCAGGTCATTATCTACTTCACCAGGGTCACTCCTGTATTTACTTCAATTGTAATACTATTATTGTTATACAGATTTCCACCTAAAGAATCCATAATAAAAGTGGTGCTAGTAAACTGACTTGATCTGAACTTGACACACCCAGGTCGTCAGTCCAGGTCATTATCTACTTCACCATGGTCACTCCTGTATTTACTTCAATTGTAATACTATTATTGTTATACAGATTTCCACCTAAAGAATCCATAATAAAAGTGGTGCTAGTAAACTGACTTGATCTGAACTTGACACACCCAGGTCGTCAGTCCAGGTCATTATCTACTTCACCATGGTCACTCCTGTATTTACTTCAATTGTAATACTATTATTGTTATACAGATTTCCACCTAAAGAATCCATAATAAAAGTGGTGCTAGTAAACTGACTTGATCTGAACTTGACACACCCAGGTCGTCAGTCCAGGTCATTATCTACTTCACCATGGTCACTCCTGTATTTACTTCAATTGTAATACTATTATTGTTATACAGATTTCCACCTAAAGAATCCATAATAAAAGTGGTGCTAGTAAACTGACTTGATCTGAACTTGACACACCCAGGTCGTCAGTCCAGGTCATTATCTACTTCACCAGGGTCACTCCTGTATTTACTTCAATTGTAATACTATTATTGTTATACAGATTTCCACCTAAAGAATCCATAATAAAAGTGGTGCTAGTAAACTGACTTGATCTGAACTTGACACACCCAGGTCGTCAGTCCAGGTCATTATCTACTTCACCATGGTCACTCCTGTATTTACTTCAATTGTAATACTATTATTGTTATACAGATTTCCACCTAAAGAATCCATAATAAAAGTGGTGCTAGTAAACTGACTTGATCTGAACTTGACACACCCAGGTCGTCAGTCCAGGTCATTATCTACTTCACCAGGGTCACTCCTGTATTTACTTCAATTGTAATACTATTATTGTTATACAGATTTCCACCTAAAGAATCCATAATAAAAGTGGTGCTAGTAAACTGACTTGATCTGAACTTGACACACCCAGGTCGTCAGTCCAGGTCATTATCTACTTCACCAGGGTCACTCCTGTATTTACTTCAATTGTAATACTATTATTGTTATACAGATTTCCACCTAAAGAATCCATAATAAAAGTGGTGCTAGTAAACTGACTTGATCTGAACTTGACACACCCAGGTCGTCAGTCCAGGTCATTATCTACTTCACCAGGGTCACTCCTGTATTTACTTCAATTGTAATACTATTATTGTTATACAGATTTCCACCTAAAGAATCCATAATAAAAGTGGTGCTAGTAAACTGACTTGATCTGAACTTGACACACCCAGGTCGTCAGTCCAGGTCATTATCTACTTCACCATGGTCACTCCTGTATTTACTTCAATTGTAATACTATTATTGTTATACAGATTTCCACCTAAAGAATCCATAATAAAAGTGGTGCTAGTAAACTGACTTGATCTGAACTTGACACACCCAGGTCGTCAGTCCAGGTCATTATCTACTTCACCATGGTCACTCCTGTATTTACTTCAATTGTAATACTATTATTGTTATACAGATTTCCACCTAAAGAATCCATAATAAAAGTGGTGCTAGTAAACTGACTTGATCTGAACTTGACACACCCAGGTCGTCAGTCCAGGTCATTATCTACTTCACCATGGTCACTCCTGTATTTACTTCAATTGTAATACTATTATTGTTATACAGATTTCCACCTAAAGAATCCATAATAAAAGTGGTGCTAGTAAACTGACTTGATCTGAACTTGACACACCCAGGTCGTCAGTCCAGGTCATTATCTACTTCACCATGGTCACTCCTGTATTTACTTCAATTGTAATACTATTATTGTTATACAGATTTCCACCTAAAGAATCCATAATAAAAGTGGTGCTAGTAAACTGACTTGATCTGAACTTGACACACCCAGGTCGTCAGTCCAGGTCATTATCTACTTCACCATGGTCACTCCTGTATTTACTTCAATTGTAATACTATTATTGTTATACAGATTTCCACCTAAAGAATCCATAATAAAAGTGGTGCTAGTAAACTGACTTGATCTGAACTTGACACACCCAGGTCGTCAGTCCAGGTCATTATCTACTTCACCATGGTCACTCCTGTATTTACTTCAATTGTAATACTATTATTGTTATACAGATTTCCACCTAAAGAATCCATAATAAAAGTGGTGCTAGTAAACTGACTTGATCTGAACTTGACACACCCAGGTCGTCAGTCCAGGTCATTATCTACTTCACCATGGTCACTCCTGTATTTACTTCAATTGTAATACTATTATTGTTATACAGATTTCCACCTAAAGAATCCATAATAAAAGTGGTGCTAGTAAACTGACTTGATCTGAACTTGACACACCCAGGTCGTCAGTCCAGGTCATTATCTACTTCACCATGGTCACTCCTGTATTTACTTCAATTGTAATACTATTATTGTTATACAGATTTCCACCTAAAGAATCCATAATAAAAGTGGTGCTAGTAAACTGACTTGATCTGAACTTGACACACCCAGGTCGTCAGTCCAGGTCATTATCTACTTCACCATGGTCACTCCTGTATTTACTTCAATTGTAATACTATTATTGTTATACAGATTTCCACCTAAAGAATCCATAATAAAAGTGGTGCTAGTAAACTGACTTGATCTGAACTTGACACACCCAGGTCGTCAGTCCAGGTCATTATCTACTTCACCAGGGTCACTCCTGTATTTACTTCAATTGTAATACTATTATTGTTATACAGATTTCCACCTAAAGAATCCATAATAAAAGTGGTGCTAGTAAACTGACTTGATCTGAACTTGACACACCCAGGTCGTCAGTCCAGGTCATTATCTACTTCACCAGGGTCACTCCTGTATTTACTTCAATTGTAATACTATTATTGTTATACAGATTTCCACCTAAAGAATCCATAATAAAAGTGGTGCTAGTAAACTGACTTGATCTGAACTTGACACACCCAGGTCGTCAGTCCAGGTCATTATCTACTTCACCAGGGTCACTCCTGTATTTACTTCAATTGTAATACTATTATTGTTATACAGATTTCCACCTAAAGAATCCATAATAAAAGTGGTGCTAGTAAACTGACTTGATCTGAACTTGACACACCCAGGTCGTCAGTCCAGGTCATTATCTACTTCACCAGGGTCACTCCTGTATTTACTTCAATTGTAATACTATTATTGTTATACAGATTTCCACCTAAAGAATCCATAATAAAAGTGGTGCTAGTAAACTGACTTGATCTGAACTTGACACACCCAGGTCGTCAGTCCAGGTCATTATCTACTTCACCATGGTCACTCCTGTATTTACTTCAATTGTAATACTATTATTGTTATACAGATTTCCACCTAAAGAATCCATAATAAAAGTGGTGCTAGTAAACTGACTTGATCTGAACTTGACACACCCAGGTCGTCAGTCCAGGTCATTATCTACTTCACCAGGGTCACTCCTGTATTTACTTCAATTGTAATACTATTATTGTTATACAGATTTCCACCTAAAGAATCCATAATAAAAGTGGTGCTAGTAAACTGACTTGATCTGAACTTGACACACCCAGGTCGTCAGTCCAGGTCATTATCTACTTCACCATGGTCACTCCTGTATTTACTTCAATTGTAATACTATTATTGTTATACAGATTTCCACCTAAAGAATCCATAATAAAAGTGGTGCTAGTAAACTGACTTGATCTGAACTTGACACACCCAGGTCGTCAGTCCAGGTCATTATCTACTTCACCAGGGTCACTCCTGTATTTACTTCAATTGTAATACTATTATTGTTATACAGATTTCCACCTAAAGAATCCATAATAAAAGTGGTGCTAGTAAACTGACTTGATCTGAACTTGACACACCCAGGTCGTCAGTCCAGGTCATTATCTACTTCACCAGGGTCACTCCTGTATTTACTTCAATTGTAATACTATTATTGTTATACAGATTTCCACCTAAAGAATCCATAATAAAAGTGGTGCTAGTAAACTGACTTGATCTGAACTTGACACACCCAGGTCGTCAGTCCAGGTCATTATCTACTTCACCATGGTCACTCCTGTATTTACTTCAATTGTAATACTATTATTGTTATACAGATTTCCACCTAAAGAATCCATAATAAAAGTGGTGCTAGTAAACTGACTTGATCTGAACTTGACACACCCAGGTCGTCAGTCCAGGTCATTATCTACTTCACCAGGGTCACTCCTGTATTTACTTCAATTGTAATACTATTATTGTTATACAGATTTCCACCTAAAGAATCCATAATAAAAGTGGTGCTAGTAAACTGACTTGATCTGAACTTGACACACCCAGGTCGTCAGTCCAGGTCATTATCTACTTCACCATGGTCACTCCTGTATTTACTTCAATTGTAATACTATTATTGTTATACAGATTTCCACCTAAAGAATCCATAATAAAAGTGGTGCTAGTAAACTGACTTGATCTGAACTTGACACACCCAGGTCGTCAGTCCAGGTCATTATCTACTTCACCATGGTCACTCCTGTATTTACTTCAATTGTAATACTATTATTGTTATACAGATTTCCACCTAAAGAATCCATAATAAAAGTGGTGCTAGTAAACTGACTTGATCTGAACTTGACACACCCAGGTCGTCAGTCCAGGTCATTATCTACTTCACCAGGGTCACTCCTGTATTTACTTCAATTGTAATACTATTATTGTTATACAGATTTCCACCTAAAGAATCCATAATAAAAGTGGTGCTAGTAAACTGACTTGATCTGAACTTGACACACCCAGGTCGTCAGTCCAGGTCATTATCTACTTCACCATGGTCACTCCTGTATTTACTTCAATTGTAATACTATTATTGTTATACAGATTTCCACCTAAAGAATCCATAATAAAAGTGGTGCTAGTAAACTGACTTGATCTGAACTTGACACACCCAGGTCGTCAGTCCAGGTCATTATCTACTTCACCATGGTCACTCCTGTATTTACTTCAATTGTAATACTATTATTGTTATACAGATTTCCACCTAAAGAATCCATAATAAAAGTGGTGCTAGTAAACTGACTTGATCTGAACTTGACACACCCAGGTCGTCAGTCCAGGTCATTATCTACTTCACCAGGGTCACTCCTGTATTTACTTCAATTGTAATACTATTATTGTTATACAGATTTCCACCTAAAGAATCCATAATAAAAGTGGTGCTAGTAAACTGACTTGATCTGAACTTGACACACCCAGGTCGTCAGTCCAGGTCATTATCTACTTCACCATGGTCACTCCTGTATTTACTTCAATTGTAATACTATTATTGTTATACAGATTTCCACCTAAAGAATCCATAAAATAAATTAATTCGCATAACAGAGTTATTTCCCTTTATCTTATAGTAAATATATCAAGTTAATTCGATAAACTAATTTCACGAAACTCACAATTAATAACACTTCTTAAATAGATGATAATCAATAAATTTAATAAATCTAGAATATTTAAAATGAGAGATTAATTACTTTATATTAAAATTCTTAAAATACGAAAGAAAGATAAAAAATAAAAATATGAAGATAAAACACACTGAAATAAAAGTAAATAATCAAATATAAACTTTAAAAAAAATTTTTTTAAATAAAAAATAAATAAAAGATATATATATATATATATATATATAATTAACTTGTTACAAATATCCAGGGGGTATGAATCCGAAGGAAGTTGAAACCGGGTTTATGAGAGTGCTCAATGAAAATTCAGAGCGAACTTAAAATTTTATGCCATTTGAATTCCTTTCGCCGGCCTGATGAGTTGGTAGCTATTCGCACCAATGAAACAAAACCTGTTTTGTCGCAATTAATGGAATAAAATCAAAAAATATATATATATATATATATATATATAAATATATATATTATTAAAACTAACAGTTTATCGAGCACCATACACTTAACCAACATTACACAAATATTTTTGAACACCAAATCATATATGTAACATAACCTTAAAATAAAATTTAATTTACATTCCCTGCGAGACTGTTTTCGCTGCGGTTCTACACCTGGCAGCCATTTTTGCTTTGTAAGATTCTCTGCACAGTCGGAGAAATTTTTCTTCTGGTTTAATTATTTTTGATAAAGAGAAGTCTCTTTTCCCGAAATATTAAATAATGATTTTTAATCACCCGGACATCACACAAACAGCTAAAAACATTCTTGCTGTTATGTAAGATTTTAGAAAAAATAAATAGTAAGTAATATTTCGTATTCGATCGATTTATTGTTTTTGTTCCTTACAACTTGCATCTTACCCGGAATTTGCATTGCCCACAGCCTTTCAAAAACTTACTACTACTATACCCAGCAATGCTTCAAGCAAACTACCATTCTCAACTATATATATATATATATATATATATATATATATATATATATATTGTTGAATATGAGACAACTCATGTCTAGATATCCTTTCAATAGTCCGAATCAGGATCTTAGTTTCCCCTCCGAAACTAAGATCCTGATTCGGACTATTGAAAGGATCTACCAAAGGATATCTAGACATGAGTTGTCTCTTATATTCAACAATACTTGCCTGCAAGAGAAGATACTGCCTATATATATATATATATATATATATATATATATATGATGGACTCTCCCGTCGATTTCGACGTATGAGTGCCCCACCAGGGGCTGGCCGCGCGTGAATTTGTAATTGCAAGGGTTGCGCAATCCCCAACAACTGCTCTCCTGAGTCGGCACTGCTTGGTT
Organism: Sepiola atlantica; assembly: GCA_963556195.1. NCBI lineage: Eukaryota > Metazoa > Mollusca > Cephalopoda > Sepiida > Sepiolidae > Sepiola > Sepiola atlantica. Next base: position 7,520,974 of record OY744521.1, on the reverse strand, counting down.
ACAATGGCAAGTAGTAATACAAGACGACTGGAAACAATGCCGAGATAAGCAGAGAGCACATACAGCACCTGGTATTCCCAAATGGTCACCCATTTAGTACTGGCCAGGCTCGACGCTGCTTAACTTCGGTGATCTAACGGAAACTGGTGTGTCAACGTGATTGTGCCGTATATATATATATATATATTATATTTTTGGAAAAAACCATAACAATGTGTATTGTTAAAATAAATAAAAAAATTATTTAATCTGAGCTTTTAAAAGCTAACATTTTTCTTGTCAAAGCAGAGTTTATTTTTCCTTTTTATCGTTCGATGGCAATGAACTTTAGGGTCAGAAAATGTGTTTCGCTGTATTACAGCTCTTCAGTGTGGTTACATAAGCAAGTGTCTCAAGCCAAGATCAAAACGTGATCATTTAGACCACAGTTTTAACTCGCTTGATTCTATTGTTGGCATCGGTTTCCTTGATTCTTTCTAGACTCAGTACTTACAGGAAAGAACAACGTTAAGGTTGCCAACACAACACACATAAATCAAAGTGACGCTATGGAACTGACTTGATTCGAACTTGGCACCCCCACGTGATCAGTCTGGGTTGGTATCCATTTCAACACCTCCTACTACTACGAATAATAAATAAAAACCACACCTTCCAAACAGAATATTTGGTGCTTATGCATATCAGCCCTGACATTGAAATATTTAAAGAATGTATAAACTTTGTTATGTACTTACGTGTTAGCTGAAAATAAGATTGTGCAGAAAAAATTACGCAAATTCATCCCGTATTTATTAAATTATAAGAAAAAGAAAAAAAATGAGTTAACATACATTTTGACATTTTTGTAAACAATGGAGACCCCAAACCTCGAAATCGTGAAAATGAGTTATCGTCCTTGACCACTCGAAAATCTAAGATACAAAATGGTGGAAATATCTACCGAGTGATAAAATCGTTTTTTATTTATAATTAAATAAATACTGGATGAATTTGCATAATTTTTGGTGTACAGTCTTTTTTTATCTACCACGTAAGTACATACCAAAGTTTATACATTTCTTTAGCTATTTTATTTTTAAGAACGATCTAACATGTCAGGGTTGATATGCAGAAGCACCGAATATTTATATTTTTTGTTCAGACATCTCGCATGTCAATACTTATTGAACACAAGTGGATCAAGTTTGCTGTCAGTACAACAATTAATTAAGCTATTTAAAATATTTCTCTTATATTTATTTATTTTTTGTTTTTAACTTTGATTCACTCCAAATAAGGCACATTGGCGCTGAGAATTAGGGGGGGGGGGAACCCTAAGTGAAGAGTTGTGCAACCAGATGTTTGTTCACATTACATTTAAATTTCTGCATGTTGGTACAGTCAGGGGAGCAGGGAGTGAATTCTAAAGGTTAGCAGTTTGAGGAAGAAAGCTATTAGAGTAGAAAGCCCTACGGCATCTGGGGACCTCCACAGTGAAGGGATGGGATTAAACTGATTGTCGGGTATATTTACGCCGAGGGGGCACGAAAAATTAAAATATAAAAATAGTTATTTTTGAATAGCTTAATTGTGATACTGAACATACACTTGATCCGCTTGTGTTCAAAAAGTATTCAAATGGGAAACATCCTAACATCGACTCTTGATAAGGATCGATTCCATGCTGCCTGTCGATCAAAGCCGAACTGGCTATAATGAAGGCAACATTTTTATGCCTTATTTAAAAAAAAATTATTTTAAATGTTATGAATACTTGTTTTTTATAGGCGCAGAGTGTTGGAGATAAAGACACTGCAATTGTTCCGATTGGGAAAACAGCCCAAGAGGTAAGTTTTACATCATGTGACCACAACATCGATTTAACCTTATTTTCTTGTGCCATAATCACTTAGTCCTAATTATATATTATACTAATGGAGATTTGGTATCTGTCCGAAGCCAAAACTATACCATTACTTCTATTGCACTATCTTTCAATGCTCAATTCAAGAGGAGGGTAGTGTAGTATCTGTTCTGTTATCATGAAACCATCCTCCTAGGCATTACCTCCTCCTTTGGGAGGGGATTGTGTAGATTATTTGTTCAACATGATACCATCCTGCCAGGCTAGCAAATATTTTTGGTAGTTATACTAATTGAGTATGTAGAACTCTGACAATTACCAAATCCTACCTTGTTTCGGCTTCTCCTTCTATGACCGAGGGTAATCTTTAGCTGTCCACGTTTTATCTCTGTCTACGCTTGTTGAAGGTCGGACACCTCTTTTCTTTTAAAAGGCAAGCAATTAATTCAGCAAGAATAATATTATGAACAATAGGTTTATTTATTATGACCTCAGAGCTGGTTATTATATTATATAAAAACAACTAATATTCGTTAGCTTGAGGCCACCAGGGACAAATTAGTGCATCGATGGGGATGTCAAAAAAAATTAATTTGTTCTTACTGGTGTTACATAGTTGTTGGATATTAGTTACTTACTAAATTAAATCCATACCTTCGCTGCTGGCACCATGATCTTTGCCAACTGATAAGTGTGTGTGTGTGTGTGTGTGTGTGTGTGTGTGTGTTGAAACAAAATGCTGTTTGACATGCTTTCTTAATATAATTATTTACATAAACTACTTTTTTTGTGAACAATAGATTTATTTGGCCAAATGATCTTGTGGCTGAAAAGTACAAAGGAGGGAAAAGGAGAGAGTCAATTACATCTTAAGTGCATCGCTTTGTTTCATTAAACCATTTTTAAATGCTTGTTCTCAGTTCAGCCACTTCCAAGCTGCCCATACTTCTACAACCACTCTCTCTGTAATTCATGTCTTACATTATATATTATCAACTTCCTTTTCCCATGATTCTAGCTTATTACAGACAGGGTCAAACGTTTAAATTTTGCTGACCTTTCTGTCTACAGCACATCATTCCTCGGCACTAATATGTACTAGTTAATATGTTTACCAACAAACCTACCAAAATCAATATTTAACACTGGTGAACATTCTAAAAAGAACACTGAAACTAGGTTAAACAATCAGTCAGCACTTTTTCTCTTTTTTTTTTCTTTTCTATCAGTTGTCAAACTTTGCACATGAGGCAGTCGGAGGGAGGGATGTGTTAAAAAAATAACTCAAGGATTTGTAGCAAGAGACATTTTAACTTTATTTTCTTATCTAGGATGCCAGGCAACACCAGGTAGCCCTACTAGTAAAATAAAGATTCTAGTTTTTTTGTTTTTTTTGCCAGATTCTCCTTTTCAGGTGTTGTTTTTTTTTCAACGTTAGAGGATAGCTAAATAGTATAAATAGCTATAATTTTAGCCGAGTTCAAATTCAACAGATTAATAATTGGATTTTTTTTTTTCATTTTGAAATCTTTCTGGTTTGACAGTTTCAGTACATTTAAAGAAATAATTTTATTCTTGTGTGCGTTTTTATACATTTATACATACAAATGATATTTTCATTTACAACTATAAAGAGTAAGCCATGACACGTATTGGGTTAAAGAGGGAATATATACCCATAGTTTATAAATATTTTGCCCGGTGGTGGTGTGCAGAGCTCTGGACTTGGGAGACCAAACTCTGGCGCCTGAAATTAAAAAAAAAAAAAAAAAAAAAAACTTTGATTCTGAACATGTTTCACAAGGCTCTTTAAATTCAATTTTTTTTTTTTGTGTGTGAAGTTTGCCAATTTTTTTCGACATGACTTAAAGCAATAAACGTGTTCCAACCACTGAGTACTTTTTAAATGCCTGCTTTCCTGAGAGTCTCATACATTCGTATTATTCATACCTGATATTGTGCTAGTATAAAATAAATGAAAGGAATCTTATTTTAAAGAATATAGTTACCTCCCCTGCTTAATTTTGATGGCTACTTCATGTTTTTGAAACTCATCAAAAAAAAAAATGAATTCAGTCCAATTGACCGCTTGTTTGTTATCAGTTCATCAATATTCGCTTTTAATTTTCCTCCTTTCTGATTCAGCATTTTGATGAAGAAGAGGAGGAGGAAGAGGAGGAGGAGGTTGATGATGAAAGTGATACCAACGATGATGAACTAGACACAGACATGGTGGATGACCGTGATTCAACGGACGATGTAAGTCGATACATTTTCTTTAAGGTTTGCCTTTTTGCTTTCTGCCTTTTTGAATGATGTTTTCTTCCTCAACCATTTTGTTTTGTTTGTAAATTGTTGTATCTTACAACGTTTGTTTTTTCTGTCTGCATTTGAATGCGTGCGTTGTGCGTCTCTGCTTTCCATTTTTCTCATTTATTACACATTTTACGTCTTTTTTCATTAAATTGCTTTGATTTTTTGATGCTTATTTATTTTGATGCTCATAACAAAATAACAGGAAAACTTATGAATATACTTGCTTCTATTTATCTTCCTCCCACAAGGTAAGATGTGACACAAGGTCGGGAAAGTAGGGGAAAAAACAGCGCTCGAGAATTTGAGCACTCTGGCCATTTAAAAATTGCCTCAGGCGATTAGCAATAAACTAACCCCTTCTCGAAGGGTGGGAAGGCAAAGCCTGGGAGGGTGCACCTCCTAGAACTGCACAGGACGGACAACCGATAGACCGGCGTAAATCAAGGCCCGGACAATACCGGTCTATAGGGTGGGGTAAAAACCCCTTGTTAAAAAATATTAGTGTACATAAAAAATTATGGAAAATAAGCGAGTAGAATTTCTATGAAAAATAAAATTAATATATTATTCGAAGTCCAGGAATTGCGAACGACATTGGCGTGTTGTAGATTATCTCCGTTCTTCTAAAATAAAGACTACACACTGGCTTGTCATTTGTGGACTCTAAATAGTAAGTTAAGTTTATTTTTTATTAAATTTCTACTCACTTATTTTTCATAATTTTTGGTGTACACTAATATTCTTCACTGATAAATAAGTATATTCATAAGTTTTCCTGATTTTATTACCATATTTCACTTGAGCATCAATATAAATTAGCGCCATTTTTTTTTTCTTTTCTTTTTTTTTTTTTTAAATCTAAATTATTCCATTTATAAGTAACTAGCTGTACTGATCCGAGATCAATTTCTTTTGTAAATATTTCTATGTCGGACATAGAAATATTTACACGCCTTTTTTGTTAAGTTCAGCATCCAAGCTAAAAAGTGAGCCTGTTTTGAGTTAATAAGAACGAAACAAGACATAAGTAAGAAAAAAAAAAGGATAGGTAAAAAATCTGTTAGTGTTTAAATTACAAATAAACCTTTGCTTTTGTTTAAAATGTAACTTAGTAAAGGAAAAACAAAAAGCAATTAAGGAAGAAACTCTTACGAAAGGAATAAGAGTTATTCACCATAGCTGATTTTTCTTTTTAAGGTGACTATTTAAGAATTTCTATATATTAGAAAGTCGCTAGATCAGATTAAGTATTTAAAAAAAATAAATTGTAGCAAAGTACATTAATCGATTGCAAATAATATGGTAGAACAATTACAAATGATAGTTGGCTAGTCAGAATCAAAGTTTGATTTGTTTGTCAGCTTAAATGCTATATAGGTCTAACTTTTAAATCCTGCCAACATTTTACATATTACTAGAAGAATAATTATCCCAGGATGAGTAAAATTAATTCCCCCTCCCCCCTGAACAGAACAGTTTTGCACCACTTTTATGTCTCCTTGCAAAAATCCAGCTATAATGATACTAAACTTTGTGTCTAGAATTCTTATTCCAATTTTGATCAAAATCGATTGCAGGATTTTCATTCTAGAAAATGTTTAAAATTAAAAGCTTAGACTTAAGGGATCTTAAGAAGAAATAGAAATTCAGGGAATCTTACTTAATTGGTGTCTAATAACTATGGACCAAATTCAATATCAAATCTGAAATGCTCAATTTTTTTTATTATTATGCCCCTAAAATCCCTTAAAATATTCCAAACAAACTGAAATTTGGGGAATATTTATTAATAGATTAATAGATGTCCAATAGCTATTGTTAAAATTTCATGTTGCATAAAACTAAATTAGCTAAATACAGCCTACATTACCCATCCTTACCCCTTGTTTCCAAAATTCATAATGTCCGGTTAATTAGTTTAGGAGTGAATCCTCTACATACAAATATATAAATAGATACACATATCTAACATATATAGATTTATATTTTTCACTTAGAAGATAGTTTATTCAGTGAAGACCGGGATTAGGCCAATAAAAATAAGCTCGATGATACTCGATTACTGGGTACAGAGCATTTATATGTGATTTTTTGAAGGCTTACCAAAACATTCCGTTCAGGAGATCATTCATCACCACAAAATACTTTTTCTTACAAAGTTTATTTATTTATCATATATATCCAAATTAAAGAGTTTTTTCCTACACGTGTTTCACTACCAAGCAGTTCCTTGTTTGGCAGATCATCAGGGGAATTAAGTACCTGGAGTAAGAGTTTCAACAACTGACAATACACAATGTGGTGTTGCCTTAATTGAGGTCACTTAAGAAGAGTACAGAAAAATAAAAATAAAAAATAAAAAATAAATATATGTATATATATATTTGTAGATACAAGGTAAATTAATTTATGGCATATTCATTTACGTATGTTCCAAGAATTCAAAATAAACAACAGTGTATAATGTGTACAATCGTTTCTGAGACAATCTGGATTTTTATTGATATCATCAGCAGAGTGTATAGACACCAAGTTCGAAGTTAAAACATAGCATCAAAACTAGAGTGCATATCGCTCTCAGTTAATACAGCAATTCGAGAGGTTGAAGAAGGGTTGGCATATGATGATTACAATCGACTTCTAATAGCATACAAAGTAATGAAATCGACTTCTAATAGCATACAAAGTAATTAAATCGACTTCTAATAGCATACAAAGTAATTAAATCGACTTCTAATAGCATACAAAGTAATTAAATCGACTTCTAATAGCATACAAAGTAATTAAATCGACTTCTAATAGCATACAAAGTAATTAAATCGACTTCTAATAGCATACAAAGTAATTAAATCGACTTCAAAAATCGACTTCTAATAGCATACAAAGTAATGAAATCGACTTCTAATAGCATACAAAGTAATGAAATCGACTTCTAATAGCATACAAAGTAATGAAATCGACTTCTAATAGCATACAAAGTAATGAAATCGACTTCTAATAGAATACAAAGTAATGAAATCGACTTCTAATAGAATACAAAGTAATGAAATCAACTTCTAATAGAATACAAAGTAATGAAATCGACTTCTAATAGAATACAAAGTAATGAAATCGACTTCTAATAGCATACAAAGTAATGAAATCGACTTCTAATAGCATACAAAGTAATGAAATCGACTTCTAATAGCATACAAAGTAATGAAATCGACTTCTAATAGCATACAAAGTAATGAAATCGACTTCTAATAGCATACAAAGTAATGAAATCGACTTCTAATAGCATACAAAGTAATGAAATCGACTTCTAATAGCATACAAAGTAATGAAATCGAACACACAAAGGGGCACAATAGGGGGAATAAAGACTGTCTACAGTACACGTATAGAAAAAGCATACAATAGTAAAAAGGAATTTTTTTACAATTAAAAAGTTTTTTTCCAAAAGAGAAATATACAAAAATATGAGAACTTTGAGTGAAAAAATTAATTAATAGATAAATTCGCCATTAATTAAATTGGAGAGATATTCTTTTAATAGAACTATTTCAAGAAACATTATCTTAAAACATAAATTGGAGAGATATTCAATAGAACTATTTCAAGAAACATTATCTTAAAACATAAATTGGAGAGATATTCAATAGAACAATTTCAAGAAACATTATCTTAAAACATAAATTGGAGAGATATTCAATAGAACAATTTCAAGAAACATTATCTTAAAACATAAATTGGAGAGATATTCAATAGAACAATTTCAAGAAACATTATCTTAAAACATAAATTGGAGAGATATTCAATAGAACAATTTCAAGAAACATTATCTTAAAACATAAATTGGAGAGATATTCAATAGAACAATTTCAAGAAACATTATCTTAAAACATAAATTGGAGAGATATTCAATAGAACAATTTCAAGAAACATTATCTTAAAACATAAATTGGAGAGATATTCAATAGAACAATTTCAAGAAACATTATCTTAAAACATAAATTGGAGAGATATTCAATAGAACAATTTCAAGAAACATTATCTTAAAACATAAATTGGAGAGATATTCAATAGAACAATTTCAAGAAACATTATTTTAAAACATATCTTAATAAAAATTAAACAAAAAAAAACTAATATAATTTGCAGTTTTACAATTTACTTTCAGGAGCCTCGTAACTCTCGCTTCCCTTATTTTGTCCTTTAGTCTCCACATTCCATGTGCGATATTTCTGATAAAGGGGGAAGAATTGCGGTTTTCTGGATCGGAATCTATCCATCTAGCACATCGTTAAATATTTTTGCCCTTGAAGTAGTATTTAAAAAATTTTTTAGCTCCTTACATCAAGTGGCTTCATGCCATGTCTGGAGCAATTTCCATAACAAAAAAAAGTGGAACTAGAAGTAAGTTTAAAGATAATTATATAAAAAAAAACTAAAAATAAAAACTTTAATAATAATAATAATGATAATGATAATAATAATATTAATAGTAATAATAATAATAATAATAATGATAATAATAATATTAATAGTAATAATAATAATAATAATAATACAACTCCAACATAAACAATAAAATTCATATTTTTCATTACTGCTTGATTTGCTTTATTCAAATAAATTATGTAATGCTTTGCCTTTCGGAGGAGGCCAGAGTATTGATTTACTCCTCTCCAGGAGTTAGGCACAAGGCCAGTTTTTATCTTACTCCCACAAGTAAGATGTGACCCAAGGTCGGGTCGGGAAAGTGGGGTTTAAAAATTGCCTGGGCAGCCCCGTCGGCATTCCCCGGTAGGGGCGCCTCAGGCAGTAAGCAATAAACTTACTCCTCCCCAAAGAGGGGAGGCGAAGCCTGGGGGGGGGGGGGGGGTGGACCTCCTATAACTGCACAGGACAGACCCATAGACCGGCATAAATCAAGCCCCGAAGGCCAAGACACTACCAGTCTATGGGGTGCAGTATCCATCAGAACAGATACTACACTTTGATCTTAGTAGGAGAAATAAGTTTAAAAGTAATTATGAAATTAGGGGAAAAATATTTTGGTAGGTAAAAATTTTGGACAGGAGGGAAAAGTTATCATCGTCATAATCGGTTTAACGTTCATTTTACATGCTGGCATGTGTTGAACTGCTTTTAAAAATTGACTTTAACTAACCTATCTCTGACCCAGTCTTTTTTCTCAAGTCAATCCTTATCATTTCCTCCTATGTTTTCCTTTGCCTTACACTGCTACCTCAACTAGTGTACATCTATTAAGCCAAACACTGTCATTCATTCATGTGACCAAACCAACTAAGTCTCTTGTTCTACTCACGTCTACCTATACTGTCCAGATTTAATCTTCCTCTGAAGTCATTTAATCTAAACCTGTCTTTAAATATTGCAGAACAGGAGACTTTGTAGTTTGGTCATATTGAAAGAATGGATGAAAGTTCTTGGGTTACTAGATGTAGAACAGTTGAGGTAGCAAGTTCAGTTCACAAGGGAAGGCGAAGGAAAACCTGAGAACGGACTTGAGAAAGAAAAATAAATAAAAACCTAACAAGAGATAGGTTAGTTTGGAAGTCAATTTCTAAAAGCCGTCCAACGCATGCCACCATGTTAAACAAACATTAAACCGAATATGATGATGTTTTTAAAAATCTTAGGAAAAATAAAAATTAAGAATTAATAAGAATATATTTGCTAAACTTTTGAAAATAAAAGCAAGGGGAAAATATGAAGTGTGTAGCTAAGGAAGAATTGGTACAAAATAGACAGTTTTAGATATTTGGGAGACAGATTGAAGGGAATTAACTACAATTGTTTTTTCTCTGTTTACGTTCAAATTATTCGATTTATAAGTAAAGATTTATTACGACATAAACAATAAAATTCATTTTTGTTCAAATTTTTTTGGATGAGGAGTTATCATTATCTATATAGTTTTCTTGAGATTTTTACATATTGGTTTGTCGTCTTTATTCTTGAAGGGAGGGGGGGCTTACCTTGATTTCCTCTCAAATATATTCTAAACAGAATTCTAAGCATGAATCATAAAATCTTCCATTTTCTTCTCTATTCAATAAAAACAATATCTTCAATAATTGGAAATCATTACAGAATGGCTAATCACATAAGTCCATTACATTTCTTTGATCATAATTAATTTTTTAAAAATTGATAAGTGTTTTGTGCACGACGGCCTTTTGGTCGGTATCAAAGTGTAGTATCTATTCCGATCGATACTACACCCCATAAACTGATATTGTCTTGGCCTACGGGGCTTGATTTACGCCGGTCTATCGGTTTGTCCTGTGCAGTTCTAGGAGGTCCACCCTCCCAGGCTTTGCCTTCTCACCCTTTGAGAAGGGGTTTATTGCTAATCACCTGAGGCGCCCCTACCGGGGAATGCCAGCGGGGCTGCCCAGGCAATTTTTAATGGCCAGAGTGCTCAACTTCTTGAGCGCTGGTTTATCAAATCCCACTTTCCCGACCTTGTGTCACATCTTACCGCTGTGGGAGGTAGATAAATAACACGATTGGGTATAACTTATCGGATCAAAGATTTTAATTTTCTATTGTTCATTAAAAGTCGCACTAAAAACCTACCACACTATATAAACTTATTGTAAAATAAGTATTAATCTCTCGGCTCACAAGCTGAAACAGAAAGGCAAGATACAAACAAAAGCAAACGAACACGAGAGACGAAACACGTTGTTACCACTTTCCTTACCGCACTCGTAAAGGACACGTCAGCTTTCGTATTATACAGGATTTTATACTCTAATCGCCCAAATGAAATCGTAGCATTCCGATATAAGGGAGATAATCAAGCCATTACGTCATAATAAAACTAAATTGTTTTTTTAAAGTAAATAAAAGTCATTATTTTGTGACCCGATGATTCTCCACTCTATAATAAAGACCAATGTGTCTATATTTGTATATAAACAAGTATAAATCTGTCCCTTCACACAAAAGTTAACAAGTGAAGAAAAACAAAAGAACTTATGCATAAAGCCATTTCAAGTGTTTAGGGGAAGAGAAAAAGCAAATAGCAAGTCAGACCAACCCCTGTCGTCTTAAATGAATTCAGAAAGAAATCCTTTATTATTTCTGAGATGTTTTTTTTTCTTTCTTTATTTTATTGTTTGTTTTTTTAAACTTTGCTGATTTAGATATTATTTTGTGATCATTATATTTGTGATTATTATATTATTTTATATGATTATTATAATATTATTTTATGATTATTATATTTAATATGATTATTATAATATTATTTAATATGATTATTATAATATTTGATTATTATAATATTTGATTATTATAATATTTAATTATTATAATGTTATTTGATATGATTATTATAATATTATTTAAAATAAAAATTAAGAATTAATAAGAATATATTTGCTAAACTTTTGAAAATAAAAGCAAGGGGAAAATATGAAGTGTGTAGCTAAGGAAGAATTGGTAAAAAATAGACTGTTTTAGATATTTGGGAGACAGATTGAAGGGAATTAACTACAATTGTTTTTTCTCTGTTGCAATATCTTTCAGTTTACGTTCAAATTATTCGATTTATAAATAAAGATTTATTACGACATAAACAATAAAATTCATTTTTGTTTAAATTTTTTTGGATGAGGAGTTATCATTATGTATATAGTTTTCTTGAGATTTTTACATATTGGTTTGTCGTCTTTATTCTTGGGGGGGGGGGGGCTTACCTTGATCTCCTCTCTAATTATTCTAAACAGAATTCTAAGAATGAATCACAAAATCTTCCATTTTCTTCTCTATTCAATAAAAACAATATCTTCAATAATTGGAAATCATTACAGAATGGCTAATCACATAAGTCCATTACATTTCTTTGATCATAATTAATTTTTTAAAAATTGATAAGTGTTTTGCGCACGATGGCCTTTTGGTCGGTATCAAAGTGTAGTATCTATTCCGATGGATACTACACCCCATAAACTGGTATTGTCTTGGCCTACGGGGCTTGATTTACGCTGGTCTATCGGTTGTCCGTCCTGTGCAGTTCTAGGATGTGCACCCTCCCAGGCTTTGCCTTCTCACCCTTTGAGAAGGGGTTAGTTTATTGCTAATCACCTGAGGCGCCCCTACCGGGGAATGCCAGCGGGGCTGCCCAGGCAATTTTTAATGGCCAGAGTGCTCAACTTCTCGAGCGCTGGTTTATCAAATCCCACTTTCCCGACCTTGTGTCACATCTTACCGCTGTGGGAGGTAGATAAATAACACGATTGGGTATAACTTATCGGATCAAAGGTTTTAATTTTCCATTATTCATTAAAAGTCGCACTAAAAACCTACCATATTATATAAAGTTATTGTAAAATAAGTATTAATCTCTCGGTTCATAAGCTGAAACAGAAAGGCAAGATACAAACAAAAGCAAACGAACACGAGAGACGAAACGCGTTGTTACCACTTTGCTCGCCGCACTCGTAAAGGACACGTCAGCTTTCGTATTATACAGGATTTTATACTCTGATCGGCCAAATGAAATCGTAGCATTCCGATGTAAGGGAGATAAGCCATTACACTTATGTCATAATAGGACTAAATTGTTTGGTATCACTTCTCTTTAAAGTAAATGAAATTCATTATTTTGTGACCCGATGATTCTCCACTCTATAATAAAGACCAATGTGTCTTTATTTGTATATAAGCAAGTATAAATCTGTCTCTTCACACAAAAGTTAACAAGTGAAGAAAAACAAAAGAACTCCCTCGTAAAGCCATTTCAAGTGTTCAGGGGAAGAGAAAAAGTAACTAGCAAGTCAGACACCGCTCTGCTGTCTTAAAAGAATTTAGAAAGAAATCCTTCATTATTTCTGAGATGTTTTTTTTCTTTTTTCTTTCTATACCAGTTGAGATGTTTTTATTGTTTGTTTTTAAACTTCCCTGATTTAGATATTATTTTATGTGATTATTATAATATTATTTTATGTGATTATTATAATATTATTTTATGTGATTATTATAATATTATTTTATGTGATTATTATAATATTATTTTATATGATTATTATAATATTATTTTATGTGATTATTATAATATTATTTTATGTGATTATTATAATATTATTTTATATGATTATTATAATATTATTTTATGTGATTATTATAATATTATTTTATATGATTATTATAATATTATTTTATGTGATTATTATAATATTATTTTATGTGATTATTATAATATTATTTTATATGATTATTATAATATTATTTTATGTGATTATTATAATATTATTTTATGTGATTATTATAATATTATTTTATGTGATTATTATAATATTATTTTATGTGATTATTATAATATTATTTTATGTGATTATTATAATATTATTTTATATGATTATTATAATATTATTTTATGTGATTATTATAATATTATTTTATGTGATTATTATAATATTATTTTATATGATTATTATAATATTATTTTATGTGATTATTATAATATTATTTTATATGATTATTATAATATTATTTTATGTGATTATTATAATATTATTTTATGTGATTATTATAATATTATTTTATATGATTATTATAATATTATTTTATGTGATTATTATAATATTATTTTATGTGATTATTATAATATTATTTTATGTGATTATTATAATATTATTTTATGTGATTATTATAATATTATTTTATGTGATTATTATAATATTATTTTATATGATTATTATAATATTATTTTATGTGATTATTATAATATTATTTTATGTGATTATTATAATATTATTTTATATGATTATTATAATATTATTTTATGTGATTATTATAATATTATTTTATATGATTATTATAATATTATTTTATGTGATTATTATAATATTATTTTATGTGATTATTATAATATTATTTTATATGATTATTATAATATTATTTTATGTGATTATTATAATATTATTTTATGTGATTATTATAATATTATTTTATGTGATTATTATAATATTATTTTATGTGATTATTATAATATTATTTTATGTGATTATTATAATATTATTTTATATGATTATTATAATATTATTTTATGTGATTATTATAATATTATTTTATGTGATTATTATAATATTATTTTATGTGATTATCATAATATTATTTTATGTGATTATCATAATATTATTTTATGTGATTATCATAATATTATTTTATGTGATTATTATAATATTATTTTATGTGATTATCATAATATTATTTTATATGATTATCATAATATTATTTTATGTGATTATTATAATATTATTTTATGTGATTATTATAATATTATTTTATGTGATTATTATAATATTATTTTATGTGATTATTATAATATTATTTTATGTGATTATCATAATATTATTTTATATGATTATTATAATATTATTTTATGTGATTATTATAATATTATTTTATGTGATTATTATAATATTATTTTATGTGATTATTATAATATTATTTTATGTGATTATTATAATATTATTTTATATGATTATTATAATATTATTTTATGTGATTATCATAATATTTTATATGATTATTATAATATTATTTTATGTGATTATTATAATATTATTTTATGTGATTATTATAATATTATTTTATGTGATTATTATAATATTATTTTATGTGATTATTATAATATTATTTTATGTGATTATTATAATATTATTTTATGTGATTATTATAATATTATTTTATGTGATTATTATAATATTATTTTATGTGATTATTATAATATTATTTTATGTGATTATTATAATATTATTTTATGTGATTATCATAATATTATTTTATGTGATTATCATAATATTATTTTATGTGATTATCATAATATTATTTTATGTGATTATTATAATATTATTTTATGTGATTATCATAATATTATTTTATATGATTATCATAATATTATTTTATGTGATTATTATAATATTATTTTATGTGATTATTATAATATTATTTTATGTGATTATTATAATATTATTTTATGTGATTATTATAATATTATTTTATGTGATTATCATAATATTATTTTATATGATTATTATAATATTATTTTATGTGATTATTATAATATTATTTTATGTGATTATTATAATATTATTTTATGTGATTATCATAATATTATTTTATATGATTATCATAATATTATTTTATGTGATTATCATAATATTATTTTATGTGATTATTATAATATTATTTTATGTGATTATTATAATATTATTTTATGTGATTATTATAATATTATTTTATGTGATTATTATAATATTATTTTATGTGATTATTATAATATTATTTTATGTGATTATTATAATATTATTTTATGTGATTATTATAATATTATTTTATGTGATTATCATAATATTATTTTATATGATTATTATAATATTATTTTATGTGATTATTATAATATTATTTTATGTGATTATTATAATATTATTTTATGTGATTATCATAATATTATTTTATATGATTATCATAATATTATTTTATGTGATTATCATAATATTATTTTATGTGATTATTATAATATTATTTTATGTGATTATTATAATATTATTTTATGTGATTATTATAATATTATTTTATGTGATTATTATAATATTATTTTATGTGATTATTATAATATTATTTTATGTGATTATTATAATATTATTTTATGTGATTATTATAATATTATTTTATGTGATTATTATAATATTATTTTATGTGATTATTATAATATTATTTTATATGATTATTATAATATTATTTTATGTGATTATCATAATATTATTTTATATGATTATCATAATATTATTTTATGTGATTATTATAATATTATTTTATGTGATTATTATAATATTATTTTATGTGATTATCATAATATTATTTTATGTGATTATCATAATATTATTTTATGTGATTATCATAATATTATTTTATGTGATTATTATAATATTATTTTATGTGATTATCATAATATTATTTTATATGATTATCATAATATTATTTTATGTGATTATCATAATATTATTTTATGTGATTATTATAATATTATTTTATGTGATTATTATAATATTATTTTATGTGATTATTATATTATTTTATGTGATTATTATAATATTATTTTATGTGATTATCATAATATTATTTTATATGATTATCATAATATTATTTTATGTGATTATTATAATATTATTTTATGTGATTATTATAATATTATTTTATGTGATTATTATAATATTATTTTATGTGATTATTATATTATTTTATGTGATTATCATAATATTATTTTATGTGATTATCATAATATTATTTTATGTGATTATTATAATATTATTTTATGTGATTATTATAATATTATTTTATGTGATTATTATAATATTATTTTATGTGATTATTATAATATTATTTTATGTGATTATTATAATATTATTTTATGTGATTATTATAATATTATTTTATGTGATTGATTATTATAATATTATTTTATATGATTATTATATTATTTTATATATATATAGTGTAAACACTGGCAAAGCATAATTCATTTTTTCCCAGCATTTTTGATGTAGAGAGTGTACACTCATTTGGTTACAATGTGCTTATGCCTTGATTCTTATCTGTACACAATTTGTGAAGACTCGGTTGTAAATTTGACAGATCTGTCCACGTCTTGTGAATATGCAGGTACATTTGGAAATTCTAATTTTGCTCCCTGTATTGAATATTCCAGGAATTTGTTTCAAAGACTTACAAGTGTTTCTCCAGATCTGTAAGAAGCCCACAATGTCACAACTAGTTTCTTCTTGTACTGGCATTGTTTGTCAGAACTGATTTTAATTTAATTTTTGATAAGTATAAAAAGAAGCAAATATAATTTCTTTAGCAGAAAAAAAAACCTGTTTCAATTAATGCCACTCTCTTTTAACATATAAAGTTATCTTGCCGGATTTTCAAAGTCAGATCCAAATAGCATAGAAGTTGACAAATCAAACTTTGCTTCTGATGAGCCAATTTTTATTTGTTATTGTTGTATCATGTTATTAACAATATAATAACGTACTTAGCTACAATTTCAAAAAAATTACTTTGTTCAGTCTAGACAACTGCTAATATGAAACATTTTTAATATAATCACCTAAAACTAAAAATCAGCAAAGGGGATAACTCTTATTTTAGATTGAAGAATGTAAAAAAAGTTGTCTATGTGCAAACAAATAAAAATTAAAACTAAAATGGTTTCACTGGATCCCCGCCAATGCCGGGTAGGTATAGCTTGTAAGATGCAGAACAGGAGACTTTGATGGTATGGCCACTTGAAAGGATAGGCGAGAGTTCTTGGGTTAGTAGATGTAGAACAGTTGAGGAAGCAGGTTCGTTTGGCAGGGGAAGGCCAAGGAAAACATGGAAGTAAGTTATAAGAATGGACTTGAGAGCAAGAGGGATAAAGATATGGCCAGAGATAGGTTAGTTTGGAAGTTAATTTTTAAGAGCCTTTCAATACATGTAAAAATGATGTTAAACCGAATATAATGATGAATAAACAATGCTATGTGTGTAAAACGGTGTAAACTTAAATAACATCAAGAAAATTTCTAGGGACATTATTCGTAACCAAAATATATTTATTTTTTGATTAAAATGAAGAAATTTTTCTGTTTGGTGCTTTTATTGGTAATTAAAATTAGTCTAATTTTTTTTTCTACTGAAAAAATAACAAATCCGGAATTCCAAGGAAGTGATCTTTTATTGCTATCAATTACCTATACAAAATATATTTCATCTTTACAAGTAACTATTTTTTTTATTATCTTTTTTTATTATCTTTTTTAATTATCTTTTTTAATTATCTTTATTCTATTTGATTTATTGAAAATATTTTAACTGAAATTATTATTATTATTATTATTAAAGGATGTTTACGGATTTTTATTTTCTCAACAGTACAGATTTTTAACCGCAGTAAATCTTTTACTGATTGCCAGCAGAATATCTGAAAACTCTCATTTTCAACTGTTAAAGTCGTTTGCTTACGTAACGGTACTGATTTAGAAAAAAAAAATGTTCTGCCGTTATTTATCATGTTGAACCCCAACTATCATAACCATTTAATTATTGCAGTTCCAAAATCGACTTGCCCTAATGTCACAAGGTTTGCAATGGGAACCGTGTACTCTCCGGTAAAAACAAAAAGGATTCCCGTGTTGAAGAAGGCTCTAGGGCAAAATGGTGGAAATTGTAAATAATGATTTGTTTCGGAATTTTGAGAGATGAGGATAAATTATTTGGATTATTCGGATTTCGATTTTCATTGTGGTTCTCATTTTCAATTGAAGTTTTTTTTAATTACAAGTTCAATGCAAATGGAAAGATTAATATCAAATTATATAGAGCTATAAATCATATTTATGACTAGCTCAATATATTTAGCGTACAGAGCAAATATTTAGGAATAAAGAATAACAGCAAAACTTGACACATACCAGACAATAATTATAATAAGTCTCTTTCCCAGACCCAAAAGGTTTAAGGGTCAAACAATGGGATGCGTTATGTTCTGCTGCTATCCTTTATTCCTAAATATTTGCTCTGTATGCTAAATATATATATATATATATATATATATATATATATATATATATCTATATATATACACGAGGCCTGTCTAAAAAGTATCCGACCTTAGGCCAGAAAAAATATTTCAAATGTGTGCCGGGGTTGGGACCCTAATCCCCTTCAAAGTAGGCCCCTTGTGCTTGCACACACTTAGCCCACCGATCCATCCACTGCCGGAAACACATGGAAGTCTTTTTTTGGGGAGGGGGGGGGATGGTGTTCATCTCTGCCGTCGCGTTAGATTCAGCAGGTGTTTGGAGAAGATGAGATCTGTAACACAAATTAAGGAGTGGTTCAACCAAATCAAAAATGGCCCCACATCAGCTGAGAGTGACCAGTGTTCTGGCAGGCTTAAAACTGCTCGGAGTGCAGCTGTTATTGAGAGGGTGTGAAAAAAAGAGATAGTGCAGAACACGACGGCGGAGATGAACACCATTTCAAAAGAAGATTTCCAGAGATGTTTCCGGCAATGGATGGATCGGTGGGCTAAGTGTGTGCAAGCACAAGGGAACTACTTTGAAGGGGATTAGGGTCCCAACCCGTCGCGTATTTGAGTATTTTTTCTGGCCTAAGGTCGGATATGTTTTAGACAGGCCTCGTATGTATATATATATATTATATATATATATTATTTATTAATTTTATGCGTACATAAACGTAATCCATGGACACGTGTTAAGGGCGACTAATAATGCAATTTTCTGCATCTTAATCACTTAGGAAGTGAAACAGTTGAAGTAGTAGTAAGCAAAAAAAACAAAAAAAAAACGAATGCTGCAATAACCAATAAAAAAAAAATTACATAAAAATACATTAAATATTTAGGTGATAAAAATCGTACATATATCCAGGCAAGGCATCATAGCCTGGGGGTAAAACACCAGACTATTGACATTAACGTCGAAGGTTCGATCCTTGTCTAAGTTAACCATGCTGATGACGGCTGTGAGCCAGAAACACGTGTCCATGGATTACATTTATGAACGCATAAAATTAATAAAAATATATATTAAAGAAAAATATGTCCTATAAAGTTAAGGACGACTAATAATGCAATTTTCTGCATTTTAATCACTCAGGAAATGAAACAATCGAAATAGTAGTAAGCAAAAAAAAACAATGAACGCTGCAATTATCAATAAAATCAATTACATGAAAATACTATATCTTTTTCATTTTCCCATCACATCGGATTACCTTCATCCTTCTCTTCCCATATATATACAGGGTGTCTCAAAAAAATGTACTCACTCGTAGAATGACGAGAAAACTTTTATTTATGAACATAGAGTGAAATGAAATAGCATCGAATACATGAGACAGATGTAATTGAAGAATCATGTTCGCAAATGTTCAAACTGATGACCATTATTGTTCAAACAAAGCTGATAACGCGCACCAAGGGATTCGCAAACGTCGCGAAACATTAAGAGTGAGTACATTTTTTTGAGACACCCTGTGTATATATATATATATATATATATGTCTTTTGGAAGTTAAAAGTTCAATCTAACTAAGAATAACATAATAAATGCTTCTACACGGTACTGGTTGACAGAACAAGAACAATCGACCTCTGCAGATTAAATAAATAGTTGAGTTCAAAGTTCCGTACAGGTTCCTGAGTTCGAAAAGATGCACCTGAAGGTCAAAACCTGAAAATAACAACCAAAATGAGAACAGTAGTCCGAATAATAGAAGTAATTATTTACAGTAGTTATTGTGTTTTGTCATCAGATAACCCCCAAAAAAGGTTGATATGTAATAAAAACTGATAAATCAAACGAGAAATATTCCAGTCTCCCTCAATCTGTGTCTCTGGAAGAGGAGAGGGAGCCCTTTAGTGCAATACGGTTGTTACTGCTTCCTGTGGGTAGGAAGTCTGTTTTTATCCTGTTTTGAGCCATTGCCACAAAAGTCTCCGCTCAAAGTGGAGACTGAATCTAGAGAATGTTAGTAACACTAGTTAATATGTATTGCTTGCTTCTATGAATCTCTACTTCTATAAAGTCATATATAAAGTCAGGTATGCATATCTGTTTGTGTGTGGTAAGTTTCAAAACTAATTAACCAATCATTATGAATTTTGGAACACAGTTGCTGGGTGTAAGGCTACTTAACGTGGTTTTTATTTAGTTTAATTTAGTTTTATCCAAAGAGAAGGGGGCGAAAAGTTCTTTGTGAAAAATCAGATATTTCCGATTTTTTTTTTTTACATTTAGACATCAATTAATAATTGTTACCAAAATTTCAGTTTCTTTGTGGTATTTTAAAGGATTGTTGCATAACCATTGAAAATTTAAATGTTTCCAATTTGCGTGAAATTTAATTTATAGTCAGTAGATACCAATTAAGCAATTCCCTGAATTTCGATTTCTTTTTAAGACCCTTTAACTGTAAGTCCCAAATTTTAGACAATTTTTTTCTAGAATGAAAATCATTCATAGATTTTGATCAAAATTAGAAAAAGGATTCTAGACATATATATTTGGATTTTAATCTACGTAAAGCTACATTAAAGTCATACCAAACTGTTTAGTTCAGTGAATATTCTTAGTCTATCTTCTGACAAAATTATCTTGCCGAATTTTCAAAGTCAGACCCAAATAGAAATATCGATACTTGATTCGAATTAGCCTATTTGTTTGTCTCTTCCTTCCGTTGTTATTGGCATGAATATATTTTAATTCGTGTCCGTTTCTTTCTGAAAATATTTGTTCCGGTTAAGGAAGATTTTTAGAGTATCGACTTTTCCCGTTACTCAGCAAATGTTCTTAAACATTAAAGGGAAGTAATCAGACTTATGCAAAAAATAAAATATCTAAAAACACAATATATTTTCTAACATCAAACGGAAGTTTTTCACATTAATTACATATCATTAATTGTTCTTTACAAATTATGCCAGTTACCAAACTAAACTTTTTAACAATTTTATTTCACAAAATAATTTGATCACAAAATTAAAGTCAGAAAAATTATTTTTCGTTTCTTCGTAAACAAATCGGTTAGTTTTTCTTTGAATCATGGCCAATGCTGGATAGGTATAGCTACTTCTCTGTTTATCTCATTCATTCCATACTTACATATTGCTTTTATTGGAATCACGTATTGACAAACAACAAAGTTAGGATCTTTGTTTAAGCATTTTGAAGTTGCCTATTCACTAGACAAATCGATACTACATTTTTATGATACACTTTATTCAAACTTTTTCATTACTATTATTAGTTCGGAATTTCCTTCTTACAATCGGTTATGACCTTAAAAGACATCCAGTAATGAGACCTCCATTTGGGAGCTGTGGGGAATGTGGAGTTACCCCTTAGTTGCCATTGCTCCCAGGTCCACTCTGGCCCGGAGTAGTAGTACCTGTTAGGGCCCCATCTATGGGTCAAATAGAACCTACTGGCGCTACCAAATCAGGCTGTTTGAAGTTATTTACATTCTGACTACAGAATGCACCAAACATTGTTTTATTTTTTTTTTCCTTTGCAAAACACAATCATGTTCTGCAAAATCCAAAACAAAAAACAATTTCCCTCCCCTCTTCTTCCTTCTCCCCCCCCCTTTACTCAACCAAGCACCATGAATGGATGCTTGAACTTGAAGCATGGAAACTTTAGCCAAAATGACCAGATTCGGCATTGAATGACCTGAAAAGGGTTGATATGCCGTGAAACAAAAACAACCAAACCAAAAACCACGATTAAACATTTGAACATATAAAGAACTCGAAGCATGAAAACCTTCACCAAAATGATAACAATTCAAAATACCAAAGCTCTTAACTAATGACTATAAATGACCCACTGACTTAAGACTCAAATGAAGGATATTTCCTTCTACATTCGTGGCATGAAATGACCCTTAGGGTTGATGTGCCAGTAAGCAATATCTTACCTTACCTCACAATCGGTTACTTGTACCTAATGAGGTCATTCTATTAGCCTTTTCATTTCCTTTCTAATACACTAACGCGTTTTTATCATAAATTATACTCAGTCATATTCCTACTTCACTTTATTACATTAAAACAAATAACAAAAAGTTTTTGCTTTCTCTTAAAAAGAAAAACACTATTTTTAATTTTGAGACTTACATTTCATAACAAATCATGTTTTGCTTACGTAATGCACAAAAAGCCGACCGTAAAAATAAAACAAAAGTCCTTTACATAAAGACATTTAAAAACAAAATAACTTCTTATTAAAGAGGCAGCACAGTTTTAAAAATCTTACATAAAAAAAAAGAAAACACAAAATTACAGTTCACGAATACACGAAAGTTACGAATACACATTTGCCTTTTCTAAATTACCTTTTATAACCTAAAATCTACCTCTATTTCAGTTAAAACTAATTAAAGTATATCTATTACGAGAAATTGTTTTAAATTCTTTTGAAATTCACCTACAAAAATAAACATCCTAGACCAGCAAAGGAGCTAACACTTTTTGCTAATTTTGCCTGCATACGTGTTCTTTTTAAAATGATTAAATTATTTTTACCATAGAAACGGTCCGTCATGTAATATATTTTTGCTTGGTTATTTTACTCATTTACATAAGATGTGCTTTAATTTTTTTTATTTTAGCACTTAAAAAAAAATCATTTTAACAAAAATAAAAAAATAATCATTCAAAAAAAAATTGTAACTACTATGTTTATTACCCTCTTATCTTTTTTTCTATAACGTTAGGTATGTGTATATGTTTAGGATCCTCTCCTAAACTAATTAACCGATCATTATGACTTTTGGAATAGCTGCTCAGCGTAAGGGGTTCTAATGTGAGCTACATTTAGGGAGTGGAAGCCCTTTGTGAAAATTCAGATACCTCCGATTTTTGTGAAACGTTAACAATAAGTATTAGACATCAATTAATGAATATTCCCCTAATTTCAGTTTCTTTGGGGTATCTTAAAGGGGTTTCAGGGGTTTTAGTGGGAATAATATGGGCACAATCTCCAATTTTAAAATTCAGATATTTCAGATTTACATTGAAATTAATCCATAGTAATTAGACCTCAATTAAGAAAGATTCCCTGAATTTCAGTTTCTTCTTAAATCTAAAAAATCTAAAGATATAATGACAATAAACCTTATGTCTCGAATATATATTCTAGACATAAGGTTTTTTATTATATCTTTAGTTTAATCTTTGTAAGGGGACATAAAAGTGGTGCAAAACTGTTCTGTTTGGAGGAATTCATTTTACCCGTCCTGAGACGGGTATTCTTCTAGTTATAGACTAAAATCTTTGTTAGGTTTACTAATCCCGTGCAACGTCGGGGCGGGATCACTAGTTGTTAAATATAAGGTTCAGTTCTCATTTGCTCCCCTTTCCCTTTGCTCCCCTTTCCCTTTGCTCCCCTTTTCTTTTGCTCCCCTTTCCCTTTGCTCCCCTTTCCCTTTGCTCCCCTTTCCCTTTGCTCCCCTTTCATTTTGCTCCCCTTTCATTTTGCTTCCCTTTGCTCCCCTTTCATTTTGCTTCCCTTTGCTCCCCTTTTCCTTCTTTGCTTCCCTTTGCTCCCCTTTCCCTTTGCTTCCCTTTGCTCCCCTTTCCCTTTGCTTCCCTTTGCTCCCCTTTCCCTTTGCTTCCCTTTGCTCCCCTTTCCCTTTGCTTCCCTTTCCCTTTGCTCCCCTTTCCCTTTGCTCCCCTTTCCCTTTGCTCCCCTTTCCCTTTGCTCCCCTTTCCCTTTGCTCCCCTTTCCCTTTGCTTCCCTTTCCCTTTGCTTCCCTTTCATTTTGCTCCCCTTTCATTTTGCT
Organism: Sepiola atlantica; assembly: GCA_963556195.1. Taxonomy (NCBI): domain Eukaryota; kingdom Metazoa; phylum Mollusca; class Cephalopoda; order Sepiida; family Sepiolidae; genus Sepiola; species Sepiola atlantica. The sequence continues at coordinate 7,496,427 of OY744521.1, read as the reverse complement.
CCCCTTTCATTTTGCTCCCCTTTCATTTTGCTCCCCTTTCATTTCGCTCCCCTTTCCCTTTGCTCCCCTTTCCCTTTGCTTCCCTTCCCTTTTGCTCTGTCTCTTTGTCTCCCCCTTTCTCTAAGGGTGGATTAGTTATATGTTGCTAGGAATTTGATTTCAATCGATTTTCACTGTTTTCTTCAGAAATCAACTTCCTAGAAGAAAGTTGAAACTTCGCTGTCCTCTTTCTACCACTTAACAGTTTTATTTTCGCAAATGGAGCAACAAAAACATTATCCGAAATATTTTTGACAGCTCAGTATGTGTTTAACTCTCATAAATACTATATGTAGATTTGACTTAAAAAAAAACAAACCATTTTTTATTTAATTTTTAAACTTTAATTCCCATTTATATTTTACCATTAAATTTCCGCAATTCTAGGCGCCATCTTTGTCGTATATCATATCATCTCCATAGTCACAGGAACAACACCAACGTAACTGACTGAAGTGATAAGCAAACATTTTCCAAGTATTTTGATTATTTTTATACAAATTTTAACACTAACAACTTTTGTTGTTGTTGCCCTCCTCCTCCTCACATTATGCGAATGGAGAAATCCGCACTGATTTCAGTCAGCCACTTACATCCCTGAAATAATGGCTACGATTTTATATCTAACAGATTTTATTGATAACAATAACTTTGATCTAACATTCATGATCACTATTGATATGCAATCAGGCAGGCCACTTTTTTCTTTATTTCTTTTCTTTTTTTTTTCTTTTCTTTTTTTTCTTTTTCTTTTCTTTTTTTTCTTTTTTCTTTTTTCATTTCATTTCTTTTCTTTTTTCTTTTCTTTTTTATTGAATTTTCCATTTATTTTTATTTTCCATTTCTTTTTTCTTTTTTTAATTTTTTATTTTCCTTTTTTATTTTCTTTAATTAAATTTTTTTTTTTCTTTTTCTATTTCTTTTCATTTTCTTTCTTTTTTTGTTTTGTTTTTCTTTTTACTTTTTCCTATTTGTTTTTCTTTTTCGTTTTTGAAAGGGGCCATGATTATTCCTCTAACAATAATACCCTTTTTACCTTCATTCTTTCGGTTCAATTTCTTTTAACCACAGCTAAATTTTTCTTATTTCTCCATTCAACCCAACATAAAAATAGTCCCACTCAATTAACCAGGAGATGTTTTTAACAAACACTTATTTCCACTAAAAAAAAACAAAAAAACTACCATTATTCATTCTACTTTGATTTCATTTGAAAATTCCTAAACTGTGACATCTTTTATACGTTCTTGCATAACTGTAAATAATAAATCTCTTTACTACTTGATTATTATATAAAAGTATTATTACTCTTTATTTTCCTTATATAGAAATAAGAGACGTATTACTTTACTATCTAATTTACATGTGTTTATGATGTGCACGTATGTAAATTAGATGACTATGTTGAAATAGTCACTCTTCTCTAAATCCTCACAGATATTAAAACATAGTGAGAGGGGGCAAGAGGAATACATCGATAACTAAGAGAGACGGGTTACTAGTTCATTTAATTATAAATATGTGCATAAAACTAAGGGAGGTAATTCGGTATATATTCAAACGAACACTAGTCGCTAACTTTTAGTATTGTTTGTAATGTAAACATAACTGTTTTTTCTTTTTTTTTTTTACAAGTGATTTTAATTCTAAGAAGTTGTAGATAAGTTGGGAACCAAAATTTGTAAATAAATTTAGAAAAAAAAAAAAAAAAAATGTGAAAACAACACAGCTCTACAAATTAAACAAAGTTTTTATTTTATTTTGTGAAATATTTATTTTTACTAAAAAAATATTACAAATCTTTGTTGAAGTAAATAGTTCATCTAGAACATGTTTCATGGCAACAGTGGTGAATATTTTAAGTTGGTAAACAATCCTCCACTCTATAATAAAGAGCAATGTGCATTTTTATATATATATATATATATATATATATATATAAATATGTATCCGTCCCGTCACTCAAACGATAGCAAGTACAAAGCTGCTTGACGAATAAAGGACGGGAAAATTCAAATAGCAAGTTAGATAATCCCCACTGCCTTCACTCTATTTCCATGAGACGTTTTCTTTTTCATCCTTTCTGCTTTCTATACCGATTTATAGATGTTTTTTTTTTTGTTCCGTTTTCTTTTTTCTTATATCTTCTTTATAATTTTTTGCAAACAAGTTCAGCATCATTTTTTTAAAGCCCGCCCTCCCTCCCCCACCTCTCATTAATCAAAGGAAGAAATTGAAAATTCCTTTGTCTAACACGCACAAACATACACACATATGTATGTAGTATAGAAATATACTTATGGCAAGTAAGCCACACAGAAACGTTTATTTCATTTCCATGGAAAATCGTTCTGCTTGTGTATTAAGCACTGTTGAAGTAAATTCTGGAAAAATATATATATATCTATATATAGATAGATAATGAGTGTACACTTTCCGTCAAAAATGATGAGGGGGGGGGGATTATTCTTTTCTAGTGTTTGCACTAATATTTATATGAAATTTTAATTTTTTTTTAGACTTACCAATTTGAGACGTTTTTTTTTTTCTTTTCTTTGAAGTTAACCAACTGGCATGTTATTTTATTATGAATATAAGTGTGAACACTGGCGAAGCATTTTTTTTTCTCATTTTTATCGAAGGGTGTACACTAGTTTTGTTTTTTGTTGTTTTTTTTTCAATAATGTCTTAGCGACTTAAACAGTATCTGTGATCTATAAAATAATATTCTGACATATAATGTATTTAATTTTTAACGAGCTTTCATTTAACGATATTTTTTTTGCATTATTAAGACTACTATTGTCATCTGGGTTGTTAGATTCACAACTGCTCCCAAAATTCACACTAGAACTTGTCCACATGGACATATGACCTAATGGTTAAAAGTATTGGTTAACAATCAGTCTTCTGGAGGTTGAAGGTTCAATCCTTACTACAGGCGATAATAACTAAGAATAACACAATTTAACACTTCTACCTAGTCATGGTTGATGGAATAAAAAAAAGTTATTCCCTGTGGATTAAATAAAAGGTTCAGTTCGAAATTCCGTCCAAGTTCTAAAATCGACATAAAAGTTTCCATGTTGAACTCGAAGATTCACAATTTTGTAAAGATGTGTGTGAAGAAGATTGGAGATTACATCGGCTGAAACGTTGTGAGAATATAACAACCAATGAGAATAGTCGTTTCAAAGAATTCGAAACGTAATATTATTCCTTTTCTTTACTTGACAGTTGCTGATTCATTAATAGCATTATTTAATCTTAACAATTAAAACACATGTCCGTGTGGTAGTAAATTATGCAATAAACAGAAAAGATGAAAAATCTATGCCCTCATTTTTTATAGCATGGGCTCACTCATATGGGGTTCGTGCATAATTATTGTGGCTGTTTTTTATTTTTTCTAAAAATTTTTTGTTAATTTATAAAAATTTGGATAACTGTATTATATGTAGTACATTGGGGTATGTTGAAAAGAAATCAATAAAGTGCTTGATCGTAAGAATGCGAGAGCTCATATACAAATTATTTATTTAAAACATATGTTACATATTTCATATATATATATATATATATATATATATATATTGTATATAAGAGAGAGAGAGAATATAGAAAGAAAAAATTCACAAACACATTGCAACTGTCAGCATTTATAATTTATTTTGACATCTGAGGAGACTGGGAAGTCGAAATAAATTATAAATGCTGACAGTTGCAATGTGTTTGTGAATTTTTTCTTTCTATATTCTGTTCTTGCTCTGTTTTTTTTACATTGAGCTCTCTTACTGGGATTTCTTACCAAAATTATTCACTTTAACACTATATATATATATATATATATATATGTATATATATATTTTATTTATTTAAAGTTAGGTATGTGTATATCCACTCCTAAACTAATTTACCGATTATTATGAATTTTGTAACACAACTGCTGGGCATAAGGGGTCATAATGGGGTCTGTTTAGTTTAATTTAGTTTTATGAAAAGGGAGTAGAAGCCCTTCATAAAAATTCAGATACCTCCGATTTTATATATATATATATATATATAGGCACGGTAAATAGTAATCCAAAAAATTTCCACCAGGCTTATAAAAAGTGCTCAATATCAAATAGAGCTTTTATAATATAAATAATCATATATATAAATTATATATATGATTATTTTATTTATACAGACATGTACAAAATCTGCGACACTGGCATGTCGATGTTATTGATCAACAGCTGTTAGAAACTGAGATCTCATCAGGCAGAATTAAAATCCAATCTTTACCTCATGATCTGAGGTAAGGATCGGATTTTAACTGCCTGATGAGATCTCAGTTTCTAACAGCTGTTGATTGATAACATCGACATGCCAGTGTTGCAGATTTTGTACATGTCTGTATGAATAAAAATAATCATTATTTATATATATATATATCTATATATATATACAGACAGCTGTTTCATGACTAATCAGTGGAGCTAGACATAGCGACTGCATCAATAGAGATTCAAACTTTTTCTTTGTTATAAAGAATTTGAAATAAATAGAAAAGCCATAAGTTTTTGGTGTTTCCTTACAATCACACTACCATGACAAAAAATGTCAGATTTTTTATTTATTTATTTTTTTTACTAATAAATCACCACTTATCAAGGCCAAAAGCCACTCATGAATAAGGGTTAAGGAGACTAATTCTCAGTTGAAAGATGAAGGATATTTTGAAGAATAATTATTGGAATGAACTAAGTTTGATTTCTGATGGGAATGATTTATGACAAGTATTTGTCTTCATCGGATTTGAACACGACTGTGTTGTTCAACACGTGCCAGCATGTAAAACAGACGTTAAACTGAATATGATGATGATGATATGTTGTAATCTGCAGAGCAGCAGTCCTGTGGAAATGTGTTCCACAGACGGGAAGCCGTAGCAAAGAAGCTCTGTTTATAAAAATTCAGTCGAGCGCAATTCCGTAAGCACATGAGGAAGAAAGGAAAGTTTTTTTTTTTCTCTTTCCATTGTAGTAAAAAGACGAGTTCTTGCTGTGAATGTCCTAAAAGGAGAAACCAGAGATTGGAGCTCAGACGAGCACCTTCTATGGAAATAACGACTAGATTATGGATTTGGTACTCCGATAGTCGTTGTAGCGGAACGAAATACAGAGTAAGCTGCTTATCATCGCTGATTACAATAACTGTCCCATCGATCAAAGAAACGACATTTGATGCTCTGTGTATATAAGAAACAAAAAAAAAAAATCGCTGCCCAATCAGAACCTGGCAGTACTCCCCCCCCCCCCCCCCCAACGTCTGGATATATAAAATAAAAAGTCAGGTCAGTCAACAGAGCAGTGTTGTTTATGCAAATGATCCGTTTTGCTAATTAACCACCGTTTTCTCATCTTCCTTTGTGTTCCTAGAACCAAACAAAATTTCCTTAAGCAAAGTTTCTTTCCAAGGACTACCAATCGGCGGCGTACGATACCAGGAAACTGCTTCCCTGCTAACTACACCATCGTCGTCTTCAAGTCTAATGTCAATAAATACTTGTCGAACCATCCTCTTAAATCATCAAATTCTGTCTTTTATGCCCATCGTTTTCAATCCTCTCATAGTATTGTTCATCATTCAACTGACAATCCGATTGACCTTTAGCCTTGAGTGGCTTTTGGCCTTGCTAAGTGGTGACTCATTAGTATTTAAAAAAAAAAAAAATGCATGTACGTTGTGCATTACAACTTCATGTTTCTCAGATTGAGGATGCTAGACATTATACAGAGGATGACCTCTATTTTGCGCTTGTCAACCTACAATCCGATTTCGACAATGTTAGTATTTGCGATCTTAACTTCAGTGATCTAACGTGAACCAGTGTGTCAGCATAATTATGCCGTTATTAATGTTTTAGTCTCAATAAAAGCAGGCATTTTTTTTTTTTGTTTTTTTTTTAATTTTTTTATAGAGGGAAACGTGTGTCACGCAGAACTTCATCGTTTTGCGTTACCATGCGTTACTGATAATTCCTGTTTTCAGTTACAGTAGGATTGTGACACGATTGTGACACAGCAGCGTCACCTAACATTGTTTATCCCTGCTCCTGTCCTTTACGTCCAGTGTTGCTGTATGGAAGTCCTGTTCGTGATTTGCTTCTCTTAAGTCATCGAGTTCGACTCTTCTCACATTTGTTTCTGGTGCTGCTAAATTTTCCATCCGTTCTGATTTATGTTCCGGCAGCCAAGAGAGACCGGTACACTCATGGGTTTGGAAGGGTTAGCGTTAAAATCTTTTAGAATCTTGGTGAATTTTTATAACTAACAAGATTTTTGTTGTTGTTGTTGTTGTTTCTTGTGATTTTTAATACAAAATTCTACTTATTACATGATTATATTACAGGGGTATGAGATTACAGCAACACAAACCCCTCAATATTTTGATCTTTGTATTCACAAATCATTGGAAATAAAGTTTACGAAGCCTCCAAACCTGAAAAAATAGCTAGTGTTTTGTGATGTTGTAGTCTTATACAAAGAGAACGACACCCGTAATATAAGTAAAATTTTAAATGAAAAAACACATAGTGTTCGTTTTGAGATTCTAAGAATTTACAATTATTGGAGTATCCCACTCTAAAAAGTGAACTATTCAGAAAATAATATGGCATTTTTTTTTTAATGACTGTGAGCACAAAGAAGCCCAATGTTTGTTTTTGTTATGTTTTGCTTGTTTTTCTGTTCTCAATTATTTTGAAAATTCAGTCCACTAAAATATCATTTTCCGAGGTAATATTTATTAGTTTTGTTAGCGTAAATACTTTTTCTTTTTATAACAAAAAAAAAAAGAAGATTTTGAGATAGTTAAAAAAATAAATAAAATAAAAATAATTTCAACAAATTAAAATTCTAATAAAAATAACATAAAAAGTAAAATACTTACCTAAAAAAAAACCCCAAAAAACCGGGTTTTGTGCAGCTTACAAAAGATTATATTTCAAGTTATTCAAATCTGCAACCCAAAACTTGGAAACTTAATTAGATTTCATAAGCTCAAGTAAGTGTCTGCTGTATGTATTCGTCTCTAAATGACGTGCATACATAATCTTAAGAATCTAGATGTCGCTTTAATGTGTCGGTGATTGTCTCCCTTGAACAGACGTACTATGTCACCTGGTTGTGCACTTGTGGTCGAAAATTTCCATTTTCCTTTCCTCTGTTTCTCCGAACTTTATCAATTAAAAAAAAAATGTATATTTTTAATTTTTTTTAATTTTTATTATTTTTTTAAAAATCAATCTTCAAATAATTTTATGGCTTAAAATCTCCCTTTCCAGTTTGACTTTAGAGGCAGAAGAAACAGTCTCAATCTGGTAGGTTTTTTTTTTGTTTTTGCTATTCTGTTAGAAAACTTTAAACTTTAGAAAGCATCTGCTCCTGCGCTTTATTACTTTTTTATTTTTTAATTTTATTTTATTTTTAAGGAAAGAGAAAACAACAGCCTGACACATTATTCAAACACTGAATTACACACTCACAATCAGTCACTATAAATCACTCGCGCACACAAGCATATATGTATACATATATCCCAGGTCTAGTTTTGTTCAAAGAAGTTGTACAAATAATCCAATGAACCTTGCAGTATTTATATAATAGTGCTCAATAACCAGTAGAGCTATATATATATATATATATATATATTAATGGATAGAATGACATAATAAAATGAGAAATTAATCAGATTTTATTAAAGTTAAAAAATAAGGAGTGATACTGCGTCCTTAACTAATGAGTTTTCAAAGAAAATCTTCTCAGGGGACTATTACTGCGGGTAATAAAAATTAAGCTTTTAAAATATATAAAAAATATATAAAACATCAAATATATTGGCCAAAAACACACTGTTTTGTTAAATTTATAAAGTTTATCCAAGTCGTCATTGCGGTAATGGTCCTCTGAGGAGAAGATTTTCTTTGAAAACTCATGAGTTAAGGACGCAATATCACTCCTTGTTTTTGAACTTTAATAAAATCTGATTAATTTCTCATTTTATTATGTCATTCAATTAATATTATTGCTCTATACACTATATTGAGCTTTGTTTTTATCCTGATAGTCTACTGGTTAAAGATATCATTTATATCTTTAAAGTACTATCTTACTCGTGTGTGTGTATATATATATATATATATATATATATATATATGTGTGTGTGTATGGGAAAAAACACAGGAAAAAATCATCAAAGAAAACTTATTTAAAATTTGTTTTTTTCCGTTTGTCTTTTTTCACACATCTTGTCATTCACAGCATTTCATTTTTATGATATATCGTGTGTGTATGTATATATATGTGTATATATATATATATATATATATATATATATATGGGATATTTTTGAGTGATCTGTTTTCTTTATTAAAACAGCTATTTGTAATGATATATAATTGGATTCACTTATCTGATGGTAATCAAATCCCATTGAAACAATTGTGATGGACAAGTGGATCTAATTACACGCGTTATCGAGAGTGAAACGACGTTGGTTTGTAATTAATCAACATAATTTTATAATCTTACGTGTAAAAAGAGCAGTTTTGCTGATATTTTCATTAAGTGTGATTTTAAGTAAATTTAAATGTCTATGCATAAGAATTTTAGATTTCATGGCCAGCTTAGACGTACAATCATTATTCACAAATATACCCACAAACAACAACAACAAAACTGCATAAGATTATAAAATTATGTTAATTACAAGTGTAAAGATAAAGTATTTTTATTTACCTCCTCTTCAGGGGAGGTTAGACACAAGGTCAGGTGTGGTTAGCCAGTGCACTAGGATTTGCGCGCTCTGGCCTACAAAGAATGCCTGAGCATTATGCCTGGTATAATATTAAAGTATAACAAATAAATGTTATCTACAAAACGAATGTTGTAAAAAAATAAAAACTATGATCGTTCAATTGAGAAAATATTCAAGTCAATGTGTTGAAACAAAATGGAAAAAGAAAATCGTGAATGTGTTTGACGTTTTTGCTTCATAAACATCGTAAGAAATAAATGAAAACACAAAGGAACAGAGAAATATTGAAGATTTTTTAAACCTTGCCATCGTAATAAGGATGATGGCAAGAAAGAAACCAGACAGCCAGACAAAATGTTACGGATGGTCCACATTTTCAAAAGGTCAATGTATCTCCTGGCTGACTTACATTTTCAAAGTTGTTCAGAAAGGGAAAAAAGTTTGGGTGCTTGTGCTGTTCAGCGGCCATATTAAAAAAATATTTTTTTATAAAACGATATTATATACTTATTCAGCGTTATATTCTTACTCACTGTACAAAAAAGTAGGAAAAACTATCCACTAGAACTTTAATTACAAGTATTTTTCCATTCTGCGTATCATAACAGCGATTCGTTCACTAAGCCTCCATCTTCTTTCTTAAGATTTCAGTTATCTGCCCTTGAAATCTTAAGAAAGAAGATGGAAGCTTAGTCAACGAATCGCTGTTATGATACGCAGAATGGAAAAATACTTGTAATTAAAATTCTAGTGGATAATTTTTTCTACTTTTTTGTACAGTGAGTAATAATATAACGCTGAATAAGTATATAATATTGCTTTTATAAAAAAATAATTTTTTGATACGGCCGCTGAACAGAACAAGCACCAAAGTTTGTATCTATTTTCAAAGAATTGTCCTTTTTTTTTTTTTTTTTTTTTTCCAAATGTGAAGATCAGCTGCTTGTCTCCTTGACCTTTTTAAAAAATGGTGAAATCCATATTTAGTCTGCATTGCTTTCCGACTTGTTATCATCCTTATAACCACAACGATGATGTTAAATCTTCAACTTGTATTTTTTTCTTTTCATTCCTTTGTGCTTTTGGTCATTCCTGATGATGCTTTTGGTTGAATGGAAGCAAAACGTTGAAATTGCTTTTACTTTTCTTTTTTTTTTAATAGAGATTGTATTAGTTGCTATACTTATATGGAAAGAGTGCTCAATATCTGTGCTAGAGCCTATGTAGATCTAAGTTTAGACAATCAACAGCACTGTCACCAAACTTATATATATATAATTTAAATTTAAACATGCTAGGTTCCCATCTGTCCTACTGTAACGTTATTCCCATTTAATTTCTTGCTTTTTCGATGTACAGCGTTGCTGTCGTTTTGATCTGAAACTTTTCCATAACTGACTACGAATATTCCACGCACGTGACAATTTTAAATCTGAAAGTGTTCCATCTTTCCAACGGACAATATTTTGAAATTCCTGGCGGTTGTTCTCACTCATTAAGCTATACGACTCCGCTGATGAAGGTCCGATTTTCTCGGATCTGAAACCTTGGTCCGGATGTTGTTGTAACACTTTATTTAATATTAATAAATATCATGCTCTTATTAATTATTTAGTTAATTTTACTTTTGCATTAATAATTGAGCACTCTGCTGGGAAACTCTCCCAATTAAAAAATACGGTATATATATATATATATATATATATATATATATATATATTGATCAGTCTGATCTTGCAAGTCATGTCTGTTAGTACATTTCCACAGATGAACAAAAATTTAAAAATAAAAAAGTTTTTTTCCACATTAACAAATGTACAAATATAGAAACAGTCTGTTGTAATATCATAGTGGACCTATATTATTATTATTACAACTCTATTGAAAAAAATATATATCAAGCATTTTATTTCAATACAAAAAGAATCTAACTTTCTAGATCTGTGTGTATTACATATACAAATACTTCATCTCAGAATAGCCATTTTATACTCTTCAATTATTCTGTTTACAGGATCAGTCTCGCTTGATAACTGTAAGAGCCTGAAATATCTGTTGTGAAGTATTTATGTGTGTGTGTGTACACTTGAATATATTGAATGCTCTAAAAATAAAACCTATATATATATATATTTACTGTGTGTGTGAAAAGTGTGTTTAAAGGATAAATATCTGACAGGAGGTACAGACAGTCCTAAAAGTCACTGACACCTGTAAATTTTTAATAACTCGTATAATTCTTAATCTATACTTACCAAACTTTACCAGTAGTTAATTTGAACATTCCAAGATTGTTTACACTTATATACAGTTACAGGGTTGTTCACTTAAATATTTAAAAACAAAGAAGTTATGAATTTTTTTCAGGTGTCAGTGACTTTTTGGACACCCTGTATAAGCAGGAATAATGATAAGATGTAAAGAACAAATAGAATCTACACAGAATCATGCTGATTTCATTTTGATATTTCACTTACAAACTTTGTGAAGAATAGCATTTGACTCTGTTCAATAAATGCTATTTTTGACAAAGTTTTTAGAAAACAAAATACTGAAGAAATGAAATCAACATTTTAGTCTGTTAATTCTTTTTGTTCTATATTGTTTGTTCTTCATGTATTACCCTTATTTCTGTTTATATATTTTTGTTTCATTTTACTTCAGTCGAAGTTCTCAAAAATCAAAGAGCCCTTTCCTGAGACTAACACTTGATCTCTATATGAGATGCATAGATCGCCATGTGTTCAATTAAAATTAGTCAAAGGTTGAGTTTGTAAAGAAGCGAAGAACATTAATTTTTCTCCTCAATTGACCAGTTGATTATGTTAGTATATCTTTCTGTTAGTTTCTTGGTCTTACCGGATTCCTGGACAAGAATTCATCTGGTCTGGTGTAGTATCCAGCTAAACGCTGTTACTTGAGGTAACATCACTAGGAAAAGGTGCACCATTCCTTGTATAAGCTGGTGTGTAGCCAAAATGATGTGATCTTATTTGGGCTACAAATATTTTGATTATTTGGTCAGGGTTTACTTGTCGGGTGAAGTATCCTCATGTCAGATTTTGTTGATAAACCCTTCTATAGAGAGCCTGAAGACACTCGCGAATGGTGTCTAGTAGGTAATTCAAACTCTCGTGTGGGTGCATGTATACTTATACACAATCCTACAAATTGTCTTAAATTTACCTTATTTTATTTTTTTTTTTTTCAAAGTCGCATTTTACTTTTCGCTTTTCGTTCAACATAAGTACAAACAGCATCTCTGTGAATAAACTTTCTAAACTACTTAACTCTTCATCCTTTCTATCAAAAATTGGAAAATAATCACAAGTTCTTTTTTTAATCACACAGACTAATAAATGCTAATTCTATAAGTTTCCAAATAGAAAAACATATCTGCTTGAAAATATAGCATGTTTAATGTTTGTTTGTTTTCTTTTTCAAGTTGTAGACATGGCAGTGTTATTAATGTCTCTGCAATGCACTTTGATGTTTCCTTCAAAATTCAGCATGCTTAGTAATGCTTTTTTAAAACTTCTGCTCAAATTGATGATTTTAAATCTGAACATTTTGTGTTTCTTTCTTTTATAGTCATAAAAGCATGAATTCTTGTTTTATCACTTTGCTCTCTTCTAGAATAAAGACCAGCATGCACCATTGCACTGTTTAACATGCTTAGGAAACAATGAGCATATCTTTTTTTTAAATTCTGGACTGACATGTTTTATTTTTGTTTTTGTTTTTTTATTATGTGTGTGTGTGTGTGTGTGCTTTGATTTGTTTTATCTCTGCAGCTTTTCAATGTTCAAATTTCTTATGTAAGTTGATTTTTATCTATCAAATGTTACTATGAAAAAAAAAAAAAAAAGCTTGGATGAATCCTTTTTATATAAAAAAAAATAAAATTCGGTAAGACAAATTATTTTCATCTCTGTAAAGTTTTCTTTACCAGACCTGAATCTTTGCCCAACAATTTTCACCAACAAAACAACCAAACCAAACCATGAATAAATACTTAAACATATAACGAACTTGAAGCATTACAAATGTTAAAAAAATTACCAGATTTGGCATTAAGTAACCCCAAAAGCGTTGATATGCAACAAAACAACCAAACCAAACATCAAAAATGATATTAAAATCCATAAACATTAAAAACTTACGTTTCGGCATTAAGTGATTCATAAAAGGTTGATATGCCATGAAACAAACATAACCAAAATCGATGCAAAGTTTATTTACATAATAATAATAATACATCTCGTTGAATTATCAATCAACAATATGAACAAAAAATGTCTGAAAATCATTTTCAAACATTAATTGAAATAAATAACTTTTGCATATTGATCCATTTATTGAATTTTCTTCAATTTTGAGTCTGAAGTTTTTAACTAAAGGATCAACATTTTTTATTTTATTTAAAATGTCATCATTAAGGCCAAAAGCCACTCTAGGATAAGACTTAATGAGATGGATGGATAGAGTGTCAGTTAAATGATGAAGAATATTACGAGAGGATTGAAAATGATGAAGAAAATGGACAAAATTTGAACACCTATCAGGACAGTTTATGACAAAGAATTTGTTGACATTGGATTTGAAGACGACCATGTTGTGGTCTGCAGGGAAGCAGTCCTGTTAAAAAGAAATTCTGTTCATAGAAATTTCGTTTAATGTTAGGTACACGAAGGAAGAAAAAAAATTCTTTGCTATGGTGATAGGAAGACAAGTTCTTGCCGTGAAAGTTTTACAAGGAGGAACCAGAGATTAGAGCTCAGTCGGATACCTTCCATGGAAATAACAATTTTTTAAATTTTTAATGGAAATCGCTCCAGACAAGGCATGAAGCCACTTGATGTAAGGAGCTAAAAAAATAAATTACCACTTCAAGGTCAAAACCTAGTCAACGATAAGTGTTATATGGATAGATTCCGACCCAGAAAACAGCAATTCTTCCCCCTTTGTCAAAAACATCGCTCATGGAATGTGAGGACAAAATAAGGGAAGCGAGAGTTACGAGGCTGCTGAAAGTAAATCCAGAGTAGAGAAAGAGTAGCAACGTCTCTTCTCCGAGAAAGAGGCTGCAGAGACCAAAAGAGATCATCCCTTACTAGATTGCAAAGTCAGTTTTGTACTCTACTCTGTCAAGGCAGGACAATGTTCTGAGCGGCACCACTAAAGATGTGGCAACAGTACTCCATCACTGAGTAGGAATGTGTGATTGTGATAATGGATATCATCTCAGACTATGGGTCCACCATGAGTCATCTTAACTCTTAAAAACGTTGAAGGATTGTAGCATTTTTGTTTGGTTTCTTTCATCATCATCTTTGTTATCATTTGTTATCATTTCTTTCTTGCCATCATCTTTTGTTATCATTTGTTATCATTTGAACAATGTTTGAAAATCTGCAACTTATATTTTGGTCCCCCGATTTATAAAATGTTTTGAGGCATGTCCGTCCGTCCGTCCGTCCGGATTTTTCTCTGAAATTTTGCATGAAGCTGTAACTTTGGTCAGGTTAAAAAGTGACATTCTTTCGATTTTTGAAAAAAAATCTGGTTAGCCCCCCAGGGGGTCAAAAGCCCCCAAAATGGCAAAAAATTACCCTTTTCTCCCATAACGTTTGATCCATCCATTCAATTTTTCTGAAACTTGGCCAAAATGTAGAGGCAATTGTTCTGGATATAAAATGAGCATCGTTGACCTCAGAAAAATTCTGGTTCACGCCCCCGGGGGTCAAAAATGCCCCAAATTGCCCAAATTTATTGCATTTTACACTCGCCACATCGAGTCACATACAGAGGGGGACCACGCAAGCGCGGCTTGTTTTTATTACATTGTGCTTTTGTTCATTATTGACGATGCTTTTCATTGACAGTAATCGGTTGAAATCCGATCGGATCTATTGCTGTCATTTATACAATATAATGAAGGAAAAATTTCACACCAGCTATATGTAAAAATAGCAACTTGTGTTCAATTAATCAGATACAATTGTAAAATAATGATGCAGACATGTTGAGTAATAACGCATAAGACGTCACGGGGAGGCTAAGGGCATGACCCCGCAATAATGAAGAAAAGCTGAAGATTAGATAGATTGTCAATTAGGCTAAAAGAACAACGGAAATGAATCAGTGACCTTTGAACGAGCCCAGATGTGTGAGGTCGACGAGTTCATTTCGGAGTATGACGTCGTAAAAGAAAACGACTCAGTAACCTTTAAAAGAGTCAGGTGCACGAGGCCAGAAGAAGGCACCCGGAGTGCAAAGTCAGAAATTAAAACGGCGGTTTAAAATGAAGGAAGAAGGAGCGCTTACGTAGCAGAGATCGAGTTGAGAGGATATAGAGAAAAACTTGTTGTGGGTCAGCCTCGAAGAGAGGTACCCCCACCACGGCCAAACTGCTGTAAACAACTGGCGTGAGGATCTCAAGCCTTCCCTAGATTCCGGGAGCAGACTGCTACAGAACGTACTGTCATGTTTCCCTCTAGGTTGTAAGGTAAATCACTCTGCTGGGTTTTCGTGAAAATATCCTACGTTGGGTAGAGTCGAAAATCAACCGCCGTCAAGGTAAAGAAAGAGGTTTCTTCGTAAGACAAGGGAAAGAACAATAATGCCAAACGACTTTTGCTAAGAAATATTTAATTATATATATGTGTATACCCAACTTACACCAGCTGGTGGTGAAGAATAAAGAAACAGTTTCTCGAGCACGTCCTTGTCTCTATCGTTGTGTTGTTTGATGCTACCAGGTCCCCCAACACAATGACTTGTTTACAATAAGTATTGTTCGTTGGTATTTAGACCCAGAAAAAGGTTGGCATATCGCAAGATGGAAAAATAAACTATTGGAAAAAAATAATCTTTTCTCGACTACGCCTAGAATCATTTTAATTCCACAAAACATAATACTGTTCATTGCCATCAAACACAGCACACACCTTTTTCGACTTCCACAGACGATAGACTCCATAGTGAAGTAAGCGCTGAGATATCCTGTGAAGCTACCTTTTTCTTTGTCTATGAAACGCTTCATGAATTCAGTATATTGGTTATGACTGATTTTTGCAGAAACATCTTTTTAGGTGTCGCAAACGTGGCGATGCCAAGTTTACATTATTTGGCAAAGGCATTTCATGATGGCCCTCGTCTTTTAAAAATTTTTAAAAATTTATTTTCATTTTCTTTTTTAAATTTTTTTAAAATTTATTTATTTTTAAAATTTTTTTTAATTTTTTAATTTTCTTTTTTAATTTTTTTTTTATTCCTTCGTTCATGATAAATTTTGAGAGTCTAGTATTATACCCACAAGCCATTCTGCATTTGAATTATCTCTGAGATACATACACCAACAAAATCATGGAGGTTTTTTCTTATGTGTATTTTGTATATATTTTAATTTTGCCTTCAAGCCAGCGGTTTCCAAGATAACTTCAGTTGATCTCCTTAAAGTTTGAGATGTGAGATGATCTATGTTTGTGATAAAAAAAACTTAGATGATCTGCTGGAACTTGCAGACAAGTTAAACTAGTGCTAACCATTGGTCTCTTTTGAGAAATTATTCTAAATATAATAAATTCTTAAGGGAAAGAAAAGGTTTGATGTTAAACTTTATAGTAAAAAGAAAACAAAAGTATGGTAACGAAAGTTGCTATGGGTTAAGTAGCAACTTGTGTTCAATTAAGTGCGTAGCAGTAGCATCGGACAAAAATAAATGAAGAATGACAGCTTGATTAGAAAATTTTTTTTTATTCCGTAAGTAGAAGTTCGCAGTAACAATTATCGTGTTTTTTTTTTTTTTTTTTTTTTTTTTTTAACATGAAAACTTAAAATAAACATAATTAGTACTGATATCGAATATGAACCAGTTTCCGGGAACTTCACGTCGGCAGTTTTCGGGTATGTTACGTAAACATCCGTGAGATGCTGAGGCGATTAGCCAATCAGCTGTCAGACGGCGTGAAAAAAATGCGGTGTTGGATCACCGAACACGCAGACCGATTGGAAAAAATTTTTGAGGGAGGTCTGCAAAGACTATTTGTTAAAAAATCCTCGTCAGATCGGAGACCCAAGGCATACGTTTGAGATAGACAAGTTTCTGTTTAACCCTAACATGACCCTAACCCGACTGATTAAAAAAAGACAATATATATAAAATAAAAAAAACACACCCAAATTTTTTTCAGTTTTAAGAAACACAAAAAACCTACTTTTTAACCAGTTGACTGAATACAAAAAGAAATGCAAAAAAAATAAAATAACATAAATGTATTTATTAACAGATGTCTAGCATTGTTTTGTTAAGAAATCAAAAAAAAAATATTAAGTGATTTCGCTGTTTTGTTCGTTGTTCGTTTTTTGTTATTTGCTATCTTTCTTGAAAATAATCTGAAAAAATACGACTCGGCAACGTATGGAAGTTATCGTCTG
Organism: Sepiola atlantica; assembly: GCA_963556195.1. Classification (NCBI taxonomy): domain Eukaryota; kingdom Metazoa; phylum Mollusca; class Cephalopoda; order Sepiida; family Sepiolidae; genus Sepiola; species Sepiola atlantica. The sequence goes on along the minus strand of OY744521.1, from coordinate 7,479,144 downwards.
TCAACATTCGCTCAACATCTCTCGGGTGTTTACGTAACATGCCGAACGCTACCGACGTGAAGTTACCGGAGATTGGTACATGTTTGATATGAGCACCACATCATTTTCTATAAAACTTGACATACACAAAAAAAGAAAACAAATGTAAATGAATAAAGAATTTTACTTTTTTTGCCTGTTAATGCAGATTGTAATATCTTAATAACTCATGTTAGTCTAAATAAATGCCGTATGAAACAGTGTATGCATCCTTTAAATAAGTACGTGCAAACAAAGGGAGATAATATACAAAGGGAGATGACTCGCACACATTTACAAAATGTATATAATGAATTACTTACACATAGAAACATAGATGAATTCTGGTAGGACATGAGTCGTCCTATGGCACCAGCTCCTTGTCTTCATCTTTGTATGCATCCAATGACGACAGCAGCCGTATAGTTTAATTTGATTTCTTGGTCAATCCAGAACTTATCCAACCGCTTCTCAAATATCTTTACAGTTTCGGCTTCAATTACACTTGATGGCAATCTATTCCACAAATCAACACAGCGATGGCCGAATGAATATTTTTCAGGTTCAAACGTGCCTGTTTCTTGTAAAGCATCTGACTGTGTCCCCTGTTTTCCACTCTTGTATTTTTTCTAGTCAATAGTTTATCTGCATTGAAATCATATTTTCCAGAGAGCAATTTATAGCACTCAATCATGTCCCCACGTATTCTTCTATAGGCCAAACTTGGCAATTTCAGAGCTTTCAACCTTTCTTCATAACTCTGATCGTACAGTCCTGGAACAAGTTAAGTAGCTCGCCTCTGTACATTTTCTATCATTTCAATGTGTTTCTTTTTATATGGTGCCCACGCTTGATTAGCATATTCAATATGAGGCCTCACAAGCGCTTTAAACAATATAACCAATGAACTTCGATCGAGGTATTCAAAACATCTGCGGATTAAACCGAGAATTTTGTTGGCTTTGTTTACTTTCTCTTTCATGTGTTCTTCGAAATTTAGCCTATTGTCTATTACAACACCAATGTCTTTTTCCAAGTTCGTATAATCCATGGGTTGTAGATAATCATTCAGAGTATATTGAAAGCAATTTTTAGTGTTCTGTTTAGTACCTATACACATAATCTTGCATTTTTCTGGATGGAATTTTAACTGCTATTTTTCAGACCAATCATACATGCAATGGATATCTTCCTGTAGTTTCTGACAATCTTCATAGTCTCTGATTTCACGAAATAATTTGGTATCGTCAGCATATAAAAAAGTTTCACTGTCATTCTTCATAGACTCAGGGATGTCGTTTATATATACAACAAACAAAAGAGGACCCAAAACGGATCCTTGAGGGATACCACTGGTCACATCCATGACCGCAGAACTCTCGTTGTTCCCTACCACTGTTTGTTTTCTGTCTGAGAGAAATGCCTTCAACCAATTGATGTATACTTGGCCCAATCCATACATTTTTAACTTATGTATTAACAGGCAGTGACTCACTTTGTCAAACGCCTTCATAAAATCACAATATGCAGTGTGTATGCAATATCCAGCATATATAGAATCGGTCCACATATCAAGTACAGTCAGTAGCTGTAACACAGTTGATCTCCTTGGTATGAATCCAAATTGCTTATCTGTAAATAGTTCATTTAATGTTATATGTTTTATCATCTGGTCACGAACGATTGACTCGAATACCTTGCATACACTGGGTATTCTGTTTGAGCAATAAATAACTCAAAATGTGTTGCAGACAAATCGGACCATGAACCAAGTTAAAATTCTTAGGTGACAACACTATAACACTTCTTGAGAAGATAATGAACCTTTTGTATTTAAATTCTATCAAAAATAGTAAATGTTTTGTTATTTTTATTTTTTTTAAAAACATAGTTCACCCCAAACAAGGCAAGTTTCTACTGTAGACGTAAGGGGCTACTGAGAATTAGGGTGAAAGTTTTTGGGGTCATCCTAAATTGGGAGCTGTGCAGCGAGATGCTTGTTCACATAAGTTTTAAATTTCTGCCTGTTTGTACAGTCTGGAAACGGAGAGTAGGGAGGGAATTCCAAAGGCTGGTAGCATAAGGAAAGAAGCTATTGGAGATAAAGGCTCTCTGGCATCTGGGGACCGCCACAGTGAATGGATGGGATTTAACTGATTGTTGGGTTGTTTGAGTGTATTTACGTCGGAGGGGGGGGGGGGCACTAGAGCAGCAAGTTCATCGGAGCACATTCCATTGAAGTACTTGTAAAACAAGCACAAGGATGCAACATTTTTTTGGTACTCTTATAGGGAACGCACCATGTTTCCGTGACTTTGCGTCGTCAACGTTCGGGCATGTCTCAGAAGCACCCGAGAGTTGACGAGGCGAAAACTGTCAAACGCTAAATTGAAGAATGGCAGACGATAATAACAAAACATAGTTAAACAACTGTTATTAATTAGATGTTGATTTTTTTTTCTCTTTATTTTTTTGTCAAAGGAAACATTAATGAAATGTTTTTAAATATTAAAGATGATTTTGGTTGATATTTTCAGCAAACGTTTGTTTGTTTTTTTTTTTTTGTTTTTTTGTCAATGTGTTTTTTCTTAACATAAACACCAAAACAACTGTTTCTAAGCAATTTTTTTTTTCTTAACGAACTGTTTGTTTTAAAACAAATGTTTTTTTTTTTGTTTTTTTCCAACTTCTTTTTCTATGTGTTTTTCTTTATTTTATGACGGTTTAGGGTTAGGGGTTAGGGTTGCAGCTGGTCCAAAAGTTTTCTTGTGTACTGGTTCTGTTGCTGACAGAACTCAATTAGGCCTTTTGGGAGATTCAACGAACTGACAGCGATGATAGAAATTCATTTTTGTTATTGAACGCGATTAATTTCTTCCAAAAGTTATCGTCTGCTTGCTGTAGCCTGATTGTCTAATGCCTGCTGCAACCTGATTCTCATCTTCGTTGTTATTTTCACAATGTTTCGGTCAATGTAACCTTCGATCATCTTCAGATGCATCTTTTCAAACTGAACTCTTTATTTGTTCCAGTAATAGTAATACACATCTAGACAAGATTAAGTTTAAATCTCCCCAAATTCATACCTCAATTGTCCACATGGACCCATTGCGTAACGGTTAAGTTATTGATTAACAATCAGTTCAAAGTGACCGTCTTCTGGAGGTCGAAGGTTCAATCCTCACTACAGACGACAATAACTAAGAATAACATAATTATTAATTAACACTTCTACCCGGGTCATGGCTGACAGAACAAGAACAAACTACTCGTGGAATAAAAGGTTCTTTTTGAAATTCCGTATAGATTTCCAAGTTCGACATAACAATTCTTAAGTTCGAAAAGATGCACCTGAAGAAGGTCAGAGGTTACAGCGGCCGAAACGTTGTGAAAATAACAACCAAGATGAGGATAGTAGTTTGAATGATCTAAACGCATCTCCCTGGCTATCGTTCGTGACAACGCTATGTCAGTAACGGCGGCGTCACTTCCGATCTAATCGTCATCTGTTGACTCTCTCTTTCTTTCTCTCCCCCTCTCTATCTACCTATGTCTGTATCTGTCTTTTTGCTTTCTTTCTTTCTCTCCCCCTCTCTATCTACCTATGTCTGTATCTGTCTCTTTGCTTTCTTTCTTTCTCTCCCCCTCTCTATCTACCTATGTCTGTATCTGTCTCTTTGCTTTCTTTCTTTCTCTCCCCCTCTCTATCTACCTATGTCTGTATCTGTCTCTTTGCTTTTCTTTCTTTCTCTCCCCTCTCTATCTACCTATGTCTGTATCTGTCTCTTTGCTTCTCTTTCTTTCTCTCCCCCTCTCTATCTACCTATGTCTGTATCTGTCTCTCCCCCTCTTTCTTTCTCTCCCCCTCTCTATCTACCTATGTCTGTATCTGTCTTTTTGCTTTCTTTCTTTCTCTCCCCCTCTCTATCTACCTATGTCTGTATCTGTCTCTTTGCTTCTTTTTCTTTCTCTCCCCTCTCTATCTATCTATGTCTGTATCTGTCTCTTTGCTTCTCTTTCTTTCTCTCCCCCTCTCTATCTACCTATGTCTGTATCTGTCTCTTTGCTTCTCTTTCTTTCTCTCTCCCTCTCCATCTACCTATGTCTGTATCTGTCTCTTTGCTTCTCTTTCTTTCTCTCTCCCTCTCTATCTACCGATGTCTCTATCTGTCTCTTTGCTTCTCTTTCTCTCACATTATTGTTTAAAAAAATAATGTGTGTTGTGTATTTATTATTAAAAAACGAAAAGAAAGGACATAATTATTATAATAAAAAATCTTTCCACTTAGACAAATAGTAAATAGATCATACGGTAGGGCACAGAATTATCTACATTTTGTTTAATTTGTAATGATTCTTCAATTAATTGTATTAATAATTTTTATTAATATTACTGTGGAGAAAAATATTCTAAATACATATGTAAATTTGAGAATAGCAGTTATAAGCGTATATTTGTAAATATTAATTTATTAGAAGTTTAAAACAAATGAATTATGTAAATTAGAAAAAACGCATGTTGTTTGGGGGAGTTTTCGTAGCACTATATATACTACTTGGCAGAGTAATATGTTAAGTAACATACTGAAGACATGATGTGTTCGAATCGCAGTCTCGTCGTCAAATTTGTTTATACTTTAATTATATTATTTAATCTAAATTAAATAATTAGTAGGTTCCTAATGTAATTCTTAGGTTTACAAAGATCACTCCTCCCCCATAATGTAATTCTTAAGTTTACAAAAATTCTTGCTGATGGACAGACAGACAGACAGAGAAAGTGCTCGTTATATTATATCAAAAGATTTGTACTTTAGGTCCAGGTTAATTCGAGACATTCTTCAAATTTAGAAGAGTTCAAGCATCTCTTTCTTTTTTTCTTTGAAATAGCAGAATATACCGAAAGAGACTGAGACTACTGAAATACTATTCTAGTTGTTACGTAACTGAAACCTTCTTTGTATAATTTTTTTATGTGAAGCGATATTTAACATCAACCACTTAAAAGTTATTAAAACCAAAAACTGATATTCTCAAGATTTGTCCATACAATTTGCATGTTGAAATGATGAAAATGCTTTTTCACACTGAACTGCGACCGATGGACAGCGCCTCTTAGAGAGATGTGTGGACGCATCTAAAAACAAAGCTGATTATTTTTCATTAAACCTCAACAATCGGCTTTGATTGGCTGAAAGGTTTTTCAAGCTCAAAAATAATTATAACTGCACAAAATAAGCAAACAAAACTAGATTTTTTAAATTCTTTTTATATACAACTAGCAGAGCTACCCGGTGTTGCCCAAGTTAGTGTGGAATAACATCATGGTAGAGAGAGAGTTCATTTTAACAGCAACCTTGATGCTGTCAGCTAGATATCTTACTCACCGAGCTATTCAGATATATGTTAATAATCTTAAACTAACGTTAATAAATAGATTAATTTCATTGTGTAACATGTTTGAAAATTGTCATTAATTTCTTTAAGGGGCAGCCAGAGATGCAAAAAATACTTCCATTGTGTTCACATCTGACTTGTGCATGTGCATACAATTATATTGAAAGTACACTTCTTCGTATATCTTAGTTTTTAGGGACAGACATGCACATACAGAGAAGTCTTCTCCTTGATTATATATATATATATATGCCTGTACGCTTCGCCGCCGTTAATGTGTTAAAATTATCATTGTTTATAAGCTGTTCAGAACTGGCCTATCGGTTAGCGACGTTGGACTGGGGTTGAAAAATACTTGTAGTCCAGGGTTTCGAATCGTGTGACCGGTGGTGAATAGTCGTACTTCTATGCTGATGAGTCTTGATTGAAAAGAGACGAAACGTATACGTCCATATATAAAAATAAACAATAACAAATATTTTATATATATATATATATATATATATATATTTTTTTTTTGATTTTATTCCATTAGTTGCGACAAAACAAGTTTTGTTTCATTGGTGCAAATAGCGACCAACTCATCGGGCTGGCGATGGAATTCAAATGGCATAAGTTTTAACTTCACCTTAACGGGAGATTAAAAATACATTGGAGGGGGAGGGGGACAGAGTTGGGGCTTTGTCTTTAACGGTGACATGGGACATGAGAGGGGAGGGGGGAGGACCCCAACAAGTCGTGTTTCAAATTATTGCGTGGAAGGTTTTCACGTGTTTGTGCTGTGATGATTTCAATATATATATATATATATATATATATATATATATAAAATTTCATTTGAATCAAAGGGAAAACAGTTTTCTGTGGAGGGGTTGTGCCCCTGGAGACCATCTTAATGTTATCAAAATTTGCTGAAATTTTGGGAATAGACATCATTTTTGGTTATTTACTTATGGTTTAAATTTTATTTGGATCTAAGGGAAAACAGTTTTCAGTGGGGGAGGGGATCCCCAGCATTGAAGTGATATATTTCTTATATAAGCTATGCCCTTCACTGAGAGGTCAATAATCTACATGCCAATTTTCAAGCAATTCTGTCCAGCGGTTTGGGTGAACATAAGACACAAAGATCAGGCGGACACACACACACACAGTTACTATTTTATATATATAGATCATAAATGGCAATGATTGCTAAAAAAAATGATTAGATTCTAATTTAGTTGGTGGGTTGGTTATGTTAATGTATGAGTGAAGACAAATAAGTATTTTAAAAAATTTTTTAAAAGATTTTCAAATTCTCTTTCGAAAATGAGTTTGTTCAGCGGCCATTTTGATTGCTGTACAATCTGTATGCAAAGATTGGGCTTCTCTTCATATATTCTTGACTTCCACCCTGAACTTAGGGCTAGTGTTGGGATTAATTATGAAGGGCATGTGTTTGTCCTTATCATCGGCAAGTAAATTCTGAATTGATTGTCAAAATCATAATTAGTCTCCTTATCCAGAGTTATCTCCTCTTGTTGAATAATTGCTGGATGAACTCGTTTCTGAAAGGGTTGAAAATTTAAAAATGTTAATTTTTTTTTTTTAATTTATAACCCAAACTTGTTGTTTTCAAACTTAATTATCTGCATCATCTAACATTATAATCTTATTTAATAGTTTGTAATGATTACCAGTTCAAGAAGCCTCAAAAGATTATTTTCATCTACATCAGCATGAAATGACCCATGCATTTTGTTGTGCTATCAAATAATATATAATCTAATTCATAATTGTATTTGTTTATTATTCAAAGAAAACTAAAGAAAAGCATTTTTTTAATATTATCAAATGCAATTTCATTTTCAGCTGAAAATTTTCTTTATTTTCAATTTAACTTTTTAATTTATTGTAGGTTGACATGGATGCCCAAGTTGCTTCAGGAAGCTCTCCTATGTGGGGAGTCTGAAAGGCTGTTCTGAAAGCTCTTTTTCAGCTTTCCAATATTTTCATGAATCTCAAAGGAGACACAATGCATTGTATTGATGATGCTGGCATTGTTTTTACAAGGCATTTTATATCAAATTCTGTGGTTCAAAATGTGCTATTTTTCTAGCTTTTGGAATTGAACAAAAGGATTTTGAGTATTGTGTTTTTCTAGAAAACCTTAGAATTTCGTCTTCAAAAAAAGCTAAAATAAAAGAACATGAAAATGGATCATTTACTTAAAATGCTATAGAATTAAAATATTTTTGATTTAATTTTTGATTTAAATAACATTGAATTTAACATTCACCATATTTAATATTTGCCTTGTTTTTTTTCGTCTCTTCTTCTTTTCTCTTTTAAACTAAGTAAGGTGGATGGGCAATATGGATATAAGGTTACCAATAAAACACTTTATGCAGGGATGTGAGTTCTCCACTTTTTAGCGGAAAAAGTAGATTTCCGCTTAAATCGTTAGAACCTCTCATAGATGGGAATTCCCAGCTTTTTGTTCGAAATCCGCTTTTTTTTTAAATAAGAAAAAACTGATTATGACAGTTCTCCCTGAAAATAGGAAATGTTTATTTTGCCATGAAAACTAAGACAATTCATGATAGGGGTAGGGGAATTAAATGACTTTGTTTCATCAAAGGACTTCCTGTTCCTTTCCACCACTTATGCACGCACCATCTTTTTCTTAATTTTGACTTTCTTAGTGAAACTGATTGGAGTTGTTTAGGAAAAAAAAAGTTTGTGCTGTCCTCTCTCCACATGCACACACAGAGGGAACCCTGGCCCTAGGTTGGGAAATTTATCTTGATTTCAGCTTTTTTAGCCATTAGCTACTTACATTCCTGTTTAGATATACTAGAAGAATCCAATAATCAGGATTAGAAGTTCATAATTAAAATCCATTAAGATACCACTTTATTTAAATGTTCACAATCAAATTATTTTACCTACTACTATGATATGCAAGTAATATTAAGAAATAGTTTATTTCTTCTATATAAATTTAATTGTTTATCTGAAAGATGAGACATGTAGATTTTTTTTTATTATTAATGACCTTAGCAGCTGCTGTTGAAGATCATTATTGAAAATGTTTTCATTTTAACAATCTTGTTTTTTTTTTAGGAAACTGAATCTAAGTACTTTTTTTCTTTAAAAAAAACATGGTGCAAAGATAAATAGAAAAATTGGCTAGTCAGAATCAAAAATTGATTTGTCAATAGAAAACTCATAGAACTAGACCAGCTTCATTTTATTATATTGAAAGAAGAATTTTGAACGTGGTTCACTGCACAGGCTGTGATCGTCCGCTTGTTGTGCTTGTCCAAAGTCGTTGCTCGATTCCGACACCGACAGTATTGCAACAGAAGGAATCTCTCACCAAAAAAAATTACAACTCCAGTTTAAAACAAGTAACAAAGGTTTATAGAGGATGGGGGCTACAATGATACTCGTTTTCTTCTACTGAACAACACACTTGCAAATGAGAATTCTTAGCCTGACGAAATCAAAACACAAGTCCAACCGGACAGAAACAGACAATCTGTTCCTGAAACTCAGCTGACCTCTCTGCCCCTCTGCTGGAATATATATAGATATTAGGGGCCTTTTTTTCATAGACCATCCAACTATCCACCTGAAAATAGTGGCCAGCCTTATCTATGGACATAAAAAAATTTACTGCCTAGGGGTCTGTATCTGCATGGTCATTATTTTTCAAAAATCTTGTATCTGTAAAACCATTTTTAAAAAAAAAATTATTTTTTATTTTTTTTAGAAGTGGACAAATCGAATTCTGAGTAGCCAAACACTAAACAAGACATATTTCTCATTTCTTGGATGATTTTTCTTCCTTTAGTTAAATATTTCTCACTTGAAACATTTCTTTAATATTAAATGATGATACCAACAGTATTTACACTCACATTGTTTTGTGTAATTTCTTTTTAAGTTGAAATTTGAACCAGTCACTAGAATGATCAATTTTTGTGTGTACGTGTGCGCATTATAGCCTAGCGCATACAAATTCAATATTGAATTCTGTTTCAACGGTTATTTGTGGGGAACATTGTGCCATGTTCTTAAAAAGAAAATTCTATTTCAAATTAATTTTTTTGAAAAAAAATAATTCATCCGGCTTAAAATTCTATTTATTCATATAAAGATGGAGAGAAGGAGTCATTTTTTTTCTACTACCAAAAAATAATACTCCTAAAATAGTTATATAGATAAACTGGTGCCATTTTTTAATTCAAAGGTCACAAATCAGTTAAAAGTAAGTTTGTATGATTCAAGCATGGTATGTTTTTTGTTTTTTTTTGTTTTTTTTTTCTTGACTGGCTTGGGTGGTGAAGTGGATAAAGACATAGACTAGCAACCTGGGTGTGCCAAGTTCAAATCTAGTCAGTTCCATAACGCCACTTTCACTTATGGATGCTGGCAACCTTTATGTGGTCTCTCTTGCATTCAGATGCAGCTCAACAAAAATTGTGTCTCCCAGTGTTATAATATAATATTCTGATATGCAAATATTTTTAGCTTTTCTTTTTCTTTCTTTTCTCATTACCAGTTTAAAACTAAAAGATGTTTCCTTTTACATTGGAATTGACTTTCTTTTCTTTCTTTAAATCATTCCATTTTACCAGTTTCTTCTATGCGGGATGAAAACTTCTTTTTTTTTTTTTATGTCATGAGAGAAATTGCTGATTGACATTTGTACAATTTTCTACAGAAAAATATATTCACTATTTTGAAGAAAAAAAAAAAAAATAATTTTGTAATAAAATTCTCAAAAGCCACTGAAGTTGTTTTATTTCTAATTTTATCTTATTGTTGCATATTCCATGGCGTTTAGGTTTGCTGTTTTTGTGTGTGGCGGGGAGGCACGAGGGGAGGAGTACCCAGGTGCAATCATATAAAAGGGGATGCACCTGGTACAATATTTTATTTATTTATTTGTGAGATGGATAATTTAAAAGTAAAAATACATAGTTTTTATTTAGAAAACATTTTTTTATCAGAATTTATGAACAAGCAAAAGTTAGAAATATATATTTTTTGAATTTTAAAAAAAAAATATATTTTTTCTCTTTATCTTCCTCCCACAGCGGTAAGATGTGACACGAGGTCGGGAAAGTGGGATTTGAAAAACCAGCGCCCTAGAGAATGAAGAGCGCTCTGGCCTACAAAAAATGCTTGGGCAGCCCCGGCGGCATTCACTGGTAGGGGCGCCTCAGGTGATTAGCAATAAACTAACCCCTTCTCAAAGGGTGAGAAGGCAAAGCCTGGGAGGGTGGACCTCCTAGAACTGCACAGGATAAACCCACAGACCGATGGAATCAACGTCTGAAGGCCAAGACGGTACCAGTCTATAGGGTGTAGTATCCATCGGAACAGATACTACACTTTGATCTTGGCCAAAAGGCCAAGAAGCACATTTACAAAACTATTCAAATAAAAGGATGTGCAGGAATGGTGTCGCACAATTTGATGAAAGTATTTTCTTTATATCTATCATTCTAGTCCTGGGTATGACCTTAAAAGACATCCAGTGGTGAGGCCTCCATTTGGGAGCTGTGGGGAATGTGGAGTTGCCCCTTAGTTGCCATTGCTCCCAGGTCCACTCTGGCCCGGAGTGGTAGTACCTGTAAGGGCCCCGTCTATGGGTCAAATGGAACTTACTGGCGCTACCAGATCAAGCTGTCTGAAGTTATTGACTTCCTGACTCAAAATGCACCAAACATTGATGTTTTATTGTTTTTTTTTTCCTTTGCAAAACTCAATCATGTTCTGCAAAATCCAAAATCAAAAAACGATTTCCCTCCCTCCCCTCTTTCACTCGACCAAACACCATGAATAAATACTTAAACATATAAAGAACTTGAAGCATTAAAACCTTCACCAAAATGACCAGATTTGGCATTAAATAACCCGAAAATGGTTGATATGCCTTAAAACAAAACAACCAAACCAAAAACCATGATTAAACATTTGAACATATAAAGAACTTGAAGCATAAAAACCTTCACTAAAATGACAACAATTTAAAATACCAAAGTTCTTAACTAATGACTATAAATGACCCACTGACTTAAGACTCAAATGAAGGATATTTCCTTCTACATTCATGGCATGAAATGACCCGAAAAGGGTTGATGTGTCACTAAGCAATATCTTACCTTACCTTACCTATCATGCTACATGAATTCCTTCAGAAAGGAATCCAAGCGAGACTTAAAGCCAATCTTATAAATCGCTTATAGTGATTGCAATCGTAATTATTAAGCAATTTTTTTTATGATTGGTAATGATGTCTTTTTGTCCCTCTACACTATCTCCATATACATGAATTGGGCTGGATTACTGCTTGTATTGTACGATGTGTGTGGTCACTATCAATCAACACCTTTGTACCCAAATTTTTTCTCAGCCACCTCGTGGTGACCGTCGTTGATCGCCTAGTGATGATGGGTGAGGGGTGATCCAAACTATTGGAGAAGCTTAAAAAAAACTTAAGAAAAACCATTTCTAGCTGAACAAAATGAATGAAATACACTCCATTTATATAACTCGTGTTTTATACTGGGGTTCAGATTAAAAAGAAAAGGAGAGGACAACGAGAGAGCCTTATTGGTTCTGTCTGAGAGCCCATATTCATATCTGTTCAGCTTTGGTCCTTGTCACTAATAAACTATCATTTTACAACTCCTTTCTTCCTTCTCTGATGACGCGATTCCAGTTTCGACTGAGTTAACCTCAAACCCCCACCAGACAGTGTGTCCTTGTGTTGGGATTAAAATAATCCTGAAATAAAGTTCAATTCTCCCACGTGAGAATGGGGTAACCATGTGCAGATAAATTCATCAAAGATATGTATAGGGCGGAAGTCTGAAGAAGGAACACAAAACACAAGGGTGTAATTTCATATCAATTTAGTAAGAAAGAGAAAGTTGGAGCGAGTATTTACAGTTTCAAACAGTTCATTAGGCATTGGTAAATCATAGAGAGGACGGTAGAGAGGTGGGTTTGAGATTTGGTGTTTGGTTGGGATTAAAATAATCCTGAAATAAAGTTCAATTCTCCCACGTGAGAATGGGGGTTTGTTGCGAAAACGTGGTTCGCTAGAACTTATCTGTTTTAGAGTTCTGGTAACGGCGGGGGGGGGGGGGGGGGGGGGGCGGGGGGCTTTCTCTGTGATGCCGTCGTGGGCTGTATCACTGATAAGGCCGCCCGATGTGTTGTTGACTGGAGTGGAGTCGTTGCAAAGGAGCCTGCATAGAGTTCGGGTATCGGCGGGAGGTCATTCTCTGTGATGCCGTCGAGGGCTGTATCACTAAGAAGACCAGCCGATGTGTTGTTGACTCGAGCAGAGTCGTGGATAAAGAGGGCGGGAAGCCGTATACAAGGGTTTTTAAGGGCTGGCTCACGTGACACCTTTACTAAAAAGGGGTTGCAATGCCTGACAGCCAATCCGTGAGGGGGGCTTTAACAAATTCTAACACTTGGACAATTCTCAAAGTGCAATTAAACGCAAAATAATTATCATTATTTAAAACTAGCTAACATATCCAACTCTAGATATATTACACAAGCCAAAAACCTGTGATAACTTGAGGGGGTTGTCTTCCATGATGGTGTTACAGTTTGTGTGAAAAACATGATTCACCTATCTGAACGATAACACTAGGACAACCGAGTTGTTTCAGCTTATATTAAAATATACAACACAATGCATATTGCTCTAAATCCTACATACATTATTTATATATATACATACACACACATAGCCTGATAATTTCCCTTGGGAATGAAACTCAAACGTTTCTGTAGCTTACTTTCCATAAATATATTTTCATAATACTAAGTTCAACTCCCGTATTAAGCACAGTAGAAGTAAATACTAAAATATATTTAATAAATATATATATATATATATATATATATATATATATATGCCCCCCCCCCCTCGTTCACTGATTTTTACTAACCTGGAATGATATCATGGTGAAAGAACATATACTTCACTGACCCCCAAAAGAGGAGTTAATAACTGAGAGAATGGTATCATGACGACCCCCCCCCCCCAAAAAAAGGGAGGAGCTAATGCTAGGGAGGATATGACAACAGAACAGATAGTACACTACCCCCCCCCCCCCCCAAAAAAAAAACCCGGATAAGATCATCATGGAAGTATGGCATTCTTAGCTGAGAGAGACAATTTTAGTATTGAGTTTAAATCGAGAATAAAATCAGAATGACGACGATGACGACGACTTAGTTGGCAGAGTAATTCGTCTGGCCGAATCTGACTGAACTCGAATAAGCAAAACGAGATCACCATTCCTCGCGAAATAAACAATGGTTTCACAACTAAAGTGGTGTTCAGATTTATTTACTGGAAACACAGGAACAGAATTAAGGTTGTACGATGAGTTGGTTAACTTAGACAAGATGTAATAACGTTATCCTGGAGTTCCACAAATCGCCTATCGCACGCTGGGTAGAGAGCGCAGGAATATGCGTCTTGTCTGTTTGAAAGTAACACTGAAACTGGAGATCTCCGCTCGTCACATGGTTTATGTTCGCGCCAAAACATGATTCATTGCGTATGAATATTGTGCAGTGAAGAGACGATAGTTACATAATCGCCAAGCCGTATCACATCTCACTACCGGTCATGTAAACTGATAGAAAATAGTTAACTCATGTAACTGCTACAGTATCATGAGGAACGAACATATACTATGTTGCCCCCCCCCCAAAAAAAAGAGGACTTAATACCTGGGAGGATCGTCCCATAAAAGAAGGTAATTACTGTGAGTATGGGATAATGGTAGCAAAACATATACTACACAATCCTCCTCCCCCCCCCCCCCCCCCCCAAAAAAAAAGGAGTAGGTTGTCTCTGGGAAGATGGTCTCGTGACAACCGATTAGATACTACATTATTCCCTCCCCCAAAAGAGGATTTAATACCTGGGAGGCTTACCCCACCCCCCTTAAAAAGGAGGATTATCTTATCACAACAGAATTGATACTACATTACCCACCCCCATTAAAAGATAATACAATAATAGATACAATTATTTTATTTATTCAATTAAAAATGCTTAGCCATAAAAACGTTTTTATGTTGTCTTTGGCTTTTTGGTTAAGATTAAAGTGTAGTATCTGTTCTCAGTATCCCGGCAACATCAGACGTTTTACTATCGACGAAAATATTGTGTATATATAAGAAAATATGACAATGCTAAATTACGACTGTATATTACAGGATATTAATTTATTGGAAGCTGTTTATAAAATAAATATGCAAATTAAGAAGACCAAACAGTGTTCGTGGGTATTTGATATCTACTATATATACGGTATTAAAAAATCTTATGTTGTATAATTGAATTAAGTAAGCACAATGTTAATATAGTTAGGCTGGATGGAAAAAACTTTTGCATTTATTCATTTAGAAGTATGTATGTAGAAATGGTAGTATATATATATATATATATATATATATATATATATATGAAGCAATCCAACAAAAGATATAAGCGTCAACTAATATCTTATAATTAGTGAAACATCCGGATAAAAAACTGAAGCTCAATATACTGGATAGAGCATTAATATTATATATTATATATTTTTCGCTCTTCTGGCTAGATGTGATGGGAGTCCGTCTTATTTTGCTCAATTCGGATTTAGCGGGTTTTCTAATTAAACAACGAATTTGGATTTGATTAGAGTTGCACATGTTGGGATCTCGAAACTTTGATTGGACTTTTTGTATTATTTTGATTGATTTATTTATCATTAACATTGAATATGGACACATTTCGCGACTGGATAACTTTGCCGGCCCCTTCAATTTCACATATTTGGACTGCTGTTTGTATCTTGGAGTAATGTCCTTCCTGATTATGCTTCTCAACTTGTATGACCTGGATGGACTGTATGGATTCAACAAAAGTATGTTTTTGGATTGATATGTTTGATGTTATGTATTTTTATATATTTGTGTATATAATTTTATATATTTTCAAAGCGTAATTTTATTGCCTGTAGTAGTATAACTGCGGTAATGGTCCTCTGAAGAGAAGAATTATCTTTGAAAACTCATGAGCTAAGGACTTAAGGATGCTTTGCATGAACTTTGAATTCTAATAAAATTTGATTGACACCTTATTTTATTACTTCATTTTATATAATATATATATATATATATATATATGTGTGAAATATTTTTGAAAATCAACACATGGTTCAATTTAAATGAAAAAATTCATTTATTTAATTTTTTTTTTTTGCAAGCTTTCGTTGTAAAACAACTTTGTCAAGCAAGACTGTCTTATAGTTTTTTTTCCTTTTCTTTCTCTTCCTCATTTTGATGGTATTAACCCCGAGGGGTCGAATCACAGTAGAGGCAGAAAAGCATGTCAAGTTGTAAAAGATGTTAGGATAAGTATAGTCCGGTTAATATTATGCACAGATTGGCGCTTTTTGAATTTGAATATATATATATATATATATATATATATATATATATATAATATAAAAGTGGTGTAAAAGTCTGGCGCCATAGACCAGCTACTAAAGAGATTCTTCTTTTTAACATTTTTAACAATTTTAATCATGTTTCATTTATAATAGTTTTTATTGTCTTGTCTAGATGACATGCCATTGTGAGATATGTGGTTTCAGCAGGAATGAAACTCCATCACAAATAATTTGTGCAGATATTTTACTAACACGTTTCCAGGGAAATAACTGTTGAAGGCCGGTTGAATAGTCATCAAAATCGCTGGAGTTGCATCAGCTTAAATCAGTGGTTTGTGCTAGCAAAACAAAAACTTTACAAACACTAGAATATAAAATCACACAAGAAATTAAAACTCGATAGAAAATGTGCAATGATCATGTGTCTTCTAAGTCAAAAAGTGTTAGCCAATCATTTTCATTTGGCTTCAAGTCCAGTGAGAATGCAGGATGTCCCAAGAGATGGACCCCATTTTCTTGTAGAAAGGTCAAGGTCCGTCGTACAGCGTGGATTGCAGCATTATCCTATTGGAATAATCATCCATCCCAACACAAACGATGGTCCTCTGTCATCAACGATGCATTTTGTAGCATGCTAACATAACCAGCCGCTATCGGACGACCCTGCACCACCTGGAGCTCCATCGTCCCTCTGTAAGAAAGGGAACCCAATACCATTAGGGACCCTCCACCACTATGACGCGTGGCGAAAATTTCAGGAGGCATGTTTTTGTTATGCCAATATCGTTGGAAGCCATCAGGACCATCTAGATTGAATTTTTTTCTCATCAGCATGGCTAACTTAGACAAGGATCGAACCTTCGATATTGATGTCTATAGTCTGGGGTTTCACCTCAGGATCATCACGCCTTACCTGGAAATATGTACACTTTTATCACCTAAATATTTAATGTATTTTTATGTAATTGTTTTTATTGATGATTGCAGCGTTCGTTGTTTTGTTTTTTGCTTACTACTATATATATATATATATATAAATAATGTAATAATAAATATTTAATTATTATCTACATACGTATACGTTTCATCTTTGCGGAATCATCAGTGTAGAGATGACCATTCAAGCCGGTCGAACGATTCGAACCCCGGAACAAGAGTTGTTTGTTTATAAGTCCAAATCCGACGCTTTAATCGATGAGGCCAACATGAATAGTCATACGAAATCATGCGAAATCATGCGAAATAAACTTATAAAAATGTCAGTAAGTGGACATTTTTATAAGTAGCAGTCAGAAAGTGTTCTACATAAAGGAATGTTGCATTATATATATATATGTATTTATATTTAAAGATTTTGTATATTTGATATAAGTTTTATAACATAAAACAATTATAATAGCTTAATAGTGTGAGGCTATGTTATAAAATATTTTTATTTAATATTTGTATTTAATTTTAAACCATGTCAAATGTTAAGAAGGACAGATCCACATAATTTCACAAAAAAACCTGTTTTTATTTTCAGCATACAATTGTTTCGGCTTACCACCAAGATATTTGTAAAATGCTCCTATATTCTATGCATTTATTTCCTGGTATGGCTATCTTCAGTGCTTATAGATAAAACAAAGAAAGACAAAGAAAAACAAGGTAAGCAAAGACTGAATAACAATCCGTATTCATTATCAGCATTTACTTTTTTTTTTTAATGGAGCTATTATACACGTCTTGTGTTTTTATATATATATATATATATATATATAAATTTGGGAAAGTTCATTTTTTTAAGCATCTTAGAATTTAAAACGTAAAGAAAGAGGCAAAATGCCTTCAGAAACCATTTGCTAGATGTGTATATTATTTTATTAAAATCAAAACAAATATTTTCATTTTGACTTTTTTTTTTCTTTTACTAATATTTCACTCGATATAACGAGCACCATCAGAGTTTTAAACAGAAAAGGTGTATATATATATATATATATATATATATATCTAAAAAAATTTTTTTTTAATTTAATTTTAAACCATGTAAACACTCTTTCTTATCTTCATTTATGATCTGTTAAATGATATTCTGAGATCATTTGTCGACATTTATGCAGATGACACAACTGTCTTTGGCAGCACCTTGAAGAGCACTGGTGATCAAGATCTCACTGATTCTCTGTCTTCAGACCTGGAAAATATGGGGGAAAACATGACTTGTCACTTTTAACACCTCTAAAACCAAGCTTCTCTCTTTTCACCACCAACACTCTGATCCTTGTTTTGTCCCTATCTAAATGAATGGCTCCCTCCTTGAAGAAGCGCCTTGTTTTGATAAGCTTTTAGGACCGACTTTCACTACAGACCTAAAATGGAAGGCGTATATCCAGTCTGTTACTCAGGTCACTGGGAAAACGGTTGGATCATTCTACTGCTCCAGAAAGTATCTGACTCCAGATGTAATCCTCTATCTATATAAGAGTCAGATAGGTCCTAAGATGGAGGAGGGAGTACTGCTGTGACATTTGGGGAGGTGCTGCATAGAAAACTCTTTTTAGCCTTAACAGTACAAAATTCACTATGAAATCTAGTAACGGTTGCTTTTTGTTCTCCTCCTTACAGCATCTTTCTCGCAGAAGAGTTATTTTTTAAAAATTTGATTTTATGGTAATTGCTCCAGACAAGGCATGAAGCCACTTGATGTAAGGAGCTAAAAGAACAAATATGATTATCGCAAAGACAGGAGATGCCTATTGACTGTAGTCTTAAAAAGACCATGATTATAGGTAGGAGGAAAACAGTCAGCAGGAAGAGAGTTCCACAAGCCTGCGGTTCTTGGAAAGAAGCTACTAGAATAGGAAGCTGTATTACAATGAGGTATCAAAACAGCGAATTGATGGAAACCACTAGACAAACGAGCTGGAACAAAAGAAGCGGGGAATAGATCACTCAATTCTGAAAAATACATACCATAATAGTATTTATAGAAAAGACTGAGACTAGCAACATCACGTCTGTGAAAGAGGGTGTGTAGAAGAAGAAGAAAGGGTAGGACCAATCAAATTACAGACACGTTTCTGCACCTTATCAAGAACCCTCAAATGGGACAAAGATTCACCAGCCCAAATATGACAACAGTACTTCATACATGGTCTGATTGTGGATTTGTAGAGACATAAAATAGCCTCAGATGTGAGAAAGTGTTTGGAGCAATAGAGAACCGACTTTACGAGAAGCAGAAAGAGCAATGGATCTAATGTATAAACTCAAAGAAAGATTTGATGAGAGAGAAAGACCAAGAAGTTTCAGAGTGGATTTCTCCTCAACAGCAAAGCCATCCATGAGAATCTCAGGAAGAAAAGTGACACGCCTACGATTGAAAACACAAGCTGAGTCTTAACAGGGTTGAACGAAACAAGTCATTTCGTACCCCAATCTGCAACTGAACACAGGTCTACTTTTAGATCAGCTGCATATTTCGACTAATCCGAGGGAGAGAATAGAGAGTGGTATCATCAGCAAAGATGTCAATTTTTTCAATAATATTCTCAGGAAGATCATTGATATAAAGAAGCCACAGTGTTGGGCCTAGAATAGAGCTTTGAAGAACACCAGCATTGATAGGAAAAGAGAATGAAGCGACACCGTCCAAAGTTACTCGCAAGCTTCGATCAGAAAGAAAAGACCTAATAATGTCAAGAACCTCACCACCAATACCATCAACCTGAAGTTTGTGTAGGAGACCAGAATGCCACACTCTGTCAAATGCCTTCAAAATGTCAAGCGCAATGGCTTTTCCCTCTTCTGAATTATCCATAAACCGACAGATCTGCTCAGTTACAACAGTTAAAAGATCAGCAGTTGAATGAAAACTATGAAAGCTATACTGAACATCACTAAAGAGGCCCAGACTTTCTAGAAAATAAACAAAGCTTGCCGTTGACCAACCTTTCAAAAACCTTGCTAATAACGGAGCGGAGACTAATCGGACGATACTTAGTTGGGTCAGACCGATCACTAGCAACAAAGGACTCCTTTCAACAAGAAGGGAAACAGAACTTAGACAAACAGAGATTGAATAATTTAGAGAGGATAAAAGAAAGTTCAGAACAACAACAGGAATTGAATCAGGAGCGGAAGCCTTAGACTGGTCAAGATCAAAAAGAATCCTCGCAACCATCTTTGGAGTGATAATGACAGAATCAAGAGACTGATGAGTTTTCAAAGGAAAATCAGAAAGTAAAGCACCAGAATCATCAAGAGAAAGATTGTCAGCAAAAAGATGAGCAAAGAAGTCAGCCTTATCCTTAGAAGATGAAATAATCTGAAGACCATTAAAAAGAGGAGGAATAGCAGATTTGCCACTATTAATAACGCTATTGTAGATTCTCCAAAAAACATGAGAGCCAATCCTTTGAGATGAGATAGTCACGAATCCTTTGAGAGTAGCTAGATATAGCCTCAGAGATTGCTCTCTTGCAGGCATTGCTAGCTCTTCTGTAGGATTATCTAAGATTCTCAGAACGATCCTGACGATACTGATTAAAGTAATGATTATGATGGGCAATGGCAGAAGCACAAACATCTGAAAACTATGGAGGAGAATGAGGTTTGTTTTTAAACTTATGATGAAGAATGAAGGTGTCAATTCCAACAAGAAGCGAGTCAGTAACCTCTCTAGCAGCATCATTCGGAGAAATACCAAAGATAGAATGCCATGGAACGTCACATAGGAAGCTGTGAAGCCCATTCCAATCAGTCTTACTGTAGTTGAAGGTCTTTCTATGAAAGGGACGATCAACAGAAGACTTCACCAAAAAATCAACCTCAACATCAACAACCACATGATCAGAAGAACCCAATGGAGGAGAAGAGGAAATAGAACATGAGTCAGGAACAGAAGTGAGAAAAAGATCGAGTAAGGATGGTTGATGAAGATCATTATCAGGAAAACGTGTGGGGAAGGTGACAATTTGGGACAAGTCATGAGACAGAGAAAAGTTAAGACAGATTTCACGAGCTAAATCTGTGCGGTTAGAGTGAGGGAGCCAGTCAGAATGATGAACATTGAAATCACCAAAAACAACGATGGAGCTTGACGGATGAATTTGCAATGCATCATCAATATTGCTGGATATAGCATCAACAACAGAGCCGTCATTGTCAGAAGGGGAACGGTACAAAAAAAACAAATAGGAAGTGGATTGCAGCAAAGACAACTTTAGACAGATAAAAGGACATCCATGAGATTCCAGGCTGGGGACACGTGCAATGGAGAGATCCTTGCAAAATAAGAGAGCAAGACCATGCAAATGCATGGAAGAGTCTAAGCGGACAAGAGGTAAGTAACCATCCACATGTAGATCGTTGCTAGTCTCTCTCTACTCTACCGTTATTTCCATGAAAGGTGCGCGACTGAGCTCCATCTTGTATGACATTCACAGCAAGAATTTGTATGGCTACTACAATGGAAAAAGACTTTCCTTTCTTCCTCCATCTAGTGTCAGGCGAAATTTCCATCAACAGGACTTCCCGCCTGTGGAACACATTTGTGTGTATGTGTGAAGTTCAAGCCAATATATGCGCATGTTTAAAGTTCTGTGTACAACCCAGTATGTGTGTGTGTGTTTAAAGTTCACACTGTTGTATGTGGCGTTATTGCTGTTGTTCTGATCTGGTCTGTGGGGATGCTGGATGTTAACCATGAAGCCAGCCCATAGCTGGAGAGACAAAGTGACAAGTGTGTGTTCAGGCATCTGGCTGTTGTTGGTAATAAACTTTGTGTTGATATATTCCATGATAGGATCCTTGCCGATTGATAATCCAAATCCGTAATAAATTTGGGTGTTATTCAGAGTTGAAGCATGCATATGCAGCAGAGAGTACATAATGTGACCAGTTTTTTCAAACTTGCGTCAGAATTCTTTTATTTTTTTCTACAGTCTTTTTTGTACAAGAAATGTAATAATGTATTTCTAGAGTCGCGTCTTATTTGTGTCCCTCCTATTGGCTCTAAAATATATTTTATCGCTGCATTTAGTAATTAGTGTACCAATTGTTTTTCTTAAAAAAACCTAATCCCATAAAACTTTAAAGGAAAGTCTTATTTGTGTTCCTCCTATTGGCTCTAAAATATAACCCTAATCCCATAAAACTTTAAAGTAAAGTTTCTTGATTATTGTTTGTTGTTGACAAAAAAAAAAAAGGAAAATGTAAAAAAAAAAAGTGTTGTGGTGCCGTACCTATGACGAACATTTGGACTCGTCCATTCTCAATAAATACTGGAAACATTATGCTTCTCACTTGTTTGAGTTCAACCCCAGTCTACACTGGCAGTCAGTACTGACGTACTACTTCTCTTGTTCCTCTGTTGTATATACTTTTACTCCAATATATCTGTTTTACCATTCCGGCCCCTAAACAGGGCCATAACAAAAAATATGTATGATATTTCATACATATTTTTTGAAAGATTTCTTTCGATATTTCAATGTAAATAGTTATAAGAGTTGGTCTTATAGTCAATGCGAAGATTAACTCCTATATGTGCATGTGTAAGTTGGAGTCTACTATTCCACCACTGTGTATGTGTGTGTGTGTGTGTGTGTGTGTGAACTAATGCTGCTAACAACTTTTTAGCGCCATTTTGTAATTGTAAAATCTTTTGTCTCCAGTTCCAGAGACTAAATTTACCCGCTTTACACATGGTTGATATCCTTCTTCATTTGGTTTAATTTTGCATTTCATTTTTGCTTTTAATCATTCTACAATGAATTAATCAACAAATTATGTTGAACGTAACAATTTCGATTGGATATATATATATATATATATATAGTTGTACTTAAAAAATCTCTGAGATTATACATAGTACTATGAAAACAACTGCTTTGTGTAAAACAAGAAAAAAAAAAGGTTAAATCGTATTTTAGTCACCAAACTTATTGACTATTCCCAAATAACTTATTGTTGCTGAAAAGCATGTTTTAGTAAAAGAAAATCTAAAAAAATCGATTTAAAAACAGTAATTTATAGCAAATTGGGTTCTTCTTCAGATTAGGACCCAAGCTAACTTTGAACCCAACCTTCATAGGTCACATGAATTGGAACAAATACATTGAAGACATTGCCAAGGCTGCAGCAAAGAAGGTTGGCTCCCTCTACCGTGCTAGTAAACTCCTTACACCTGACATTATCCTGTATCTCTACAAAGCCACCATTCGCCCATGCATGGAGTATTGTTGCCACATCTGGGCTGGTGCATCATCTACTAGTCTCTCCGTCCTTGACAAGGTCCAAAAAAGAGTTGCCAACCTAATAGGTCCCTCACTGTCAACCAAGCTTCAGCCCCTGTCCCATCGCCGCAATGTTGCATCCTTGTGTTTGTTTTACAAATACTTCAATGGATTATGCTCCGATGAACTGGCTACTCTGGTGCCTCCTCGACATAAATACACTAGACCAACCCGACAATCAGCTAATTCTCATCCATTCACTGTGGAGGTCCCCAGATGCCGGAGAGCCTTCTACTCAAATAGCTTCTTTCCTCGTGCTGCTGGCCTCTGGAACTCCCTCCCTGCTCCATGTTTCCCAGACAGTACCGACATGCAGAGGTTTAAAACGAATGTAAACAGACATCTCGCTACACTGCTCCCAACTTGAGGTGACACCCAAAACCTACACCCTAATTCTCAGTAACCCCTTACGTCTACAGTGGCGGCCTGCCTTGTTTGGGGTGAAATAAAAATGTTTAAAAAAAAAAAAGAAAAAAAAGGTATATATATATATATATATATATATATATATATATATATATATATATATAAATTTCATTCAATGTTTCATTAAAGTGCAATAAAAATAAAAAAGACTTGACCCTTCAACCGTGAAGATGGTAAGAAAGGCATAAGAAATTTTAAACAAGTTAAATTTATCAGCAACTTTTAATTTTTTTTTTATTAAAAAAGAAACAGAGTGAAAGAAAGAAAAAAAGAAACAAAAGATAAAAATTAACAAAAAACAAAAAAATATAAAAATAACTATAAAACGCAAAGAAATCATATTCACTCTCTTTTGTGCAGCTTTCCTTGGTTTAAAGGTTCGTAAAATAAAGAGAGACAACTTGCAATGATCAACCTCGAGAATAATTACCATTTTTTTTAACAACGTAAAAAGGCAATGGAAATTGCTTTGTGGAATCGTTAACTATTTAAATCCTTGGGAACACAATTTTGAAACAATTTCATCATTCTCGTGTCCCATAATCTCTGTACAGTGTACGGTACATTATGTACAAAAACAATTGAAACATACAAAAAAACAACAAGATTTATACTTCGAAATATTTTAGATGACGATCGATAATCTGGATCGTTTCAACTACTATTCTTATCTTGGTTGTTATTTTCACAATGTTTCGACTGATTGTAGCAGTTACCTCCTCCTTTCAAAACATAACTACACCGGTTTGCCGGTAGGTGTCGCTTTTTCATCGACAGGTGGCACTGTAAAGCGACACCAGAGTTATCTGCCCTTCTCACTATAAAAGCCGGTGCAAAACGGAAATTTTCTCTCTTCTTCACCAGCCTCGACAGGAGTACGCTGACACTAGCGTTCCGTTTTACTCTTCTCTTCTGGTCAATTGGCCTCGGCAAAACGACGCTAATACACTAGCGTTTCGTCTCACGCTTTTCTCTTGAACTGGTCTCGGCAAAACAATTACCAACACACGTTTCTTCCGTCAACACGTGGTCAAACAACGGTAAGAGTTCTCAACTCATTTTCTTTGTGTACGGCTTTCAAAGACTTTTCCTACGCCGGATTCATTTCTTCTTATACCTTTTCAAGAACTGTTTTTTCCATCGACACACATGCATACATCACACACTTCATCATTCCACGTACACACACGTTCAATAAACCTTATTTGAACTACTTCATTTTGTTTGTTAATTATTACTCTGTCTTTGCATGCAACAATTGCTTGATTATACGAACACGTAAATAATCGGGGGACACGACCCTCGATCCGAACATGATGTAACCACTGAGCTTCTTTGCAAACTTGGGAACCTTCGACTTGATCTTGGGTATTTGGACGGAATTTCGAATTGAATCATTTATTTAATCCATGGAGGTATATTGTTCTCATTCCATCAGCCATAGCCGGATAGAAGTGTTAATGTATGTAATTTTTGGCCATCATCGCTTGAATTTCCAACCTCCAGAAAACAGAACTGATTGTTAACCAACGATCTTAACCGTTAGGCCATATATCCATGGCTGACAGAATGAGAACAATCTACCCCGATGCATTAAATAAAGGGTTCAGTTTGAAATCCTGTTCCGGTTCTCAAGTTCGAAAAGATATACCTAAAAAAGGTTGGAGGTTATATCGGCCGAAAGGTGAATCGGACTAGCAATCTGAATAATCCAAAATTTCTATTGATATAAGTAAGATCATGTCATTATTTAATGCGATTGATTTTCAATACAAATAGATTGTTACCAGCTCAGCTGAATTTACTTTTTATATGCCAGGATTTATTAAAATATAGAGTTTCTTATTTACACCTGACATCATCAGTCGAATTGACAAGATATTGGAGTAGGTATTTTATTTATCTCCTCTTCAGGAGGTTAGACACAAGGTCAGGTGTGTCTTTTTAATGAAAGTGTTTCTGTGGAACAAACTGGATTCGAACCTGACACACTCAGGTTTTCAGTCCGCGTCGTTAACCATTTAGGCACCGTCACCCCAATTGCAGGAAGTACGTCGTACGAGGTGCCAATCAAGGGAAGTAATTCCTGATCAAGAAATATCAAGTTGTCTACCCCTGCCGGGAGAGAGAGAGAGAGTGTGTTTTGCAAATAGCAGGTCAAAACAATTTTTTTTTATTCAATGGTGTCGATTCTTTTATTTGTTATCTATGTTCATAATGTTTGTAAAGTAAATAGACAAATCAAAGGACGTTATGTTACAACAGTGCGACTCGTAAAGAAGTTTTTTTCTTCCTTTTATTTGAAGAAAATAAAAATAAAAAACTTGCATAGATATTTCTGTTAAAATTTCTCAGAATCCCCCCCTCCCCCCCCCCCAAAAAAAAATGTAAAAAGAAAAAGTGAAATATAAAAATTTTAACATTAAAACAAATAACATTTTTACAAGTTTGAGTGTTTTTTTTTTTAATTTTAATTATTATATTTTTTTAACAAAAAATAATATTTTCTTTCTTTTGATGTTCAATATTTTTTGGGTGAAGGAGGGGATAAACTTGACGAAATAATCAAACTGGTTTATATTAAAAACAATATAAAAAATAAAAAACGAACAACAACACATGACACGCATTGACTGTGTCCTTTCAGATATCAAGACAGTTCAAGAGTATTATAAAACTCAAACTAAATGAGATAAACTCTAACGTAAAACACAGATTCAAATGATGCCATGCATATATATATATATATATATATATTAAATTCCCGAAACAGTTTTTCATGGTAAACAACTGATGATCCCTTAAAATAGTGTTAGAAATAAACTAATATAATAACTGTAAAAAATAAATTGACTTACATGAGTGATTTTCCACTGGAAGACTTGGGACTATAAGTTTTTTATTTTTTTATTTATTTATTTATTTTAAAAAAAAAAAAATTTTTTTTATATAGTTTTAATGGTTGAGAAACTTCCGAGACTATATACATATATATATATGCAAGCTTCATTGAAGACCACGGAGCTCTCTCTTTTCACGATCTTTCGTGTCAATCTCTCAACGCGGCGAGCAATTCTTCGGTTCTCAGGTGTTAACCGGTGGAGTATGGCACCTAGCGTTGTGTCGTGGGCCACTCCTCGAGCGCTTTCGGTCTCTCGACCATCTTCAGGAGGCTGTTTATTTAACGCTTACCCACAATAGGTGTATGTGACACAAGGTCGGAATATGGGATTTGAAAAGCCAGCGCCCGAGAAGGTGAGCGCTCTAGCCATTAAAAATTGCCTGGGCAGCCCCGTTGGCATTCCCCGGTAGGGGCGCCTCAGGCAGTAAGCTATAAACTTACTCCTCCCCAAAAAGGGGAGGCAAAGCCTGAGCGGGTGGACCTCCTAGAACTGCACAGGACAGACCCATAGACCGGCGTCATCAAGCCCCGAAGGCCAAGACAATACCAGTCTATACGGTGTAGTATCCGTCGGAACAGATACTACACTTTGATCTTGGCCAAAAGGCCAAGAAGCTGTCTGAAGGCGGCTGTGTCTTATCGTTACAAAGAGCCGTTATTTATAGTTTTATTATTGATTATATATCTATTAATTTACATATATATATATATATATCTTTATTTATTTATTTTATTTATTATTATTATTATTGTGTATTAATTGTTAAAGACTGATAGGGCATTAGTACCGATGGCGAATGCTATTTTATTAATTGTGGGTTGTAATTTTTTTATGTGTAGGGCTTTGAAGATTTTTAGTCTGTTGGTGCAGTTGATTTTATGTATGATCTTAGTATTAGTTGTTAATATTTGTCTTAGTTCGGTTGATTTTATGCTTTTTTATGTGTGGTAATGTGTCGCTGGATGGCACTAGTATCATTTAAGTGATGCGTAAGGGGTCGGGAGGGGGTTGCAGTTGTATGGCCAATATAAGTACTGTGTTTGTCTGTTTCGCTCTTGGGGAAACATTCCTCGAATAGGCATGGGAACAAATATATATATATATATTATAAAATGTACTTAGCTTTAACAGTTTACTGCAGTTTCACGGTATCACCAATCATCAGAAGTCTTGTGAATCGAGATGCGATTCAAGTGAACACCAAAAAGTGAATGGCTTGAATAGTGTTAGGAAACTAACGTAAACCAATAACCTCCCTTGAACCATTTCGGGAGTTAAGAGTTATCGCCCTTGGAAATGGTCTTCTGCCCAGAGAGAAAGTAAACACAGATCACGGCTTCGGACTGTTAATATGTCAATCGCGTACAGCGGCAAATTAATTCATTCTGTGTTCAGTTTTAATAAATCTGTTAAACGTTTATCTTGATAGTTCATCCATTTTATTTACAAGTTATTATTTATTATAACCTAAATTACGAGGTTATAAAAAATAGTCACCCTCTTTCTTTCTCCCGTTTGCTTCGATACGTTTTCCTCTTCACTTCCAAAAGCAAGTAGGTTTTTACAAGAACGTGTTAACTCGGTATTTTTCAACTAATGAATATCATTTTAAACCCAAAATCTAGCAAGCCTTATTGAAAAAAAATATTTAAGATAATCTTATTCTAGAACTTTTTAAAATTCCTATGTAGTTTATTAAAGAGTGTTCATTTCTATGCTATAATTAGACATTTCCCCTATACTGAACTAATATTTTAAAAATTACAAAAATTAGATTTTTTTGTCATAAATGGTATAAATATTTTTGAAATTAAATGGTATTCATTCAAAATAAACTCCCAAGAATTTCACAGAGTTTCCAGAGTTTTGATGACAAATTCCAAACTTGGCCAAGATATGCAGATAGTAAATTGGCCCATACGAATGAAAAAGGCGGTTACAGGCGCCAGTTTGCTTTTTCAGATTTCCAACTTTTATCCGTTTTCAGATAAAGAACATCACCCACCTTCTTTTATTTCCTTAACATATTTCGTAAATATGCCTAATTCTAATTTATTGGTGAATTGTCCTCCATTTGCAGTATCCCCCCCCCCACCCCCCACCCACAAAAAAAAAGCACTGAAACCCCACCACTAACCTGAAGTCCAGATGCCCCAACCCCAAAAAAAAAAGATCAAAAGAATAATAAAGTAAAAATTTTAAAAGAATAATAATTTATTGCCTCCATTTGCCCCCCCCCCCCCTCCTCCAATTGCCATTCATACAAATTTGGTGACGCCATAGAAAAATAAGTCTTAAATTCTATTGATTATCTTGAATACAAAAACTTTGATTTCAAAGTAGAAAAACTATTGACAGAATATGTAATTATAAAAGAACCTTTAACTGATGCTCCTTGTAAAATAGAGCAAATAAAGTAATAGTCAATAGCAGTAAATTATTATTGAAAAGTCTATTAAGCCTTATTGATTATCTCATTTGAAGGATGTTGGTAATGACCGTTTGAGAAGATAAACACTGGATGAGTTAGGGTTAGTAGGGTAGGGTTATGGTTAGTAGGAATAGGGTTGGGTTTGTTAAGGTTAGGATTAATAGGGTTAGGAGGGTTGGGTTAGGGTTAATAGGGTTATGGTTAGTAGGAATAGGGTTGGGTTAGTTAGGGTTAGGATTAATAGGGTTAGGAGGGTTGGGTTAGGGTTAATAGGGTTATGGTTAGTAGGAATAGGGTTGGGTTAGTTAGGGTTAGGAGGGTTGGGTTAGGGTTAGTAGGATTAGGGTTAGAAGGGTTAGTGAGGTTAGTAGGGTTGGGTTAGGGAGGTTAGGGTTAATAGGGTTGGCTTCATTCGCCTGCATTCTTCTAGTTTAGTTTTGATCTTTGGAAGGACTAAATAATTTACATGACTTGCCAACAGCCATCAAAGGGGACTTGGCCGAGATCTCAGGTCCATAAGTTCTCAGCTTTCGACAATGAAATCATGATTGATTAGCCATCTTGTACGACTTTGTTCAGGACTACCAAGTATGGGCCACCATGATTTGGGATGTAACTCCATCTTTTGCCTCGTCTGTTCCTACTGGGTCCACAAGAGATGCAGTGGAATCAGTGGCCTACTTCGACCGAATCAGCAATACAGGTGTCCTCGCTATATGGGCACAGCTAGACCAATCGACGGCAGGCCAGTGAAAGAGGTCGCAGTTGGGGATAGCAAACTGGAAGCTGTAGCTGAGTTCTGCTATCTGGGCGACTCCCTTTCAGCCGATGGTGGTTGTGAGACTGCTGCTATTACCCAATGCAAGTCTGCCTGGAGGGGCTTTAGAGAACTCTTGCCCATTTTGACAAATAAGCATCTGGCGATCACAACTAGAGGACAGGTGTGTGAGGAATGTTAGATGGATCTGTCATATCAGGCCGGAAGACGGTACTCTCTTCGAGACTCTTCTCTCTAGGCTTGGTATATGGGAAATAACTGATGTCCTTAAACTGGGCAGGATGAGATGGCTTGGCCATGTCGAGCAAAGCTCCAGCTGGGTCTCCCGGGTCAGAAACATGTCCATCGCATCAAGTCAGCAGGCTGGAAGACCAAAGCTTTCTTGGGATGAGCTGTGTAAATGTGACCCTGCACCCCTGGGGATTACAAACTTAGATCCTTGCAACCGCCGAGCCTGGAGTGGAAGACTTCGATCAAGACTGACAGGCAGGCTCCACCCTCTTATAGAGGACTAATAAAAGACCTGTTCAAAAATAAATTGGACGAAGAAGAAGTGCAGGTCAGGGAAGAATCCAGCTCAACCCGACCAACAATAATAATTTACATGGTTAAAACTAGTAAAAATATGCTTCACTTGAACACGTATTCAGAGATGGAGCCAAATATGTGTGAGCCAGCAAGTTTAGGCATTAATGTAGTTAATACCACTTGATTGTTTGTTGGTCACTTATAGGTTCCAATTCTACTTGACAGAATTGCACCAAATTTAGCATGAAGAGCCTTTGGGATACCCGATGTAATAAAGGCAGTAAGAATCCTAATAAGGAATCTTAAATGAAATCCTAACAATCTTCTGTGGGAGATTTAAAACACAGGTAAATAACACGATTTTGCAGCTTTGCTTCCGATGGAAACTTTTCTAAACTCATAACTTCAGTTATGTAACTTTTATTTTCACACTTTTTTCACCATAGCAGTATTTTTGTGATCCAACCACTTACACTTATCAAAAGGGTTCCAGGATGTCTATGTATTATGAGACCATCCTGTGATGGCTAGTAAGGAGGCGGGGGAGGGGGATCTCACCAAAGAGGCATTGCTAGTCTCTCTCTACTCTATCGTTATTTCCATGGAAGGTGCTCAAATCTTTGGTTCCTCTTTGTAAGAAATTCACAGCAAGAACTCGTTTTCCTACCACAACGAAAAAATACTTCCCTTTCTCCCTTCACGTGTCTAGCATCAAGCAGAATTTCCATGGACAGATCTTCTTTACAAGGGCTTCCCATCTTTAGAACACATTACCGCAGGACTGCTTCCTTGTTGATTACAATTTAGTTGTCTTCAAATCCAATGTCAAAAAATTCTTGTCCCAATTCATACCATTGACAATTTCAGTACTCCCATAGTGTTCCTAATCTTTCAGGTGGCAATCATTTCCGTCTCATTAACCCTTATCCTCGAATTTCTCTTGGCCTTGACAAGTGATGACTCATAAAATGCGAAAGTTATTTTAATTTATCACTATCCTATATTGCCATCAAAACGGGTTACTGTTTAAATCAATGATACAACATAATATTTTGAAATACTGTATATATAGTACAAACGAAAGACCCAAAGACAGCTATTTGAATGCCTAAATTGAATCACTATTTTTTTAAAACAATTCATAATAAATTAATGTTTGGTGTCATTCATTTGTAATTTTATTGTTCTATCTTTGCTTTATATATATATATATATATATATATATATATAAACATAAAGAAATAGGCAAAATGCCTTCAAAAAAACATGTGTTAGATGCAGATATTTTTTATTAAAATCAAAATCAAAACTTTTTTTTCTTTTCTTCATCTTGACTTTTTTATCTAATATTTCGCTTGATATAACAAGCCTCTACAGAGCTTTAGACAAATAAAAGGTATTAACCTTTTTTTTTTCCGTAATAATCCTTCCTGGTCTTCTAGAAGTGACGTCCGATGTTATGTGGACTAATGGTGAAAATGTCTCTTAAATTTAACTTAAATCGCGCATGTTTGCTGGTAGGTATAAATTTGGGACAGTGGCACTACTGACTTCTCGCAGCCTGGACCCTCACCCAGCGCTCTTAGTAGCCACGGCTACTACTTTTCCTTATCAACCCATCATGTCAACCGAATATTTCGATGTACTTGCATGACATTTTTCTTAAAATTATCATCCTGAGGAAGTCCTACAATAAAGACAAAACGTTGATGAATATATAAACAATATCTGTTGGTTTTTCCTTTATTCATTTCCCATATATATATATATATATATATATATATATATATATATATGGAAAATGAAAAAGGAAAGCCAAAAACTATATTATTTATGTAATCATCAACGTTTCGTCTTTATTGAAAGACTTCCTCAGGATGAAGAAACAATGTAGAAAAATCATACAGAATATTAATTTGACAGAAAATTGTCCAAATGAACAAGCGAAAAATGAAAGTCACGATTTCATCAGCGGTCTGTATCTTTCATATCTATCTATCTAATATATATATATATATATATATATATATATATGTATTTATTATTAATGGAGATTCGGTATCTGTCTGTCTAATGCTGAACTAGACTATTACTATCTTTCCATGCTCAATTCAGGGGGTGGGCATAGTGTAGTATCTGTTCTGTTGTCATAATACTATTCTCCCAGGCATTACCTCCTCCCTTTTTTGGGGGTGGGGTTGAGGGTTAGGGTTATTGTAGTATTTCTTCTGTTATCAGGATACCATCCTCCCAGGCATTACTTCTTTTTAGGGGGGGGGGGTAAGTGTAGTAGATATTCGTTTGTTATAATCATATATACAGGGTGGGCCAAAATAAGGGTCCTATCTTTAAATTTGAATAACTTGAATTTGAATAACTTCCACAAAATAAAAGTTAAACTCACCAAACTTTATGTGTGTGTAGACTGACCCTTCCGAGATTTTTTGAAATAAACAAAACAAATTTTAGCCGAAAAACACTTCTTTAAACTTACAAAAACTAAAGTATTGTTTTTTA
>OY744521.1:7306388-7441388 GCA_963556195.1 Sepiola atlantica | reverse complement strand
GAACCCCAAAATTTTTTACGTTTTTTCTTTCTCAGAATTAAATTCCTTTAAGAATGAATTTTCCTCTTCTTCGCCATTTCCACGTAAGAATGCAGCAGCTTCCTTATCTGAATGTAGAACATTGGCACTGCTTGTGGCACCAGACAAGTCCATCATTTCAATACGCTCCTTCTCCAAGATGCTGACCCTATCAAGCAGGGCTGCTCTTTCTAATTCCAATGCTTGGATTTTGGAGCGCAGACGCGTTTCATTCGTCTGGTAGGTGTTGATGGAACTTTCCAAACTCCGTTGCTGGCTGTGAGCATTTTGCAACTTTTCCATCAGCTCATGGTTCTGCTCTTTGAGAGATCGGTTGGCACCTTCAAGCCGATGAATGATGCTATTGCCACTGCAGCATTCTTTTGGTGACCGATACACCATCTCTTCTTGTAGCACCTGGTACTCCACTTCGTAGGCGTGGAGCTGTTTTGTGTAATCAACTTGAAATGCCTAGAAAAGAATGAAAGAAAATTTAAACATTCTAACAGAGACGCAAAAGATATACTGTCAATAGAGGGGTGCAAATTGCTGCCATCTAACATAACCCTAACCCTGACACAGCTTCTATACAACTTACCCCGGATGTAAAGGTGGACAACTCGTGATGTTACCAGAGGCAACAGTTCACAAATTTTTGCCGATGCTGTCTTCAGTCTTATAGTTGCACTAAGTTCACACCTGATCTCCGCATATCTCCTAGGTTACAGAAAGAGTCTACTACCTCCAGCGTGTTATCAGCTAGTACCATCTCTTTGTGAGGACAATCATCACTTAAAGTTGGAGTTACTAACTGTTGTCATATTTGGGCTGGTGAATCTGTCCCATTTGAGGGTTCTTGATAAGGTGCAGAAACGTGTCTGCACCCTCTCACTTTCACAGACGTGATGTTGCTAATCTCAGTCTTTTCTATAAATACTATTATTGGATGTGTTATTTAGAGTTATGTGATCTATTCCCTGCTTCCTTTGTTCCAGCTCGTTTGATTCGTTGGTCTAGTGGTCTCTATCGATTGGCTGTTTTGATACCTCATTTTAATAGAGCTTCCCATTCCAGTAGCTTATTTTCAAGAACTGCAGGCTTATGGAACTCTCTTCCTGCTGACTGTTTTCCTCCTACCTATAACCTTGGTCTTTTCAAGACTATGGCCAATAGGCATCTCCTGTCTTTGCAATAATCATATTTCTTTCTTGTTAGCTAATTATATCAAGTGGCTTCATGTCTTGTCTGGAGCGATTTCCATTAAAAAAACATTTTTTTTAAAAACTTACCCTTTAAGTCACTAAACTTTATTGTTGGTAAATTAATTTGCATTTTTATTTTTTTTTTAACTCACAGAGTTTATTACCTTAAAAAAGCAAGACATTATTTAGTAAAAATAGATATTTGCCTCCTCCCAAAATGATAAGACGTTGGTAATTTGCATATACCATATTATTGAAACAAGATGAAAAAGAAGAAAAAATTGTCTTCAATTTTTCAAGTAAGAAAACTTACATGTATTAAATATGTGTAAGAAATAAATATTTAATTTTAGGGGTAAAAAGTAAATATAAATTGTTTGGGATTCTTTTTTTTTTTTAACGGAAAGAGATTTGTTAAAGATGGATGGAACATAAAAGACAAGTCCAAACACTGAGAGAATAACGGTTATGTGTTAATGTCAGACAACCAATGAATTATTTCTCTTGAATTATTTTAAAGGAAGTGGAGACTATTTAAGGCATACATTCTGACTGCTGAAGGTGTGAATGTCTGTAGAGGCTGAAACATTAAGATTTAGTAGCAGAACAATCTCTTTCTCTTATTAATTAAGCATCATCATCATCATCATCATCAACCGGTTTATTTGTTGAATCAGGCCACAATTAATCCTCTGATGAGGGTGGGGCCTGATTGTCTAGTCTCGAAATCTAAGTCTTCCTCTCCACTCCTGTCTTTGGCAAGGTTTGATGGAATCCATACCCATGGCCTTCCTATCACGTTTGACTACGTCCTCCCAAGTCAACTTGGGTCTGCCAGTGGTGATGTTCTCTGCTGGCACATTCAACTTTCGGACTTTAGCAATCCAGCCATCGCTACGCTCAATATGACCCAACCAACGCAGTCTGTTCTTCCGCATGATGTCCGTAAGGCTTTTCAAGTCGACCTGTGAGAGCAGGGATTCAAAAGAAACGTACTGTTCAGGCCTCACCAAACAGATCCATCTGACCATTGCCCTGTCATTACGTTGCAGCTTCTTTAGTATGCCAGCAGAGACAGCCCAAGTTTCTGAGCCATACAACAGCACACTTCTGACACATGAGGAGTATACACGCCCTCTCGTAGTTGTTGGCAGGTGTTTGTTTGTCAGGATTGGTAGCAGCTCTCTAAATTTTTTCCAGGCACACTTGCAACGTGTAGCTGCCGCGAGTTCACAGCCTCCACCTGATGACAGCACATCTCCAAGATAACAAAAGTCTGTCACTACTTCCAGCTTGTTGTCACCAGTATCCATCTCCGTCAGTGGTCTGCCATCTATTGGTCTTGCCGTGCCGGTGCAACGAAAGCACATAAAGTGAGGATCTGCTTTGAGAGAGCCCTTTATGCCACTGCACCTTTTGTGGACCCAACCTGAACAGTGAGTGCAAATGATTGAGTTGCTGCCAGTTCCTTTCAGACATACAGCACACGGGTATTTTCCTGTTTTCTGTAGTAAGCTGAGGTTTGGACCTGCGATCATGACCTTAGTTTTACCCATGTTGACATTAGGAACTGTTGTTCTTATTTCAAGGCTTTTGTTTTGACTTAGTTCAAAAGGACAAAGTATTAAATTATGTTAAGAACAGGATTGATAATTTGGATTTTTTGGACTACTATCCTCGTCTTGGTTGTTATATTCACAATGTTTCCATTGATGCAACCTTTTGACCTTCTTCAGGTGCTTCTTCTCAGACTTGGAGAATTTAAAACTGAATCCTTTATTTATTTAATCCATGTGGGTAGATTGTTCAAATTCATTCGGCCATGATCGGGTAGAAATGTTAAGCGTGGTGGTGGATGGAATGAGAATAATATACTCCCATGAATGAAATCAAGCGTTCAGTTGAATTATTTGCGATGTGGGTCATGTGAGCAAAACAGACGCGCACATATCCGAGGCAATGGCTGAATTTTTAGAAAGTGACCTTCAGTCTATAGTGGAATCGGGTCATAAATGAATGGTAACATTTAATGCTGCTAAGATAAAGCTCCTTACCTTCAACAATTACAAGAAACCTCTTCAGCCACCGATTGACATGGCAAATAACACCCTACCTGAGAGTCCAATGTTCAAACTTCTCAGCCTAACATTCACAGGTAGCATGAATTGGAACAGATGCATAGAAGACATTGCCAAGGCAAAGAAAGTGGGCTCCCTCTACCGTGCTAGAAAACTTCTCACACCTGACAGTATCCTATATCTCTACAAAACCACCATTCGCTTATCTATGGAGTATTGTTGTCACATCTTGGCTGGTGCACCATCCACTAGTCTATCCCTCTTAGAAAAGGTAAAAAAAAAAAATCGCTAATCTAATAGGTCCCTCAATAT
This sequence comes from Sepiola atlantica, assembly GCA_963556195.1. Lineage (NCBI taxonomy): Eukaryota > Metazoa > Mollusca > Cephalopoda > Sepiida > Sepiolidae > Sepiola > Sepiola atlantica. Next base: position 7,437,778 of record OY744521.1, on the reverse strand, counting down.
CCACCAAGCTTCAGCCCCTGTCCCCTTGTCACAATGTTGCATCCTTGTGCTTGTTTTACAAGTACTTCAATCAATACACTCGACCAACCCGACAATCAGCTAAATTCCATCCATTCACTGTGGATGTCCCCAGATGCCGGAGAACCTTCTACTCAAATAGCTTCTTTCCTCAAGCTTCCGGCCTTTGACTTCTCTTCCTGCTCCCCGTTTCCCCCGATTGTACCGACATGCAGAAATTTAAAACTAATGTGAACAAGCATCTCGCTGCACAGCTCCCAATTTAGGATGACCCCCCAATACTTTCACCCTAATTCTCAATAGTCCATTAAGTCTACAGTGGCAGCATGCCTTGTTTGGGGTGAACTATGTTAAAAAAAAAGTTACAAATTTCATCAAGGTTCCTGAGTTCGACTAAAAGGTTCTCAAGTTAAAAAAAAAAAATGCATTTAAAAGAAAATTGGAGGTTAAATCAGCCGAAGCTTTGGGAATATAACAACAAAGATGAGAATAGTTGTCCGAATGACTCAAATAATACACAAAGTCTTTGTTTCGAAAAATCAACCCTAATCCTAAGCCTTTTTGGATTAATCTACAATGTAAACTGGATTTTGTCAGAAACTGGTTACAAACCTGATTGATGATCCGTTCCATTTGTACCAATCCCATGCCAGGAAGTGTGGTTTTCAAGAATTCCACAATATTCTCAAAGGATTCGCAATGCATTATAAGCTCCTTATGGTCACCCAGAAGAATGAGGCACACTTTGAATATTGCATCGATGCCTTGGTAAAAGATTAAATCTGAAGGATCAAATAAATTTTCATTTATTAAATAATAGTTACAATATTTCTATATCGATGGCGGTAAATCATTTTTCAGCAAAGATTTTAATATCATTCGATTGCTAAATCATAAATGGAATCATTTACATACATTTTTTTGAATTTATTTATTTACCTCTATACAGTGATTTTATCTCTCTCATGAAACAATTTATATATATATATATTAATAGAGAATAGTAGTTTGCTTGAAGCATTGCTGGGAATAGTAGTAATATGTTAATATAGTAGTAATATGTTAATATAGTAGTAATATGCAGAGTGCCGGATTGGTAATAAGCTGGAAAGAACAAAAATAATAAATCGAAGTTGGGGGGGGGAACTCCCTATTTATTTTTTCTTTCTGGCATCCATTTTGGTGAATTCTCCACATAGACGGACTTTTCCTTTGGTGTCTATTTTTGACAAAGGGAAGATTTTCTCGAAATATTAAATGATTCTTAATCATCATCCGGACAACACAGCCGACATCCACACTTGTTGTTATGTAATATTTTAAAGAAAAATAAATAGTAAGTCCCCCCACTTCGATTTATTATTTTTGTTCTTTCCAGCTTATTACCAATCCGGCACTCTACATTGCCCTTCTTAACATATTACTAATATATATATTAATTTTTACATACATAAATGTAAACCATGGACACATGTTTCTGGCTATCAGCAGTCATCAGCATGGCTAACTTAGACAAGGATCGAACACTCAATTACGTTGTCTGTAGTTTTACCTCCGGACCACGACATCTTGCCCGGAATATGTACAATTTTTTAAAGCCTAAATATAAAGTTCCGTATTTGTTGGCAGTAAAAACAATAACAAATACACACACACACATATATATATATATATATATATATATATATAATTATTTCCACAATCAGACAACGCCGCAACCCACAACCTATGAAAGAAACAAACCGGAAGTCCTAGACAGAGTTTCGCCCTCCTTTGGGCTCATCAGTAGAACACATCCGAACTCAGGATTCGAAACCCGAGTCACTTGCATGGTAAGCGAGTACTCTGCCACTGAGCTACCTCGCCACATACAAGAATGTCTATTAATTTACACAGATTAAGGACTTCCGGTTTGTTTCTTTCATAGGTTGTGGGTTGCGGCGTTGTCTGATTGTGGAAATAATTATATATATCATCTCACATTCAATAAATCTAATATATAAATATATATATATATATATATATATATTAGTACTTCATGTATCCACATAAAATTTTATAAGGAGATATAATTTTTTATGTGTCGATTTTCAGTATTTACTTCAATAGTGCTCGATACTTAAGTAGAGCTAGGTAGTAAATTATGAAAATTAAGCTACACAGAGGCTCCCGCGTTTCATCCCAGGGATGAAACGCGGGAGCCTCTGTGTAGCTTAATTGTCATAAATATATTTTCATAACTTACTACCTAGCTCTACTTACGTATCGAGCACTGTTGAAGTAAATACTGAAAATTGACACATAACATATATATATAGATATATAGATATATATATATATATTAAATTTTGAGAAAGCCAAAAACGATATAGGCTTTTTTCTTTATAATATACATTTATTTACCTTGAATGTTTATTGTAAAGAAAAAAGCATATATTGTTTTTGGATTTCTCAAAATTTAAAATTCAAATGCGTAATGATATTTAAAAAAAAAAAAGTGCCATATATTTCTTATAATATATATATATATATATATATTTAATTGCTTCTCAACTCTGCTACTACTTTTTTTTATCAAAGTCACTTGCAAAAAACAGTTGTCATATTCATAAACAATTTTAATGCTTCAAGTGAGCTGATGCTGATGCTAGTATAATGTTGCTTGAAGAACAGATAGGCACAAACATATTTTGTCAAGACAAATTACATATTTCAATAGAAATAACGTGATGGTGTATAGAAGTGAAACCTGTCAAGTGAGAGTTGAGGAATTCTGTGAAATAATACGAGAAGTATGTAATGTGAGTTTTATAAGGAAGATTAAATCTGGACAGTATAGGGAGATGTGTAGAACAGGAGACTTTGTTGGTTTGGTCACAGAATAGATGTCAGTTTTTGAGTTAATAGATGAAAAACAGTTGAGGTAGCAGGATCAGTTGGCAGGGGAAGACAAAAAAACATTAGGGGAAGTTATAAGGATAGATTTGAGAGAAAGAGGGATAAATAAAGACCTGGTCAGTTTGAAAGTCAATTTCTAAAAGCTGTCCAACACATGCCAGCATGTAAAATTGATGTTAAACCGATGATGATGATTTTACTTTACTTACATGAAAACATTTTTGTAAACACTTAGAAATTTATGTTCACAACCTACAAGTTTTATAATTAAATTCACTGAGAAAAGAACAGTTATCTTATTTACATCACAAACAATACTAATACTTTAGTCAGCTGCTGCTGATTCCTATATTCGATTGAATTTATACTGGCTTACTTCCCATTGTGTTACGCAAAGGTTTGGCTGGGTTGTTTTGTTTTACGGCATATCAACCCTTTTCGGGTTATTTTATGCTGAATCTGGTCATTTTGGTAAAAGTTTTTATGCTTCAAGTTCTTTATATTTTCAAATGTTTATTCATAATGTTTGGTTTGGTTGTTTTGTTTTACAGCATATCAACCATCTTCGGGTTATTTTATTATGAGTCCGGTCATTTTGATAAAAGTTTTTAGGTGCATGTCCAGTGCAAAGGCCGTACGAAAAAATTATCTATTTATGAAAACAATATTATGTACTTACTCAGTGGTATTTTATTGTGAGTACGGTCATTTTGGTAAAAGTTTTTAGGCTCCAAGTTTTTTTTATATCTTTAGATAAATAGTGAGTGGAAACACTGGCGAAGCATATTTCTTTTTCCATCATTTTTGACGAAGAGTGTACACTAGTATATATATTGATTAATGTACACTAGTATATATATTGATTAATGTACACTAGTATATATATTGATTAATGTACACTAGTATATATATTGATTAATGTACACTAGTATATATATATTGATTAATGTACACTAGTATATATATTGATTAATGTACACTAGTATATATATTGATTAATGTACACTAGTATATATATATTTATTAATGTACACTAGTATATATATTGATTAATGTACACTAGTATATATATTGATTAATGTACACTAGTATATATATTTATTAATGTACACTAGTATATATATTGATTAATGTACACTAGTATATATATATTTATTAATGTACACTAGTATATATATTGATTAATGTACACTAGTATATATATTGATTAATGTACACTAGTATATATATTGATTAATGTACACTAGTATATATATTGATTAATGTACACTAGTATATATATTGATTAATGTACAATTTTGATAAAACATTCAAACTAAAAATGTAAGTAAATGACCTATACATTTAAATCTCAAAAAATTACCAATGACGTTGTAGTGGAACTTCAAGCATTTATTTATTATTAAATTTGATAATCAATAAGTTATTTTATTGGAAAAAATTGTAGATTTCTTTCTTTTTTTTTAGATTATTTACACCGTATGTGTGTAACTTTGTACATTTTAAAACGATTTTTTAGTTCACTGATGTTATAATAAAACAATAGATGAGTTAAAAAGTGTAACTTTCTCTATCTCCCTCCCCATCTCTCCTCGCCTCCCTTCTTCCTTCTCAAAAAGGATTTCCCCTCCTCTGACAGAGAACAGATACTACCCTTGGATCCTTGCTGAAGGCAAAGAAAAGGCATTTTAGTTTGAGTTTCAGACCAAAAGTTTATGGAAAATAAAATCTCTTTAAATATCCCCCCCCCCCCCCCAACTAATTTTGTTCCCGGTGACCCCAAAAGAATGAATATTACAGAAATAAAATAAAATAATAAAAAATAAACGTGTTCATATTCTGCCCGAGACAATTCTTAAAAAGATTATATCAACCTTTGGTTAGTTGCTGCATGTCGGTAAAGGAACTCGACACATACAAAAACAGACAACTGCCTTTCATAGGCCTGTGCTGGTGTATGGCTCCGAAACTTGGGCTGTCTCTGCTGTCACACTAAAGAAACTGCACCGTAATGACAAGGCAATGGTCAGATGGATCTGTTTGGTGAAGCCTGAATAGAACATGCTTTTTGGATCTCTGCTCGTGCAGATCAGCTTGGAAAGCCTCGCGGACGTCGTGCAGAAGAGCAGACTGCGTTGTTTGGGGCATGTTGAGTACAGCAATAGCTGGATTGCTACAGCCTGACAGTTGAATGTGCCAGCAGAGAAGACAACCTCAGGCAGACCCAAGTTGTCTTAGGAGGACGTGATCAAACATGATAGAAGAGCCTTGGGTATGGATTCCGTCAGGCGTCACCAAAGACAAGAATGGAGGGGAAGACTTAGATCAAGACTGGACAATCATGCCCAACCCTTATCAGAAGATTAACTGTGGCCTGATTCAACAAATAAACCGGTTGTTGATGATGATGAAGTTTTGGGTAGTTGCTGACTTTTAGCTCGATACATACAAAAACAGACAACTGACCTGGGAGTAATGATAAAAAACATTCTATATGATTTAGTATTTATAGTTTTAAAGGATTTTATCAAAAGGAAAAAAAAAGTGACCGCTTAGGAGATGAACACCTACCAAATACTCTGGAGACAAAACCAAGAGGGAACTGGGATGCAAAAATGGTGAGGAACCACGGTGCTGCATAGAGGGTTGGTACAATTTCATACTCTTCAAAATGTTCGTAGAGGTCACGATGGTTGTCATGGATTAAACGTGTCAACTGATACAACTTGATCTGGTCGAGAGGAAACAAACAGAAAAAATTAAAAATGAATAAAAGAAAATGCATTTAACTAATCTTTTAAACAAAAGAGAAAGTTTATATCATTTGGATTATTCGGACTACTGTTCTCATCTTGGATGTTATTCTCACAACGTTTCAGCTGATGTAACCTCCGACCTTCTTCAGGTGCATATTATCAAACTTCGAAATCTTTATGTCGAAATCAGGAATTTGTACGGAATTTCAAACTGAACCCTTTATTTAATTAATGAGGGAGATTGTTCTTGTTCCGTTAGCCATTACCGAGTGGAAGTCTTTAATAGAAAATCTAATTTTATTCTTAGTTAATGATTAGTGAACTTTCAAAATTTATATTTGAATATAAGAATTTTAAATATAAATACATATATATATATAAAATTACAGGAAATAAACTAAACAAACATTATAAATTATTTCGACCTAGATGGGTCTCATCAGATGTGTAAACAGCCACATTTCGGAACTGAATGATGAGAAAAAAATGTTACACACCGTCTTAAAATAGAGAAAAAAAAATGGAGGAAAAGGAAGAAGAAATTCCCGTTGATAATTGGTCGCTGTTAGAAAGAGGAGAAGGGGGAAGTAAGACGCAATGTTAGGTTAAATGGCCACGATGTTTAGTCGTGGTTTTCTGTGATATAATCGTAAAAAAGGAGGGAGGGAGAAGAGGGGGTGTTACTTAGAACTTATTTAATTTGATCTACAGGGTAGTTTGTTCTCGTTCAATACAAATTCCAGAGTTCGACAAGATGCACCTGAAAATGGGGCCGAAGATTACATTGTCCAAAACAGTCGTCAAATAATCCAAGATGAGAACAGTCGTCAAATAATCCAAGCAATATAAATTATCAATCCTCATCTAAAAAATTCCATAAGAAAAAGCAGAAAGTTTATTTTAAATTTTTTATTTTAATTTGAATTTACCCTAGACAAGGCGCATTGCCACCGAGACGTGAGGGGCTACCGTGGATTAGGGGCCAGAAATTATAGGGAGCATCCTAAGTGAGGAGTTGTGCAGCGAGAAAATTTCTGCATGTCAGTCGGGGAAATAGGGAGCAGGGAGAGAGTTTCAAAGGCTGGCAGCTCCAGGAAAGAAACTATTAGAGTAGAAAGCCCTCCAGCATCTGGGGACCGCCACAGTGAATGGATCGGACTTAACTGATTTTCGAGCCAGTTCATTGGAGCACATTCCATTGAAGTACTTGTAAAACAAGCACAGGAATACAATATTGCGGCGGCAGGACAGGTGTTGAAGCTTGCTGGATATTGATGGACCTATTAGATTAGCGACTTCTTTTTGGACCTTGTCTAAGAGGGAGAGACTAGTGGATTGTGCACCAGCCCAGATGTGACAACAGTACTTCATGCATAGGCTGATGGTGGCTTTGTAGATATATAGAACGTGAAGAGAAGTTTTCTAGCACGGTATAGGGAGCCCACTTTTTTTGCAGCAGCCTTGGCAATGTCTTCTATGTATTTGTTCCAATTCATGAATTCATGAATTCTGTGAATGTTAGGCTGAGGAGTTTGAACGTTGGACTCTCAGGTAGGGTGTTATTAGCCATAGTAATCAGTGGTTGAAAGGGTTTCTTGTAGTTGTTAAAGGAAAGGAGCTTTGTCTTAGCAGCATTAAATGTTACCATCCATTTATGTCTCCATTCAACTACGGATTCAGCCATTGCCTTGGATATGTGCATGTCTGCTTTTCCTACATATCGAGAATAGAGCATGGTGTCATCAGTAAATATGCCCATTTCAGACCAAATTCATCGAGAGGTCGTTTATGAAAATCAGGAACAATGGAGGTCCAAGAATCGATCCCTGGGCTACACCTGCATTCATGTCATGTTGCTTAAATGAACAGCCATCGAGGACAACCTGAATCTTTCTTTTGGACAGGAAGGATCTAATTATATTCATCTAGAAATATTATATGAATTAATTTTTATGAGAAGATCTTCATGCCAGACCCTGTCAAAGGCTTTGGATATATCAAGGGCTACCGCCCTAGCTTTTCGTACCTTGTCCAGTGTATACCATATATTCAGATACGACCGTTAGTATATCCGCTGTAGAACATGCTTGCCTAACTCCATACTGATGGTCAGAAAGAAGTTTAGCATTAATGAGATGGCGGGACTATCGCTTGCTTGATTAAAGATTCAAAGATTATAGCGAAAAGCGGGAGTAGACTGGTAGGGCGATAATTATAAGGGTCAGTTATATCACCTGAGTTCTTGAAGATTAGTACCACTGAGCCAATTTTCCAGCTATCAGGGAAGCAAAGTTCGGCAAGGCATTTGTTATAGAGTTTTGAGAGGATAGGAGCCAGCTCGTCAGAGCATTTCTTTATTACTATTATTGTGATAAGATCAGGCCCACACGCTTTGGAGGTGTCAAGGTTTTTTTTATGATATTCCGGACATTGGATCGGGGGATTAAGAGGTCATCAAGTGTTTATCTTTCCATGAGGATGAGGGGTACAGAAAGCAAGTAATTCCACCCTACCCCACCCATTTTATCTGAGAATGACCCATTGTGGAGGACTGATGGTATGGGGAAGGGTTAAGAAAGGAGAGGGAAAGAGGAAATAGAATAATATTAACTTGCCTCCCCATGAGGGTAGCGCTAGATACAGGATTGGTTTTTAATGTGAGGAAAATTCAGCTTCCTGAAAAGGGGAAGTCTGGATTGGAAAAAAAAAAAATGCCTGTATAGTCCTGACACTCTCACGAATGAGGACACATCAGGCAATAAATCCATTCCACCTCCGAAAAGAGGAGGTAATGCCAGGAAGGATGGCGTCCAAGACAGAACAGATACATTTTGAATTATTTGTTTGCAAAAATGTAACAAGTACAACTTTATAAATTAGGCACATCAAAAGTGTGTGGAGATCGGGGGTCATTCTCTTCACCATTTGTTCATCACTTCAGCAGTCACCACGATACCACATTTACTTTATGGATTATCCTATTTAAAATATCTCCAATGGTTTAAAATCAAATTTTATTTGCAAAAAATAGTTACAATTTCATTGGAAAAAATGGGAGTGGATAAACAAAAAAAAACACCCTAAAAAGAAAAAAAAAGCAAGGAAACAAAGTAAAATCAAGGTCAGGTTACTAAGACCCTCTCAGCCCTTTTTAAGAATAGATCGCCGCTGTTTTTCTGGTTTGTTTCGAATCGAAACACGTCAATCTCTAAGTGGGAATGGAAGCAAAAGAAATAGGGGTTGAATTTGGAAGAGGATACTGTTCTTCCAAGATAAAAAACAATTTGAGGCAAAAAATAATAAAAATTAATAGAGAGTAGACATCCTGGGGGATCTCTACTACAGAAAAATAAAAAAGGGAACAGGACTCACTCAGCTAGCTAAGAGACTACCTTCATCAGGGTGGGTTCTCAAAATGGACCCAGAACTGTGTACGCCATGCTCAGGCAGGAAACACATACTCATACACAAGTTTTTATCCTAGCCAAAATGCCAGAGATAAAAAAAAAAATTAAAAACAATAAAAAAAAAAAAATTAAAAAGAAAAAAAAATGGAGAAAACAGAATGCAGACAGTACAAAATGCCAGATATATAAAAAAAAAATTAAAAACAATAAAATAAAAAAAAAAATTAAAAAGAAAAAAAAAATGGAGAAAACAGAATGCAGACAGTACAAAATGCCAGATATAAAAAAAAAAAAATTAAAAACAATAAAAAAAAAAAAAAAATGGAGAAAACAGAATGCAGACAGTACAAAATGCCAGATATATAAAAAAAAAATTAAAAACAATAAAAAAAAAAAAATTAAAAAGAAAAAAAAATGGAGAAAACAGAATGCAGACAGTACAAAATGCCAGATATAAAAACAATAAAAAAAAAAAAAAATTAAAAAGAAAAAAATGGAGAAAACAGAATGCAGACAGTACAAAATGCCAGATATATAAAAAAAAAATTAAAAACAAGAAAAAAAAAAAAAAATTAAAAAGAAAAAAAAATTAAAAAGAAAAAAAAATGGAGAAAACAGAATGCAGACAGTACAAAATGAGAATGCAAGCTGTGGTCACTCGCTCGTCTTCCCAAATGCTGCTTTCCATAATCGATTATTAATTGTTTATCAAGTTTTCTTTATTAAGTTTTCACTTCTATTTTAAATAATATATACTAGCGAAAATATGTTTTGCTAGTATATAAGACACATGCACATATACTACACTGCCTCCTCCACAAAGGAGGAGGTAATGGCTGCGAGAATAGCATCAGTGAAAGTTAGTACATTAGTGTTAAAAAAATTTTCTCGCCCTTTTGGCTGAAATCAGAGTGTAGTATCTGTTCCGATGGATGCTACACTCCATAGACCGGTACCGTTTTGGCCTTCGGGCCTTGATTCCGCCGGTCTTAGGGATTGTTCTGTGCAGTTCTAGGAGGTCTACCCTCCCAGGCTTTGCCTTCTCACCCTTTGAGAAGGGGTTAGTTTATTGCTAATCGCCTGAGGCGCTTCTATCGGGGAATGCCGACGGGGCTGCCCAGGCATTTTTTGTAGGCCAGAGTGCTCAACCTCTCGAGTGCTGGTTTTTCAGTCTCACTTTCCGACTTTGTGTTACATCTTAGCACTGTGGGAGGGAGATAAAAAAAAAATTAGTCTAAAATAGTATAGTAACAGAATTAAGCATTGAAAGATTGTAATAGTATAGTTTCGGCTTCAGCTAGACAGATACCAAATCTCCATTGGTAATAGACTAGCAAATATATGCTCCTTCTGTTCACATATTTTTGCTAGTTGGAAGCAGAACAGATACTACACTCCCTCCATACCTCTCAAAAAAGGAGGAGGTAATGCCAGGGAGGATGGTATCATGACAACAGAGCAGATACTACACTACACTATGCCCCTGAATTGAGCATTTAAAGATAGTACATTAGTATAGAATAGTATATACTATACAGCAATTGAAATTCTAAAATAAAAATCGTTGGAAACGGTTATTAGAAATGAGGAATATAAACATCGAAACGTTTTCATATTCCTCATTTCTAATAACCGTTTCCAACGATTTTTATTTTAAAATTTCAATTGTTGAAACAACACGAGAAACACCCGTGTCTGACGTTCTTCAACTTGTTCTTACGGATCTATTTTCCTTTGTCGTCATCACTCGTCCATTTGTGAAACATCGAAACGTTTTCATATTCCTCATTTAAAAACACCCGATCGGCAGAGAAGGACGTTTGTTTTGTTTTTTATTCGCGACCAGCTGCAGAGCCTAGTGGCGACTGTACCTAGTACTGAAGAACTGTTTGTGTGTGGTGACTGGAATGGACATATTGGTTCCACTCCTTGCGGTTATGAAGAAGTACATGGTGGACATGCTATTGGTATGAGGAATGCTGGAGGAGAAAGACTACTCGAGTTTGCTGTTGCTAATAATCTAGTGATTGGCAACTCGGTGTTCGAAAAGAGGCCTAAACACCTAGTTACATACCAATCTGGAGGAATCATGACCCAAATAGACTACATACTATTCCGGCGCAGCTTCAGGAGACGTGTCACAAATGTCAGAGTCAGCCTGGGTGAAGAATGTGTATCTCAACACAATCTGCTATTATGTGATCTCAAGGCAGAAGCTTCCCGCAAATGCAAACACAAGTTTACACCACGCATAAAACTGTGGAAGCTGAAGGATCCAATCATTCAGGTTAAATTTGCTGAGAGATTTGTTTCTTCACATCGGGATACACGGACAGTGAGTGTTGAAGAGCACTGGAAGAGGCTCAAGGATGGATTGAATGATGCAGCGACGGAGGTGTGTGGAGTGTCATCCAAGCACAATTGGAGGAAACAAACCTGGTGGTGGAATGAGATTGTTGATCAAGCTGTTAGAGAGAAGAGGCGATGCTACAGAACATGGAAAACAGGAGGTAGTAGGGAAGCATACAATGGAGCCAAGCGTACTGCTAAAGCTGCTGTACACCACGCTAAGTCAGAGGCTGATAAAGAGATTTTTCTCAAAATAAATCCCAAGTCAAGTGACATTTACAAGCTCGCAAAACAGATGCGCCATGACAATCAAGATGTCTTGGGTGAAAAACCTATAAGGAACGACTCTGGTGAACTCTCATTGGATGATGAAGCGGAAAAACAGTCATGGAAACAGCACTACGAACGCTTGCTGAACGTTGAATTTCCATGGAACCCCGATGAGCTGACTTATGAACCTCCTATAGAAGGTCCTAGTACCCCCATTACCCAGGAGATGATCACTGAAGCAATACGTAAAATGGGAGCTGATAAAGCAGCTGGGCCATCTGGTATAGTTGCTGAGATGCTCAAACCAACCGGTGAACTAGGGGCCAGTTTGGTGCATGAACTGATTGAAGCCATCATCAGAGAAGCATGCATACCTAAGGAATGGGAAGACAGCATTATAGTAAGTCTGTACAAAGGTAAAGGCAGTGCATTAAATAGAGGTAACTACCGTGGACTCAAGCTCATTGATCAGGTCATGAAAGTCCTGGAAAGAGTTGTTGAACAGCTGATCAGACAACAAATACAGATTGCTGATATGCAATTTGGCTTCCCGTGGGAGCTGCTATATGCCGATGACCTAGCGATCATTGATACTTCACTTCAGTCACTCAAGGAACGTCTGGATAGATGGAAGAGTAGCATGGAGGAGAAAGGTCTCAGAGTCAACATTCATGATCGCAGGTCCAAACCTCAGCTTACTACAGAAAACAGGAAAATACCCGTGTGCTGTATGTCTGAAAGGAACTGGCAGCAACTCAATCATCTGCACTCACTGTTCAGGTTGGGTCCATAAAAGGTTCAGTGGCATAAAGGGCTCTCTCAAAGCAGATCCTCACTTTAAGTGCTTACGTTGCACCGGCACGGCAAGACCAATAGATGGCAGACCACTGACGGAGATGGATACTGGTGACAACAAGCTGGAAGTAGTGACAGACTTTTGTTATCTTAGAGATGTGCTGTCATCAGGTGGAGGCTGTGAACTCGCGGCAGCTACACGTTGCAAGTGTGCCTGGAAAAAGTTTAGAGAGCTGCTACCAATCCTGACAAACAAACACCTGCCAACAACTACGAGAGGGCGTGTATACTCCTCATGTGTCAGAAGTGTGCTGTTGTATGGCTCAGAAACTTGGGCTGTCTCTGCTGGCATACTAAGGAAGCTGCACCGTAATGACAGGGCAATGGTCAGATGGATCTGTTTGGTGAGGCCTGAACAGTACGTTTCTTTTGAATCCCTGCTCTCACAGGTCGACTTGAAAAGCCTTGCGGACATCATGCGAAAGAACAGACTGCGTTGGTCGGGTCACATTGAGCGTAGCGAAGGCTGGATTGCTAAAGTCCGACAGTTGAATGTGCCAACAGAGAACATCACCACTGGCAGACCCAAGTTGACTTGGGAGGACGTAGTCAAACGTGATAGGAAAGTCATGGGTATGGATTCCATCAAGCCTTGCCAAAGACAGGAGTGGAGAAGAAGACTTAGATTTCGAGACTAGACAATCAGGCCCCACCATCATCAGAGGATTAATTGTGGCCTGATTCAACAAATAAACCGGTTGATGATGATGATGATTTCATAATAAATACAATAGTCTTAATAGTATAGTTTTGGCTTCAGACAAACAGACAGACAGATACCAAATCTCCATTAATAATAGATATGAAATAGTTAGAAATATGTTGCCGTAACCATTATTTCCTTTCATTCATCCCCTTATATTTAAAAATTTTTTATTTTATTTTTTATCATAGTTCACCCCAAACAAGGCAGGCCACCACTGTAGGCGTAAGTGGCTACTGAGAAAGAAAAAGGGGGGTATTCAACCTAAATTAGGAGCCGCGCAGCAAGATGTCTGTTTACGTTGGTTTTAAATTTGTGTATGTCAGTAGTGTCAGGAAAGCAGGAAGCAGGGAGGGAGTTCCAGAGTCCAGCAGCACGAGGAAAGAAGCTTTTGGGGTAGAAAGCTCTACGGCATCTGGGGACATCCACAGTGTATGGATGGGATTTGGCAGATTGTTGGGTTGGTCTAGTAAATTTACGTTGTGGGGGCACCAGAGCAGCAAGCTCATCAGAGCACAATCCATTGAAGTACTTGTAAAACAGGCACAATGAAGCGACAATGGGACAGAGGCTGGAACTTGGTGGATAGTGAAGGACCTATCAAGTTGACGACTCTTTTTTGGACCTTGTCTAAGAGGGAGAGACTAGCGGATGATGCACCAGCCCAGCTTAATTCTTGTTTAAGTTTCTATCAATCCCTGGTTGTTTAGAGACAGTTTGGCTGTATGATTAGTGGGTCAAGTGATGAATTATTATCAAGGTGAAATCGGATGGTCTGGCAAAATAGTTACGCCGGCAAGACTCCGAAAGCAAGGATGTTGGAAAATCAGTGTTACTCCTGTGTCCGTCTTCCTGATGTGTTAGGTTTAGTAAATACCCAATTATGAATTGACTTTGCATTCAGCTTAAAGGTCGCTAATAGAGAAAATAAAAATGTCACTTGAGAATGGATTACCTGTAGTGCCGTCATGCTGGGTCGGAACTGGTTCCGTAATCCCATGTTGAACATCAAATACTTGAGAATGAGGAAAGCTGATTCTTCATCCATCTGGAAAGGACAAGCGGAAAAATAATGAGCAGGACGAGATAGAGTTTGAAACTTTGCGTGGTTTTATTGTGTCAATTTTATATTTGAGGAAATATTTGATTCTATACCAGCTGTTCCTGTCTGCTGGGAATTTTTTGTTTGAACCAAAAGACTTTTTAAAACTAAGGTTCAAATGTAGTAGAGAAGCGTTTGAATACCTCATCAGCTTTCGATCAATCTCTCTCTCTCTTTCTATTATTATCTCATCAGCTTTTGATCTCTCTCTCTCTCTCTCTCTTTCTATTATTATCTCATCAGCTTTTGATCTCTGTCTCTCTCTCTCTCTATTATTATCTCATCAGCTTTTGATCTCTGTCTCTCTCTCTCTCTATTATTATCTCATCAGCTTTTGATCTCTGTCTCTCTCTCTCTCTATTATTATCTCATCAGCTTTTGATCTCTGTCTCTCTCTCTCTCTCTCTCTCTCTCTCTATTATTATCTCATCAGCTTTCGATCTCTCTCTCTCTCTCTCTCTCTCTCTCTATTATTACCTCATCAGCTTTCGATCTCTCTCTCTCTCTCTATTATTACCTCATCAGCTTTCGATCTCTCTCTCTCTCTATTATTATCTCATCAGCTTTTGATCTCTCTCTCTCTCTCTCTCTCTCTCTCTATTATTATCTCATCAGCTTTCGATCTCTCTCTCTCTCTATTATTATCTCATCAGCTTTCGATCTCTGTCTCTCTCTTTCTATTATTATCTGAGTAGAGTTTGGAAGGAAGTAGAGCAGGAGAGCAATTGAAATAAATCTATTAATCTTTCCTTAAAAAAAAGCTATAATATATAATATAGATAGTGTGTGAAAAGTAAAAGAAATTCCCCACCATTAGAATAGCCTCGTTTTTGATTTCAAGTTTTTTGCTTAGTATAGGCCTAATGTTTAGAAAATATATGTGGCCATTTAAAAACAACAAAATAAATGTATATATGATTACTATATAGTCTAGCAATGAGTCATGTATGTATAATGATTATTTGTAAGGCCGTGTAATGTCCAGTCATAGACGCTGTGAGGATGATGGTTTATTGTTGCAGACAAGGAAACTGCAATGATTGATGGCTAGCTGGAGTTGCTATGCATATGTGTGTCTCTGGTTAAGAGTATGTAATTATAACAGTCAGGAAAAGAGACAAAGTTTAGTAATACTAAAGGTAAAAATATTTTAATGGTATTTAATTAAATTTTAATGGTATTTAATTAAATTTTAATGGTATTTAATTAAATTTGTGTATAATTTTAATGGTTGATAATCAAGTTTTTGAATGCCGTGATCTAATGATAAGTGCTTTTTCTTCTAATGTTCAGAGACTGCAAGATGTTTTTCAATGATGTAAGTGAATCAGTAATTATGTCTCTGTAACAACGAAAGCAATTAAAAAAAAATTTAAATGGAAAGACTTCAAAAAAGAAATTTGCAATTAAATATAATTTATGTGTATTAAAATTGTTTTTATGTAGAACTGGAAAGAAGAAAGTACCTATTCAGTGTGCAGCCATTTGCAATCACTGCTGCTTACAGCTTTAGAGTAACACATCATTTAAATAATTGTTATAAATCAAAAATGTTTACCTACAAGTATGATAAACAAATAATTTTGAGAAATAAAAAGGCTAATATTTATGTAAAAAGAAATAATTGCTTATCTGATAACTAAATTATATTAAACAAAATGATTAAATTGTTTTTATTAATGACATAAGCTGATTTTTCTTTTTATGACATTAGTGAATAATGTCTCCATGTTATCAATCTTCCGAACCGGAATAATTCATTTTCAAAAAACAAAGTAATTTTATTTTTAGATCAAAGAACATGGTACAAAAATTTGCTAGTCAAAATTAAGTATCGATTTGTCAGATGAATTGCTATATGGGTCTAAGTTTGAAAATCTGACTGACTTAATTTTATATATTGGATAATTGATACTGCAACATGTGATTGGGTTTTCTTTGGAGAGGGAGGGATTCTTCATTCTCCTCCCCTAAAAAAAAAAATCGCTACCTAAATGAAAAAAATGAAGAAATTGTGTTAGATATTTTTTGTAGTGTGTGTGTGTTTGTGTTGGGAGGATGTTACTTGGGAGGTAAAAAAAAGAAGGAATTTGCTATGCAAGGTTTGTGCGTGTGTGTGAGGGGGGCACCATAACTTAATCCAATGTTATCTCCGATATTATAAATAAATAAAAAAAGAAAAAAAATGAAAGAAAAAGAAAAAAAATGAAAGAAAAAGAAAAAAAATGAAAGAAAAAGAAAAAAAATGAAAGAAAAAGAAAAAAATTTTCTATGCAAGTTTTTTTGTTTTGTTTAAGGGGGAACGTTGGCCGGTATGATTGCTGGCCAGAGCCAGTTTTGTATAACCATGTCGGTCTTCTGGATACTTACGTGAATAAGAAGCATTCCAGCAATAAAACTAAGTCCCTGACAGTAACCAACTTCTGTGTCGACAAGGCTGTATGCTTTAAGGAGATTGAAAAGGGCCAGTTGCCCCGGCCCCAGTTGTGTACGGAAATAGGGGTGCTTAGGAAATGTCCGCCCTATAAAATAAAATGAAGAGAAAATTTATGTTTAGTCATTACAGATTTGGAATAACATCTTGCTTTTCCAACTGAGATCACGTTAACCAATTTTCAGTGATGTGGAGGGAATCATAAATCGGAAACTGAATCTGTTTTTTCTTGGCTGGCACAAGGTCATTCATTATATTACAATGATGAAATACCAAACAGGCAGTTGTAAGTATGTTGGATAATATAAGAGAGGGAGGGATACAAGTTGTCTATCTTTCCATGACTATGTCAGGAGATGGTGACGTCATAGTTGAATGTGAGTAAGGTGACGACTTCTGTTTTCCAGTTTGCTTCCTCCCTTTTGATCTAGACTTTGGCGAAGTCGGACATGTCCACCCACGGCTTGTGTCTAGGCCACTAAGAGTATCGAATACACCCCCCCCCCTCCCCTTGGGTTATTAAAACAATCATGGTTCACTGAAATTGATTTTCCAGAGAGCTCCAATAAACTAGTTAACCTAATCTGTGTGGCCCCGTGTTTTATTTTGAGAACAGTTTATTTCAGTATGACGAACACCCTTCAAATCAAAGATGGCAAACTGGGAGACTACACTGTCATCAAATGAAGAATCGAGTCCAGTTCAGGTATAGGACAAAATTAATTTGTGGAGCCCCTTCACCCAGACAACAGGTATGTCTAATCTATCTATATACTAAAACTTTGATAATCTTGTTAGCTTACTTATTTGCCTGTTGAATGTTTTAGATGCAAGAGGAACAGTGAATTAGACAAGTGGTAGGAGGAAGGGAGCAGAAGCAGTAGCATAAGAGCAAGCGAGTAAGAGGATGATGTAAATCAATGTTGTAAATAAAGAAAAAAATCGAAAGTAGCGGCAGCTTTTGTTTGCCGATGACAGATGAATAAGATAAAATATCTATTTACCATAACAATCAGATAAGAGCAATAAATGTATACACTCATGTAAAATGTACTAACATTGACCAAATGGGTAATCGTTCGCCTAATAATACTCATGGTATGGTTCGGTAGTTTTGTTTTACGGCATATCAACCCTTTTTGGGTTATTTAATGCCGAATCTGGTCATTATAGTAAAAGTTTTTATGCTTCTAAGTTCTTTATATCTTCAAATGTTTAATCATCGTTTTTGGTTTGGTAGTTTTGTTTTACGGCATATCAACCCTTTTTGGGTTATTTAATGCCGAATCTGGTCATTATAGTAAAAGATTTATGCTTCAAGTTCTAAAAATAAAATAAAAAAGGGGAGGGAGAAAGGGAGAGGGGCTGTTGTTTTTGTTTTTGGTTTTGTAGAACATAATTAAGTTTTACAAAAAAAAAAAAAAGAAAACGTCAATGTAGGTGAATTTCATCTCAGGGAGCCACAGGGCAGCCTGATCTGGTATCACCAGATGGTATGGTTCGCCTAATAATACTCATGGTATGGCCTGCCCAATAATACTCATGGTATGGCCTGCCCAATAATACTCATGGTATGGCCTGCCCAATAATACTCATGGTAGGGTCCGCCCAATAATACTCATGGTAGGGTCCGCCCAATAATACTCATGGTAGGGTCCGCCCAATAATACTCATGGTAGGGTCCGCCCAATAATACTCATGGTAGGGTCCGCCCAATAATACTCATGGTAGGGTCCGCCCAATAATACTCATGGTAGGGTCCGCCCAATAATACTCATGGTAGGGTCCGCCCAATAATACTCATGGTAGGGTCCGCCCAATAATACTCATGGTAGGGTCCGCCCAATAATACTCATGGTAGGGTCCGCCCAATAATACTCATGGTAGGGTCCGCCCAATAATACTCATGGTAGGGTCCGCCCAATAATACTCATGGTAGGGTCCGCCCAATAATACTCATGGTAGGGTCCGCCCAATAATACTCATGGTAGGGTCCGCCCAATAATACTCATGGTAGGGTCCGCCCAATAATACTCATGGTAGGGTCCGCCCAATAATACTCATGGTAGGGTCCGCCCAATAATACTCATGGTAGGGTCCGCCCAATAATACTCATGGTAGGGTCTGCCCAATAATACTCATGGTAGGGTCCGCCCAATAATACTCATGGTAGGGTCCGCCCAATAATACTCATGGTAGGGTCCGCCCAATCATACTCATGGTATGGTCCGCCCAATCATACTCATGGTATGGTCCGCCCAATCATACTCATGGTAGGGTCCGCCCAATAATACTCATGGTAGGGTCCGCCCAATAATACTCATGGTAGGGTCCGCCCAATAATACTCATGGTAGGGTCCGCCCAATAATACTCATGGTAGGGTCCGCCCAATAATACTCATGGTAGGGTCCGCCCAATAATACTCATGGTAGGGTCTGCCCAATAATACTCATGGTAGGGTCCGCCCAATAATACTCATGGTAGGGTCCGCCCAATAATACTCATGGTAGGGTCCGCCCAATAATACTCATGGTAGGGTCCGCCCAATAATACTCATGGTAGGGTCCGCCCAATAATACTCATGGTAGGGTCTGCCCAATAATACTCATGGTAGGGTCCGCCCAATAATACTCATGGTAGGGTCCGCCCAATAATACTCATGGTAGGGTCCGCCCAATAATACTCATGGTAGGGTCCGCCCAATAATACTCATGGTAGGGTCCGCCCAATAATACTCATGGTAGGGTCCGCCCAATAATACTCATGGTAGGGTCCGCCCAATCATACTCATGGTATAGTCCGCCCAATAATACTCATGGTATGGTCCGCCCAATAATACTCATATTATGGTCCGTCCAATAATACTCATATTATGGTCCGTCCAATAATACTCATATTATGGTCCGTCCAATAATACTCATATTATGGTCCGTCCAATAATATGTATGTTATGGTTCATCCAACAATACTTACATTATGGGTTGGCCAAAAATACGTATGGTTAATATAATAATACGTATGATATGGTTCGCCTAATAATACGTATGATATGGTTCGCCTAATAATACGTATGATATGGTTCGCCTAATAATACGTATGATATGGTTCGCCTAATAATACGTATGATATGGTTCGGCTAATAATACATATGATATGGTTCGCCTAACAACACTTATGGCATGGTTCGTCTAACAACACTTATGGCATGGTTCGTTCAACAACACTTATGGCATGGTTCGTCTAACAACACTTATGGCATGGTTCGTCTAACAACACTTATGGCATGGTTCGTCTAACAACACTTATGGTATGGTTCGCCTAGTAATACTTCTGGTATGGTTCGCCTAGTAATACTTCTGGTATGGTTCGCCTAGTAATATTTCTGGTATTGTTCACCTAGTAATACTTCTGGTATGGTTCGCCTAGTAATACTTCTGGTATGGGGCGTCTAACAACACGTATGGCACGGTTCGGCTAACAACACGTATGGCACGGTTCGTCTAACAACACTTATGGCACGGGTCGTCTAACAACACTTATGGTATGGTTCGCCTAGTAATACTTATGGTATGGTTCGCCTAGTAATACTTCTGGTATGGTTCGCCTAGTAATATTTCTGGTATGGGTCGCCTAGTAATACTTCTGGTATGGGTCGCCTAGTAATACTTCTGGTATGGGGCGTCTAACAACACGTATGGCACGGTTCGGCTAACAACACGTATGGCACGGTTCGTCTAACAACACTTATGGCACGGGTCGTCTAACAACACTTATGGTATGGTTCGCCTAGTAATACTTCTGGTATGGTTCGCCTAGTAATACTTCTGGTATGGTTCACCTAGTAATACTTCTGGTATGGTTCGCCTAGTAATACTTCTGGTATGGTTCACCTAGTAATACTTCTGGTATGGTTCACCTAGTAATACTTCTGGTATGGGGCGTCTAACAACACGTATGGCACGGTTCGTCTAACAACACGTATGGCACGGTTTGTCTAACAACACTTATGGCACGGGTCGTCTAACAACACTTATGGTATGGTTCGCCTAGTAATACTTATGGTATGGTTCTGCCTAGTAATACTTCTGGTATGGTTCGCCTAGTAATATTTCTGGTATGGGTCGCCTGGTAATACTTCTGGTATGGGTCACCTAGTAATACTTCTGGTATGGGGCGTCTAACAACACGTATGGCACGGTTCGGCTAACAACACGTATGGCACGGTTCGTCTAACAACACTTATGGCACGGGTCGTCTAACAACACTTATGGTATGGTTCGCCTAGTAATACTTCTGGTATGGTTTGCCTAGTAATATTTCTGGTATGGGTCGCCTAGTAATACTTCTGGTATGGGTCGCCTAGTAATACTTCTGGTATGGGGCGTCTAACAACACGTATGGCACGGTTCGGCTAACAACACGTATGGCACGGTTCGTCTAACAACACGTATGGCACGGTTCGCCTAGTAATATTTCTGGTATGGTTCACCTAGTAATACTTCTGGTATGGTTCGCCTAGTAATACTTCTGGTATGGTTCGCCTAGTAATACTTCTGGTATGGGTCACCTAGTAATACTTCTGGTATGGTTCGCCTAACAACACTTATGGCATGGTTCGTCTAACAACACTTATGGCATGGGTAGTTTAACAACACTTATGGCATGGTTCGTCTAACAACACTTATGGCATGGTTCGTCTAACAACACTTATGGTATGGTTCGCCTAGTAATACTTCTTGTATGGTTCGCCTAGTAATACTTCTGGTATGGTTCGCCTAGTAATACTTATGGTATGGTTCACCTAGTAATACTTCTGGTATGGTTCACCTAATAATACTCAAAATCCAATACTTAATATTCTTTGTCTCTCCCTCACCTTGTGATACTGTCTTGTCTGAACATTTTAGGATTTGCTTTTTTGTATAAACACGTCCAGCACGAAATCTCAATAAAAGGAATCTTATTGGCAGACACGATATGTCGGCTGGGTCATGCCCATTGCTGTCAACCAGGAGAATTAATTTATGAAGCAACTTCCCAGCTCCCTTACAGGGTTTGAAAAAGCGATGTGGTGAACAAAGAAAAACCTGACTGATGATGGTTAAAGCTGACGGGAAACCGAACCTGGGCCCCTAAATCACCGTTGGACTAGCGAGTGGCTAGAGATCACCGAATTGTTGACTTTAAATCGTCAGGCTTGGTCAGCCTTTGTGAGGGACGCAAGGGTGGATGGAATCGGCTCAACTCACTCCGGGTGAATGCGGTTTCAAGTGCAAGTATTAACAGACACAGTCGGAGAGTTTGAATTATTTGAATTCTTTGAATTATTTGAATTATTATTCAGTCCACTATTTTAATATTGGTTGTTATTTTCATAATGTTTCAACCAATGTAACCGCTGACCCTCTTCAGGTACATCTTTATGTCGAACTCCAGAACCTATATGGAATTGTAAAACTGAACTCTTCATTTAATTCACGAGGTAGATTATCCTCGTTCCATCAACCATGACTGAGTAGAAATGTTAATTTTCCTTTGTTATTCTTAGTTGTTATCGCCTGTAGTGTGGATTGAACCTTCAACCTCCAAAAAACCTTAGAACTGATTGTTAGTCGACGCCATTAACTGTTGCATTACAGGTCCATGAGAATAGTAGTTTGAATAATCCAAATTATCAATCTTCATCTCAAAAAACCCAAAACAGCAGAATAGATTGTATTATGTCTTTAGCCGTACTTGCATTTTCTATTGAATATTGCGTTAATAACAGATACAGGTTTTTTCTGTTTTTAAAACTCTTATGGCTTGAGATATTAAAAAAAAAGAGATATTGAATTACCGAGGTCAATTAAAATGGCGTGCTGATGTGTGGTTAATCTTCTCATAAGGTCGTCATATGCCACATCATCTAAACCACTGCCTGTGCTCATCATAGGCGATTTTAGCAGGTTCTGTTCAACCAATAATTGCCAAATGCCGCCACGTCGAGTTTTAGGGACGCCTGCAAAAGAAGAACCAAACAGAATAAAAAAACTAAAAAATTTGGACAATTTTGAATTCAAACAAAAACAATTTCACAAAGAGTTGACGTCTGTGAACATACAATTATTTACAGGTTTCAGACTATTGCACGCATCTTAGTTGCTATGTTCACAATGTTCCGGCTTTTGTCCTCTACGGTCTACGTCACTTTTTTTGTTTTTTTACTAATTGGTCACCACTTATCAAGGCCCAGGGGCCACTCGAGGATAAGGGTTAAAAAAATTGTCAGGTGGACGATGAATGCCATCATACAAGGATTATAAACAACGGGTGGAATCGGCAGAATATTTTTTAAAAAAAGAATTGATTATCCAAGAGGATGATCAACAAGTATTTGTCTGCATTAGACTTGAAGACAACAATGTTGTAGTCGGATGGGAAGCAGCTTTGTGATATTTTGTTCCACAGATGGAACGCTCTAAGAAAGAAACTTTGTTCATGGAAGTTCTGCTTGGCTTTTGGGAGAGAGAGAGAGAGAGAGAGAGAGAGAGAGAGAGAGAGAGAGAGAGAGAGAGTGAGGGAGGAAGGAAGGATATCTGTTGTGGTTGTAGCCAGGCAAGTCCTTGCTGTGAATGTTTTACTTGGAGAATGAGAACTGAGGGAACAAAGTAAGGGAAGCGATGGTTACAGGGCTGCCGAAAATGCATCCATGGTGCATTTTCTACTCTGCATTGGTTTGGGTGAACACTAGATGGTAATACAAAACATTTTTTTTTTTAAATTTAAAAAAAATCATTCACTAAGTATATACTTAGTAGAAGTTTTCGTTTTTGAAGATACGTCCTCCTTCCACATTTTTTGTTGTGAGCGACACTTTTGGAATAGTTGGTAATGGTCAACTTTGTGAGAGAAATTCAAAATAAAAAGTAAAAGAAAAAACACATTTTTCTTTTTTAGAAATTAAGTTTAAGGAGGAGGGGGGAAATTGTCTTTTGTTGTAGTCGTTAACCCTCCAGCAATGATGAAGACAACATTCCGAAACATGAATATAACAATATCATCAGTTTATAAACATTATTAAACAGAAAAACAAAATATTCAAATCCTTACATTATTTATTCACTCATTCAGTCAACGATTTATTGGGTAAAGCATTATGAATAATATACGAAAAAAAATAACTTGCGTTTTCATGTTCTTAGATTATAAGACCAATTTTTCTATATAATTGTATATCTATATGTGCAGGTGGCATCGTGATTATCGATAATGTCAAGTTAAAATTCTGTTGAATTATTTGCATTAATGCCCGGAGAAAAAAGATGAATCTGTATCTCCATTTGCTCCAGATATGGAAGAAACACTATACATATAAAAAGAGAGAGAAGTCTCTTTTTTATCTCTGGTATGACATCTGTGAAGAGTTCTTACAAAGGAAGATAGCTTAACTGAGATAACTTATAACTGACTATTCCAAGAGATCGATTGATTGATTTTATTTTGTTTTATAGCTCATCAACCATTGTTGGGTCATTTAGAACCAAGAAGGTTATATTTAGAATGCTTCTTTTTGTGAAGGTGTTTTTGAAGTTTTGGATATTATTCACCATTTTGCCAATTTTCGTTTTTTTTTATGACGTTTAAGATATTATCTGAGTCATTCATTTGCTTGGTAATAAGGTAATTGACTTCTTTTTTTCTCAGTCGGCGGTGCATTCATTTTTAAGCAAATTGGTTGATGGTTCCATTTTATGTCACGTCAAGTCCTTTCGGAGCATTCAGTTTTGAACTCGGTCATTCCTGTAAATGCTTTGAGTTCCCAATATCTTCAAATATTTATAAATTAAGTTGCCCTGCAGGTCCATATTTTTGAAACAAACAGCCTGCAAATGATAGAATCCATCAAACCCACAAATGGACCCCGACAGTCAATACCATTCTGGGTCAGAGCAAACCTGGGAGGACTATTCCAAGGGAGATAACTTATAACATTCCAAGGGAGATAACTTATAACATTCCAAGGGAGATAACTTATAACATTCCAAGGGAGACAAAGTTTCATGATGCAGTTAACATTGAACTGCTAAAGTAGAAATTTACAGGGATGAAACTAATTTTAATGAGAAAGAGTGTCCAGACCCTTGCTGCTGGTTAAGTAGGTTTCTTCACATCATCTTGATATGTAGATCTAACATTATCATTACAACAAATAGGATGGAAATCTTACCTCTGAGGACACTGTGTCTCTCCACAATCTTCTACCTTCTGTAATGTTTACTAGAGTATTTCATTTATCTCCTCGCCAAGAAGCAAGACACAAGGTCAGGTGTGGGTTTTGATAAAAGTGTTTCTGTAGAATGAACTGGATTCGAACCCGGCACACCCAGGTCCTCAATCTGCATCGTTAACCACTTACACCCCCCCCCCCCCTGTTTACTAGAGTATGAATCATTTCCTTGTGACGTCGGGTGTTGATAGCAAAGTCACTGCAGTTCAAATCACTGACAATAGCCTTAATCGATGTTACTTTCGGTCGACCTCTCTTCATATCAGTTAGGGTTCAAGCTTCTTTTAGGGCAATTCGTAATGGAATATCTTCACTCAGTTTCGTGACATGCCTCACAAAATTCTTGAGACTAGATAATATTACTATTCCTCATCAAAAAACAAACAAAAAATACATCCAAACAAACAAAAAAACATTCAAACAAAAAAACATTCAAATAAACAAAAAAAAATTCAAATAAACAAAAAAAACATTCAAACAAACAAAAAAACATTCAAATAAACAAAAAAACATTCAAATAAACAAAAAAAAAACATTCAAACAAACAAAAAATACATTCAAACAAACAAAAAATACATTCAAACAAAAAAACATTCAAATAAACAAAAAAAACATTTAAACAAACAAAAAAACATTCAAACAAAAAAACATTCAAACAAACAAAAAATACATCCAAACAAACAAAAAAACATTCAAACAAAAAAACATTCAAATAAACAAAAATAACATTCAAACAAACAAAAAATACATTCAAACAAAAAAACATTCAAATAAACAAAAAAACCATTCAAACAAACAAAAAATACATTCAAACAAAAAAACATTCAAATAAACAAAAAAACATTCAAACAAAAAACATTCAAATAAACAAAAAAAACATTCACACAAACAAAAAATACATCCAAACAAACAAAAAAACATTCAAACAAAAAAAATACATTCAAACAAAAAAAAAAATACATTCAAACAAACAAAAAATACATTCAAACAAAAAAACATTCAAACAAAAAAAACATTCAAACAAACAAAAAAAAACATTCAAACAAATAAAAAAAACATTCAAACAAACAAAAAAACATTCAAACAAACAAAAAAACATTCAAATAAACAAAAAAAACATTCAAACAAACAAAAAAACATTCAAACAAATAAAAAAAACATTCAAACAAATAAAAAAAACATTCAAACAAACAAAAAAACATTCACACAAACAAAAAAACATTCAAACATCATCTTATACTCACCTTGTTTGATGCAGTCTTCAAGTATCTTAGGATCAAACTGTGTGCTTTTCCGGTCTGTGTTATGAAGCATTATGTCCCAAACTTTTGTGACCTCCTTCAGACAGGGCGTGATTTCCTCATAGTCCAGATTCTGTCGTTTTTGTTGAATTTCATCTTGCCTTGCTGGAATAAAAAAAACAACAATCATATAGATAGTTTTGTTCGTTTTTATGGCATATCAACATTTGGGGGGGGGGGGGATTATTTAATGCTGAAATAATACATATTTGAAACGATTCACTGAACGCAAGTTGTTAATTCATCCATAGCTGGGGAGAAGTGGGTTCATGCCTTTCCCAATGGTATTGTAGTATAAGCGAATGTAATAGATCTGACTTGATTTGAACCTGGGTTAGCCGATTTCATAGTCTGGATCAGTATCCATTAAACCAGATATGTCAAACTCAGAATCCGCCGAGGGTCATGATTAATTGAAGTCGTTTAATGAAAATTAAATACGTAAACTTAGAAACATACAATATACGCACAAACGATTTTCGTTACATTCACGAACGCAAAGTGACAAAGTAGTTAACCAAAAGAAAAAATAACGAAATTTTTAAACTGCAAAGATTTGTATGCA
The DNA here is from genome assembly GCA_963556195.1 of Sepiola atlantica. NCBI lineage: Eukaryota > Metazoa > Mollusca > Cephalopoda > Sepiida > Sepiolidae > Sepiola > Sepiola atlantica. The sequence goes on along the minus strand of OY744521.1, from coordinate 7,410,850 downwards.
GCTCAAGTAATAAATTTTGCAATCGATAAAATTTTAAGTGTAAAAAAAATACAAGAAACATTTTGAATAATGAAAAGCAAACCGATTTTCAGTGACCGACGCACGTTTATCCAGTTTAAATTATAATATGAAATTTTGGGATATCACATTATAATATATGTCCACTACGATTTTGCAAAGATTTCTTTACCTGAAGAAATCGACTAACATAAAAACGCATGATCATAGTGAACTTATATGTTAGTATTACTATTATCTATTAAAAAATATTTAACACCATTTTCACCAGAAAAGAATCTAACCCACTACTTATGTATATACAGGGTGAGGCTAAAGGCTAGATCCATGGACAAGCTACTATATAGATACTTTTCATTTTTGATATAATTTTAATCATAGGTTGCAGGTTTTAGTGGCGTATGCAAATGGCAGATGTTACAGGTGTTAGATGCTCGGTCAAAGGAAAAATGGAGGGGGTGGGGGCAAAGGAATTTGAAAATGCCTTTGGTTTTATATCGGGCCACCCAGAATCTTATTTCTCTTTGAAATGAAATAAGTGCCTCTTAAAAACAGAATCATGCTGACCCCAGAAAGTAATGTTCTTAGATTGTCTCTATGATAAGAGCCCCTTGAGTAGACTGTTTGGTAGTTATCTCTAATGGATATCTCCAGTGGTCAGCCTTTGGGTGGTCGAATGGTGACCAGTGAGAAATACTGGAATGCAAGATTTTCGGTCAGGGACAAAAGACCCCCAATAGATTGGAGGGGGAGATCTGACTCTCTGGGCACGACATGAAGTTTGGTTTTCAGAGAGCTGGCGATCAGTTTAAGCTGTCTCTCCAGGAAACGTGTGCCAATTTGGGGCTCTTAGCTAAAAGGACCATGTTGCTCGGACGCATATTTTATTTTGCCGGGATAAAAGACTTCAGTTTGCAAGTCTGCCATTCAACCTATCTTTTGTAACCTCCAACGAATAAACCTGTTACTTGTTATAAATTGGACTCATGGTTTTACATGGGATGAGAATTGTTTGTCGCACCACTGATGAGATCGCACAATATCCTTGGACCGGCACAACGAGTGGGAATGATCACGGGCAGTGCAGTAAATGCACGCGTACAGGTTCACAATGTAAGTATCATTGATAATTTTATTATCTTGCCTAAATGACAATGTAAGTATCATTGTAATTTAGGCAAGATAATAAAATTATCAATGATACTTACATTGTCATTTAGGCAAGATAATAAAATTATCAATGTAAGTATCATTGATAATTTTATTATCTTGCCTAAATGACAATGTAAGTATCATTGATAATTTTATTATCTTGCCTAAATGACAATGTAAGTATCATTGATAATTTTATTATCTTGCCTAAATGACAATGTAAGTATCATTGATAATTTTATTATCTTGCCTAAATGACACTGTAAGTATCATTGATAATTTTATTATCTTGCCTAAATGACAATGTAAGTATCATTGATAATTTTATTATCTTGCCTAAATGACAATGTAAGTATCATTGATAATTTTATTATCTTGCCTAAATGACATACTATTAGCAATTCTAGGGGATAAGTGGTTTCAACATGATTTGGGCTTCATCACATTTAGCGAATGATGGGTGCAGATATTGAAATTTATTAACATCCTCCTCACTGACTGGCTGCAGCCTTGTCCCTTAAGGGTCCCACAGATTGGCTGTCAGGCATCCCAACCCCTACTCCCTTAGGGGTCACGTGAGTCAGCCCATAAAAACGCTTGCACGCTGTGTCCCAGCCTCTTTTCGACCCACCTTTTGAACTTGGTAGGACCGCGGCTGGATCCTTCTGAGACAAAGCCCTCGACGGGAGTCACAGAGAGCCCCATACTCCTTCCTGTTACCAACCATCTTAGACTGAAGTGACTACATTTCGACAGGAACCAGAATTGGAGGTGGGCGCACGTGCAACCTGTTACCAGAACTCCCACAAGATAAGTTCGCGAAGCACATTTTCGCAACCTAAATTAACTTCTCCCTTTCTGAACTTTGAACTCACCATTTGTTGTATATATTTGCCCTCATGTTTTCTCACAAGTAAAACTGTTTTAAACTTATATACAATTGTTGTTGTGTTCCTTCTCACAAAAGCTGTTGCCCTGTTTCTATTTTGCACTTATCTACATAATTATTATTGCATTCTCACGTGCGAGAATTTAACTTTCTTCCAGGGATATTTAATCCCAACAATATTTGGAAAGCACATTTCCAGGGAAACGGATTGGATGCCAAAGGTCAAAGTGCAACCAAAATCTCTGCATTCAGGTCCTTTAGATTTTTTCTCATAAGATCATTTTAAATCAGCGGTTTATGCTAGAAAACCTAGAATTTTACAAACACTAGAAGATAATCTCATACAAGAAGTTAAAACATATCAAAACTATGCTTCATGTGTTTCCCCAAACAAGAAAGCGTTTTTCAAGAAGGTTGATATCAATTTGAATACCTATTACACGTCCCAGGATAGATAAAATCTATCCCCTGAACAGAACAGTTTTGAACGACTTTTATGTCCCCTTTTACTCCAATAGCTTCTTTCCTCATGCTGCTGGCCTCTGGAACTCCCTCCCTGCTCCCTGTTTCCTCGACTGTATCGACATGCAGAAATTTAAAACTAATCTAAACAGACATCTCGTTACACAGCTCCCAACTTAGTGTAGGTTTAGTGTGTCATCCTAACTCCCAGTAGCCCCTTACGCTTACAGTGGCACCCTGCCTTGTTTGGGGTGAATTATGTTAAAAAAAAAATTTTTTTAATAAAGATTAATATCAAGATGTAATGCTACTACACTGCATGTCTAGAATCCTTATTCCGATTTTGATCAAAATTCATTAAATGATTTTAGTTTTAGCAAATGTCTAAAATTTAAGGCTTTAACTTAAGGGGTCTTAAGAAATTGAAATTCAGAGAATCTTGCTTAATTAGTGTCTCATGACTTCGGATCAAATTCAATTAAAATCTTAAATATTTGAATTTTCAAATGGGAGGTTAGGCCCATATTATGCCTCCTAAAAAAACTTTAAATACTCCAAAGAAACTGAAATTTGGGAAATATTTATTGATGTCTAATGTCACAAAAATCAGAGGTATCTGAATTGTCACAAAGAGCTTCCACCCTCTCTTTGCACCCTTGGCATAAATTAAACTAAATATAGCCCATATTACTCATCCTTACGCTTAGCAGCTGTGTTTCCAAATTGATAATGATCGGTTAATTAGTTTAGAAATGAATCCTATACATAGAAATATATAAACATACACATACCGAACTTTATATAAATAGAAATTGTTTATGAGTCCAGACTTTTGCACCACCCTGTGTGTGATATTGTATCGCCTTTTATTGTTACTTATTAAACTTCATTTTTTTATGTTTATAAAGTTTTAGCTATATGAGCTCAATTAACTCTACACAGGAGCAATGTTTAAAGTTTACTTGAATTATGGCTTTTAACCCTGCATTAAATAAATATGAATGCCTGAAAAACAAAATATAAAATCATCCTTTTAATATGCAACCCAAACATTTTTTAACCTGAAATGTTTAATTACATAGAATAAAAAAATAAAATAAAAAGTGATACCAACTCATACAATTTGTTTTGGACAATGAATTCTGAAAAATCCCATATTTTTTAAGCAAGAAAAAAGAAGAAAAAAAATATTCAAAACAGTCTAACTAGATATTTAAAGAAGAAAAAAAATATTCAAAACAGTCTAACTAGATATTTAAAGAAGAAAAAAAATATTCAAAACAGTCTAACTAGATATTTAAAGAAGAAAAACAATATCATAAGCAATCATTACGAATTTTCACTAAATAAAAATAGACAATTTTTGTATTTTTTCAGGCATTTTTGTATCAATAAAAACGTTGTTAAAAAACAAACTATATGACATTCTAAGGCTTTGCTTTACAAACGACATGCATAAAATAATGTATTTAGAAAAAAAAGTACTAATATTTAATTCAACAACATAAATAATTGCATGACTAATTTCTGATACTACATCAAAGCGCTGAGTCAATCAGATTGTATTGAGTGGTGAGAGAGGGGGGGGGGTGCCTTTTAATGTGACTACTTTTTTTTTTTTTTAGTTTCATCTAAAGACATTTATCCTCTAAAGAGAAGTAATCGTTTCTGTAACAGATAAAGGGAGGTAAATGACGAGCTATATATTCGCATCTTATCTTAAATTCTTTATGTTGAAAAAAAAAAACAGAAAAAAATCCTTGTTGATTAAACGTTATCTAAATGTCCCTCTCCATTTTCTTTTTACTAAAGGGTCACCCCTTATCAAGGTCCGAGGGCCACTCGAGGATAAATGTTAACAGGATCGTCAGTTATGAGCGCCTCCAGAAGAGGACTGGAAACAATGGGTGGGATGGGCAGAACATTACTTAAGGGGAAATGATTGTCCATGAGGACGGTTTAACAAGTGTTTGTTCACATTAGACTTGAAGATGACAATGTTATAGTCGGTTGGGAAGCAGACTCGTGGTATCTTGTTCCACAGGCGGGATGTTCTAGGGAAAAAGCTTTCTTCATGGAAGTTTCATTTGGTTTTTGGAAAAGAGAGAGAAAGGAAAGTTCCTTGCTGTGGCTGTAGCTAAACGAGTTCTTGCCTTGAATGTTTTACAAGCCGCGCATGTGTGCGTGGTCCCTCTCTCGATGTGGCGAGTGTAAAAATGTAATAAATTTGGGCAATTTGGGGCATTTTTGATCCCCCAAGGATGCTCATTTTATATCCAGAACAATTGTCTCTACATTTTGGCTAAGTTTCAGAAAAATTGAATGGATGGATCAAACGTTATGGGAGAAAAGGGTTATTTTTTGCCATTTTGGGGCTTTTGACCCCCCCCCCCCCCCCTGGGGGCGCGAACCAGATTTTTTCCAAGGTCAGCGATACTTATTTTCTATTAGGAACAATTGCCTCCACATTTTGGCCAAGTTTCAGAGAAATTGAATGGATGGATGGATGAAAAGTTATGGGGCAAAAAATGTCATTTTTTTGCCATTTCGGGGCCTTTTGACCCCCTGGGGGGCTAACCAGATTTTTTTTCAAAAATCGGAGAATGTCACTTTCTAACCTGACCAAAGTTACAACTTCATGCAAAATTTCAGAGAAATTCGATGGATGGTTGCGGAGAAAAATCCGGACGGACGGACGGACATGCCTCAAAACATAAGTCCCCCGATTTTATAAATCGGGGGACCAACAAGGGATACAAGGTATTGAAGCTCAGTCGAGAACCTACCATAAACATAACGAAAGAGTGTGGAATACTGTTTGTAGAAAAATATATCCCTTTATTTAAATGAATATAAAAAAGGAAATACCGAATCGGATGAAATATTTTTTGCCTATTTTATTACAATCTTACTTGCCTCCGTGCGGCTCGATGAAAGTTGCGTATAATAAAATATATCGAAGAAACAAATTCTCTTCTTCAGGCATGTTTTCAACCTCAATTCAAACGTGCATAGGAAAACTGTTGCCGAAGATGATTGTTCGACGGGGAATGAGATGGATTTGAAATTTTTTTTTTTTATTATTTATTTGTTTCAAATGTATAGTATGCCTTTAATTTTATCAGTGTCAATGTCAATATTAAAATGTTTGATTTCTATATATGTTTTTTCTATTGCGAATATTTTATAATTTTTATTTTTAAATTTTATTTATTTTCTCGTTTCTGCATTACGTTTCAACTTAATTAGTTTAAATTTCTGGTGTAATGGCATAACGATTTAGAAGTGCAACTTCCGGCTGAAGGGACGAGAAGAACCCCCCCCCCCCACTAGATTGCAGAGTCGAGTTTGTACTCTGTCAAGGCAGAAAAGAATTCTCCAGGCAGCATGTCTCCGCATATGACAGCAGTACTCCATTTTAGGCATATCTGATTCTTATACAGGTAAAGGATTACGTTAGGGTGAGGTACTTTCTAGAGCAGTAGAATGATCCAACCATTTTCCCAGTAACCTTAGCAACAGATTTGATGTAAGTCTTCCAATTCAGGCCTGGAGTGAAAGTCAGTCCTAGGAGCTTATCAAAGAAAGGGGCTTCCTAGAGGAGAGAACCATTTATTTCAACTGGGAAGAAGTGAAGATCCGAACACTGGTGGTGGAAAGAGAGAAGCTTGGTTTTGAAGCCACTTTTTCCCCCCATTGTACCACAGTCTCTAAGTCTGAAGAGAGAAAATCAGAAACATCATGATCATCAATGCTCTTCAAAGTGTTACCATAAACAGTTGTGTCGTCTGCATAGATTTCAACGAATGTTCTCAGAATATGATTTGGAAGATCATTTATGAAGATCAGGAAAAAGTTTGGCCCAGAATGGATCCTTGAGGCACGTCGGTATTGATGCTATGTGCCTCAAACTTTTGCTCGTCAACAATTACTTTTATAGACAAATCAGAGAGAAAGGATTTGATGGCTGAGAGGACATTTTCAGATATTTCATCGCTAACAAGTTTGTTAAGCAGACTTTTGTGCCAGACCCTATTGAAGGTCCTTGATATATCAAGAGCTGTCACCCTAGAAACGAAGCCCTCGTCGATAGGTTCACTGATCGTGTATGATAGCACGTCAGTTGTAGATTTTGCAGGACGAAATCCGTATTGCTTGTTATTAAGTTTTTTTTCTCATTGAAATGGTTTACAACTACTTGATTAATCACAAATTCAAGCAATTTACTCATGACGTACGAGATTGATCGGTCTGTACTGGGATGCAGAGGACTCGTCTCCAGCATTTTTAAATACTGGGTAGACCAACAAAGTCTTTCAAGGTGATGGAAAGCATTTCTCCTTTAAGCAACGATTAAACCGCTTCGTAAGGATAAGAGCTAGTTCTGCTTGAAGTTTCCAGAATGTTGTCGTTGAGGTTCTCAATAAGTTTGGCGACAATTATTCAGATGTCGCTTAGAGTTTTTTTTCGGTCATGGAGGGGAGGGGGAGTCTGGGGGTAGGTAGTCCTGATCGCAAAGGCTGGAATTTGCTGCAAAGTTCCTTGTGAAAATTTTAATTAGATTTTCTCTTCTTTGCCAGAAATATTATCGTTATGATGTAAATAATTTTCTAAATAATAAATCTATTAAATAAGGGAAAATGTTTATGCATGGACTGTAGATTCATTGACCGGTTTATGTCTGTAAAATCAAAAAGGAGATCAATGTTTTTGTTTTAAATTTAAAAGAACTAGTATGTCTTGGGTCAGAGGGCTGGAGGGTGTTAGAGGGCTGGAGGGTATTAGATGGTTTGGGAGAGGAAAATGAAGGTAGAAAGTTTTAAGAAGGGTTTCTTGTGTGGGGAAAAAAAAACATTACTAAATACAGTGTAAGACCCATAATCGATCTGCTCTTTGTGTAAAATGCTTCATGAAAAGAGCCAGAAATCAATAATAAGAAAATTCTAAGAATATAAGATAATAGAAAATAACATGTATATAAAATTTCATACAAACCACCATGAATTTTAATAAATAATAAATAAATGAATTTTATTATTCGTTTATTTATTCTTTATAAAAATTTCATTAAAACAACCACAAACAAATCTAATACTAATTAAGACATATCGAAAACAAAAATATTAAAAAAAAAAAAATAAATAAAAAATTCTGTCTCTATTTTTGAAATTTTCTCTTTTCAGCATTTCTTCGCATTTTCTTACAATTTTGTCATTATTTCCGGAAAAGAGCCGATCTGCCATTGGCTGTTCACCGTATTAGTACCAAAATAACCAACATGTATTTCTAACCGATCATTAAAACATAAATACAATATCCAGTTCAATGAAACTACACAGAGAAATGAAATAAAACTTTAATTTTTTAAATTATACTTAGAATACCCTAACCCTAACATTGATGTGTACTTCAACTAATTATTATAATTTTTTTTTTTTACTGTAGCTGAAAATATAATACGTAAAATAAAGGTTCAGAAGTCAATTCTACGACGCATGCAAAATGCCAACTCAGGTGTTTGCACATATGCAAGTCAGAACAACTACTCTGTCGTCATCTGTCAACAAAGCAACTTCAGTGCTGTTATAGATGACGCGCCTGATTTCCGTGACTTCGCGTCGGCAACGATCGGGCACGTCACGAAAGTGCTCGAGAGTTGCCAAGACGAAAACACCAAGCATTAATGGGAGACTTGCAAGTGATAATATAAGACGAATAAATTCAAAGAAAAAATACATAGATAAAAACCGAACAAACTGTTGGGGGGGGGGGGTCAAATGAACCATTTTCAATCAAATGTATAGAAAGAAAAAAAAAATTGGGGGAGGATTTTGTTAATGTTTTCTTTTTCATTTGTTTCGCTGTTTTTCTTTTTTTTCTTCTTGCTAACATAAAACAAACAAAGAAAGAAAAATGGGTTAGAGTTTAGAGTTCCTGTTAGGGTTAAGGTTCCCGTTCTTAGCGATAGCCAAGCCCTGCATTCAAACTGTCAAGCTCTAACTGGAAGACTGGCAGACGATAATATAAGATGAATAAATTCAAAGTAAAAATACATAGATTAAAATCATTTTTCTTTTGTGAAAATAATGTTTTTTTTTTGGGGGGGGGGGGGTAATATTTTGTCAATGTCTTTATAAGATAAAAGAAAAAAAACATGATATTATTCCGTCAGCGCTTGGGCGCTTCCGCGACATACCCGATCGTTGTCGATGCGAAGTCACAGAAATCAGGCGTGCCATCTATAACAGTACCCAACTTTCTTTACCTATTGCAGACTCTCCAATCCCTCAATAAAGTCAGTTTCCTTCTAATGTGCAAAAGGTCATCACTCACCCCCAACTAGGTCCATTTTCTGCACATACACAAAGGGGTCTAATACCTCTTACTAATATAAAAGGGGTCTAATACCTCTTACTAATATAAAAGGAAGTACTTCTCTGCACTGATTAACATCATCATATGTTAAATTTATAAACATCTCCCCCCCCCCCCCCTACCCTTTTCATTCCATCCCAATTCACTTCTTGGTTTGGTTGTTTTGTTTGACGGCATATCAACCCTTTTCGGGTTATTTAATGCCAAATTCAGTCATTTTGGTAAAAGTTTTTATGCTTCAAGTTCTTTATGTCGTCAAATATTTATTCATCATGTCTGGTTTGGTTGTTTTGTAGAGGAAAATTGTTTTTGTTTTTGGCTTTGCAGAAAATGATTGATTTTTGCAAAGGGAAAGGAAAAAAATAACATTAACGTTTGGTGCATTTTAAGTCTGGAAGCCGGTATTTTCGGATCTGGAAACCAGTATTTTCGGATCTGGAAGCCAGTATTTTCAGACAGCCTGATCTGGTAGCACCCATTCACTTCTTGTGCTGATCTGAAAAGCTGTTTTCATCTTGTTTCTTCTACATACTCATATCACACCGCCATGACACAAATCGAGTTTGAGTATAGTTTAGTATTCCTTTAAATACTAATTTACCATTTTCTAAATTACATGGTAAAAACAGAAGAGAAAAAGTTATCATACAACAAAGATCAATCATCATCATCAGTCTGTTCATATTCATCATCATCATCATCGGTTTAACGTCCATTTTACATGCTGGCATGTGTTGGACAGCTTTAAGAAATTGACTTCCAAACTAACCTCTGGCCGGGTCTTTATTTATCCCTCTTTCTCTCAAGTCCATTCTTATCACTTCCTCCCATGTTTTCTTTAGCCTTCCCCTGTGAACTAAACATGCTACCTCAACTGCTCTACATCTACTAACTTAACAGTTATCTATTCTTTCTATGTGACCAAACCATCGAAGTCTCCTGTTCTGCACACATCTCCTTACACTGTTTAGATTTAATCTTCCTCTGAGGTCATCAGATCGAAGCCTGTCTTTAAGACTCACATTACACATCCATCGTATCATTCTCATATCATTTCTCTCCATGAAACATGTCCGCCACTCTTACAATACCGGCAGCTTTTTATCATAAAATGGACAGACTCTATCGAATAGATCTATTTAAAGAAATAAACCTTTTTATCATAAAATGGACAGACTCTATCGAATAGATCTATTTAAAGAAATAAACCTTTTTATCATAAAATGGACAGACTCTATCGAATAGATCTATTTTAAGAAATAAACCTTTTTATCATAAAATGGACAGACTATCGAATAGATCTATTTAAAGAAATAAACCTTTTTATCATAAAATGGACAGACTCTATCGAATAGATCTATTTAAAGAAATAAACCTTTTTATCATAAAATGGACAGACTCTATCGAATAGATCTATTTAAAGAAATAAACCTTTTTATCATAAAATGGACAGACTCTATCGAATAGATCTATTTTAAGAAATAAACCTTTTTATCATAAAATGGACAGACTATCGAATAGATCTATTTAAAGAAATAAACCTTTTTATCATAAAATGGACAGACTCTATCGAATAGATCTATTTAAAGAAATAAACCTTTTTATCATAAAATGGACAGACTCTATCGAATAGATCTATTTTAAGAAATAAACCTTTTTATCATAAAATGGACAGACTATCGAATAGATCTATTTAAAGAAATAAACCTTTTTATCATAAAATGGACAGACTCTATCGAATAGATCTATTTAAAGAAATAAACCTTTTTATCATAAAATGGACAGACTCTATCGAATAGATCTATTTTAAGAAATAAACCTTTTTATCATAAAATGGACAGACTCTATCGAATAGATCTATTTAAAGAAATAAACCTTTTTATCATAAAATGGACAGACTCTATCGAATAGATCTATTTAAAGAAATAAACCTTTTTATCATAAAATGGACAGACTCTATCGAATAGATCTATTTAAAGAAATAAACCTTTTTATCATAAAATGGACAGACTCTATCGAATAGATCTATTTAAAGAAATAAACCTTTTTATCATAAAATGGACAGACTCTATCGAATAGATCTATTTTAAGAAATAAACCTTTTTATCATAAAATGGACAGACTCTATCGAATAGATCTATTTAAAGAAATAAACCTTTTTATCATAAAATGGACAGACTCTATCGAATAGATCTATTTAAAGAAATAAACCTTTTTATCATAAAATGGACAGACTCTATCGAATAGATCTATTTAAAGAAATAAACCTTTTTATCATAAAATGGACAGACTCTATCGAATAGATCTATTTAAAGAAATAAACCTTTTTATCATAAAATGGACAGACTCTATCGAATAGATCTATTTAAAGAAATAAACCTTTTTATCATAAAATGGACAGACTCTATCGAATAGATCTATTTTAAGAAATAAACCTTTTTATCATAAAATGGACAGACTCTATCGAATAGATCTATTTAAAGAAATAAACCTTTTTATCATAAAATGGACAGACTCTATCGAATAGATCTATTTTAAGAAATAAACCTTTTTATCATAAAATGGACAGACTCTATCGAATAGATCTATTTAAAGAAATAAACCTTTTTATCATAAAATGGACAGACTCTATCGAATAGATCTATTTAAAGAAATAAACCTTTTTATCATAAAATGGACAGACTCTATCGAATAGATCTATTTAAAGAAATAAACCTTTTTATCATAAAATGGACAGACTCTATCGAATAGATCTATTTAAAGAAATAAACCTTTTTATCATAAAATGGACAGACTCTATCGAATAGATCTATTTAAAGAAATAAACCTTTTTATCATAAAATGGACAGACTCTATCGAATAGATCTATTTAAAGAAATAAACCTTTTTATCATAAAATGGACAGACTCTATCGAATAGATCTATTTAAAGAAATAAACCTTTTTATCATAAAATGGACAGACTCTATCGAATAGATCTATTTAAAGAAATAAACCTTTTTATCATAAAATGGACAGACTCTATCGAATAGATCTATTTAAAGAAATAAACCTTTTTATCATAAAATGGACAGACTCTATCGAATAGATCTATTTAAAGAAATAAACCTTTTTATCATAAAATGGACAGACTCTATCGAATAGATCTATTTTAAGAAATAAACCTTTTTATCATAAAATGGACAGACTCTATCGAATAGATCTATTTAAAGAAATAAACCTTTTTATCATAAAATGGACAGACTCTATCGAATAGATCTATTTAAAGAAATAAACCTTTTTATCATAAAATGGACAGACTCTATCGAATAGATCTATTTTAAGAAATAAACCTTTTTATCATAAAATGGACAGACTCTATCGAATAGATCTATTTAAAGAAATAAACCTTTTTATCATAAAATGGACAGACTCTATCGAATAGATCTATTTAAAGAAATAAACCTTTTTATCATAAAATGGACAGACTCTATCGAATAGATCTATTTAAAGAAATAAACCTTTTTATCATAAAATGGACAGACTCTATCGAATAGATCTATTTAAAGAAATAAACCTTTTTATCATAAAATGGACAGACTCTATCGAATAGATCTATTTAAAGAAATAAACCTTTTTATCATAAAATGGACAGACTCTATCGAATAGATCTATTTTAAGAAATAAACCTTTTTATCATAAAATGGACAGACTCTATCGAATAGATCTATTTAAAGAAATAAACCTTTTTATCATAAAATGGACAGACTCTATCGAATAGATCTATTTTAAGAAATAAACCTTTTTATCATAAAATGGACAGACTCTATATGAGGGCAAAGTCGTTTTTTTTTTTTTGGTTTTCGAGATGATGTCAGAATAGACATGGCATTGCCTCGGATGATAGCTAGGGAGATGCGCTGGAACATTGGAGCTCATTCCTGCAAGTGCCTATCACTATCATCCATCCAATGTCTCGTATTAATTGTGAAGTGTCGGGACTAAGGGTACCAGACGTTTCTTTTAGCAAATAATCGTAAAAGCTATTTACAATAGTTTGCATTGGACAAAAAATAAAAATAGTCAAAAGAAATAAGTAAATTCAACTTGATCGCCCCCCCCCCCCCCCACCTTTTTTTAAAAAGAAAATGGGGACGCAACTCTGTATATGACAACCAAAAAAGTGTTATGTCCTTTATTTTTTAAAAGGGGAATGTAACTCCGGCAACTATTCTAAAATAATTCTGACATGGACAAATTATTTTCTTGAAGGAATTAAATCGAATTACATTTTTTCTTAATAACATGCTGCAATGAAACACATACAAAAAAGTGACGAACCAGAATCAAATATCGATTTTGTATGTAGAAAGAAAACTTTCGATGACAAAGAAATGATAAAGAGACCGACTTTAATTTATATATTTGATTTATGAAAGAACTGAGTTTTTTTTTTTGCTACTAGCTAAAATCTTCATCTGGAACTCTCTCCCTGCTTCCTGTTTCCCCGACTGTATCGACATGCAGAAGTTTAAAACTAATGTAAACATACATCCTCGCTGCACAGCTCCCAACTTAGGATGACACCCAAAACTTACACCCTAATTCTCAGTAGCCCTTTACGTCTACAGTGTTGACCTGCCCTTGTTTGGGGTCAACTATGTAAAAAAAAAAAAAAAAAATCTGTCAGGTGAGAAGTTATAATCATAAAAACTAACTTTATTTTCTTTAGATGCATCCAGACCTCATCGATAGATCCATCACGCTAAAGTTTGCAATGACATTTTCATCGTTAAAGTCAAAGATTGGATGGACGAATCTTAATCGATTTGTTCTTATTTTGGTTTACTAAACTTCTTTTTTTTTTGGTGATTGATTAAAAAAAAAAAAAAAAAAAAAAAAAAATCAATATTATCATTTCACTAAGTAAAGAAAAAGCTTCCCCTCTCACATCTCCTCTGAGCCATACTATCTATTTCTCTCCTGTAGGCCATACTAACTTATGAACGAGAAAGTCAATTTACCTCTTTATCTTTTTTACCCCGAACCATACGAGGTCTCCGTGGTCATACACATAAGCGTACCGTCAACATATTCGGCTAAACAGGTGAAAGGCGGCTTTCTCTGTCCACATCGCTGTTCCACGAAACAGTTTTCCCATAGGATGTAGTTCAGCAACCCACCACCAAAACATTCAAGAGAGTCTTGGACAACTGTTTTGAGGGTGTATATACATAACCTTTTTTTTCTTTACAAATCACTCTTTTTTTTTTACATGGTATTATACATTTTCCCACTTTTTTGCCAATAAGTTTTGATTTAATAATGTAAAAAAAAAAAACAATAAAAAAAAGAATTACCTACTTTCATTGCCGACAATCAATACATATACATTCTCCATTATATAACAGACATGCCTGAAGAATAACATATTTTAATACATGTTGATGGGTACAGAATTTTTAAATAAGGACCAAATGTATTTTAAGCACTCAAATTATGCTAGCAGCTGAAAGGAACGGATTTAACATTACACCGGATCTGACGTCACTTAATGACCGTACCTTTTCAACGTAAGTAAAAGACATCTTTTTCAAACTGATTTGGTTTCACAATATTGTCCAATTAAAAAAAAACAAAAAAAACAATTCATATTTCCTTCTTACAAAATATATATTTATTTCTTTTAGAAATAAACACTGTTTCAATTGGACAAATTTAATTTGACGAAAACACAAAATTATTAATAAAAAAAAAAAGAAATGTAAAAAAATAGTAAGTAACCTTTTCCATTAAGAGATGTAGCTAAAAAAAACAAAAAAACTAATGCAACCTGTTTCGTACATTACCAGAAATAAATTTATTGGTTGAAAAGTTTTTGTTCAATTATTTTTTTAATTTTATTTTATATTTAAAAAATATTTTCCCCTCCCACAGGGGTAAGATGTGATACAAGGTCCGAAAGTGAGATTGAAAAGCCAGCGCCCTACAGGATGAGCACTCTGGCCTACAAAAAATGTCTGGGCAGCCCCGTCGGCACTCTCCGGTAGGGGCACCTCAGGTGATTAGCAATAAACTAACCCCTTCTAAAAGGGTGAGAAGGCAAAGCCTGGGAGGGTGGACCTCTTAGAACTGCACAGGACAAACCCTAAGATTAGCGGAATCAAACCCCAAAGAGCAAGACGGTAACGGTCTAAGGGGTGTAGCATTCATCAGAACAGATACTACACTTTGATCTTAGCCAAATGGCAGAGAAAAAGATTTTTTGTTTAATTATTGTTGGTAATTAATTTGCATATTTTTTCATGAACACAGACCATTACTTTGTAGCAATTATATAATTATGATCTATTTTCTTTTGTATTCTCACTCGCGGAGTGATTGATACATTGTTTGGTTAGAACACTTTTGCGTGGGAGGCACTTCCGACAAGCCTTTTCCCACACATTTATTTTTCAAACGTCAAGTTGACAAGACATCATATGCCTATCTGGCCATTAGCCACGACTTGTGCGAGGCGAGATGAAAAACCCAGACTCAACCTCACTTTTATAGTACATGCATGTCTACTGACTCAACCTCACTTTTATAGTACATGCATGTCTACTGACTCAACCTCACTTTTATAGTACATGCATGTCTACTGACTCAACCTCACTTTGATAGTACATGCATGTCTACTGACTCAACCTCACTTTTATAGTACATGCATGTCTACTGACTCAACCTCACTTTTATAGTACATGCATGTCTACTGACTCAACCTATTTTTGTATTCTTGTCTACATAACAGTTGTCTCTACTGTTGATGAAATTGTATGAATATCATTGATTTAAATTGTAGAAAAAGAAGTTTGTCCTTATAACCAAATTATGGTAATCCGTTTTTCAAGGCCAGATGATGGATATCTATGCAGCAACCCTTTCCTCGTACAATTCACGACTCTTCTTCATTCCTTACAAACAGGACATTTTCTACAACTTACCTTAAAGAAAAAAAAAATTTGATTAAAAGATAAGCACATGCAATCTCCCCAAAATGCAAGAAATTACTGATAAATTGATTTGCATAGCGCCATTTGTCCACGTGTTCAATGTTCATTGTGCTTTTCATCTATTATCAACACAATTACTTTCGTCAAGCAAGTGAAGAGCTCTAAATTTAAGGGAGATAACTTAAAATTCAAATGGTTGAAACTTATAATCTGCATTATTGACTTGGGATTAAAAACAAAAAAAATATTTTTATTTTTTTAATTAGAAAAGTCACAAGTATTAATTATTTGTAAGAAATAAATATAAGTATATATATATAGAGAGAGAGACTTTCTTTGCCTTTTGGCTAAGATCAAAGTGTAGTATCTGTTCCGATGGATACTGCACCCTATAGACCGGTATCGTCTTAGCCTTCGGGTCTTGATTCCGTTGGTCTGTAGGTTTGTCCTGTGCAGTTCTAGGATGTCCACCATCCCAGGCTTTGCCTCCCCTCTTTGGGGTTGAGTAAGTTTATCGCTTACTGCCTGAGGCGCCGCTACCGGGGAATGCCGACGGGGTTGCCCAGGCATTTTTTGTAGGCCAGAGTGCTCATCGTCTCGGGCGCTGGCTTTTCAAATCCCACTTTCCCGACCTTGTGTCACATCTTACCGCTGTGGGAGGAAGATAAATCCAATAAATTGGTTTTGGATGTTTTAATTGAAAATATATTATTCTGAGATTAAGTCAATTTGAAAATGTGTTTTGCTTATGTTTTGAAAAGGCGTGCGAGGTTGTGTGACGTAAGATATAGCGTAACTGAGGTGCCGACAATACACTTGTTCCTAAAACAGCTAGCAGAAGACGGTTAATTCAAACAAAATAAACCTTCTTTAATCTGACACTCAGGATAGGAATGCCATCAGAATCTGAATATATAACAATGAAAACGACAGGAAAACAGTCATACGCCCGCTGAAATACTCACAAGGTCTATAAAAAATTTAGATAGAAAAAGAATTCCTGTCTACACAAGAAATACTATCGACGGGTCACATATATCTTCGTCAGAACTTTCAGATGAAAAGTTGACCAAGCATAACTATACATCCTAAAACGTTAATTCATCTAGTGATTTTTTTAAAAACTTAGTTCACCATAAACAAGGCAAGTTGCCGTTGTAGACGTAAGGGGCTACTGAGAATTAGGGTTAAAGTTTTGGGCGTCATCTTAAATTTTGAGCTGTGCAGCAAGATGCTTGTTAACATTAGTTTTAAACTTCTGCATGTCGCTACAGTCGAGGGAGCAGGGAGGGAGTTCCAAAGGCTGGCAGATCGAGGAAAGGAACTATTGGTGTATAGAAGGCTCTCCAGTTATCTGGGGACGTCGACAGTGAATGGATGGGATTTAGCTGATTGTCGGGTTGATTGAGTGTATTTACGCCGAGGGGGCACCAGAGCAGCAAGTTCATCGGAGCACATTCCATTGAAATACTTGTAAAACAGGCACAAGGATGCAACATTGCAGCGATGGGACAGGGGCTGAAACTTGGTGGATAGTGAGGGACCTATTAGATTAGCGACTCTTTTTTGGACCTTGTCTAAGAGAGAGAGACGAGTGGATGGTGCACCAGCCAGATGTAACAACAATACTCCATGCATGGGCGGATGGTGGCTTTGTAGAATACAGGATATTGTAAGGTGTGAGAAGTTTTCTAGCACAGTAGAGGAAGCCCACTTTCTTTGCAGCAGCCTTGGCAATGTCTTCTATGTATTTGTTCCAATTCATGTTACCTGTGAATTTTAGGTAGAGGATTATCACAAAGAGAAATCTTTCGGAATTTTTTAGATGAGGATTGAGAATTTGGATTATTTAGATTATTCGAACTACTGTTCTCATCTTGGATGTTATTCTCACAACGTTTCGGCCGTTGTAACTTCCGACCTTCAGGTGCATTTTGTCAAATTTGGGAATCTATATGGAATTTTTAACTGAATGGTGTGGATTGTTTTCATTCCGTCAGCGATGACCAGGTAGAAAAGCAATCTTTATCTTTTTTTTTTTTTTTTTTAGTATCGCTTTTAATGAGGATTGAACCTTCAACGTCCAGAAGACTCACTTTGAACTGATCAACACTTTATTCATTGTGTTATGTGCTCATGGATACAGTGTTAAGTAATAATCAGTTCTAGAGGTCAAAGTTTGAATTCTCTTCTACCCGTTTATGGCTGATAGGATGAGAACAATTAACCTCCGTGGATTAAAGGGTTAAGTTTGAGATTCCGAAGTTTGATAAGACACACCTGAAGATGATCAAAGGAGGTTACATCGGCCAAAACGTTGTGAGAATAACATCCAAGATGAGAACAGTAGTTGGAATACTCTAAATAATAGACAAAGAACAATTACGTAAATTCTATCAAGACTTCGAAATCTGAAATCTACAAATTCTAAAAGCTCTATTGTGGGCATCTATTGTCAAAATAGCATTCGGAAATTTCCTCAAACTATCGAAAAAATAGCAACTTATGTTACACTAATCGTTTACAAGAGAGGTAACTTATAATCCACATCCAATGGAAGATCCGTTTACTCTAGAGCGTCAAGCGAAAATTTCTACACTAACGCCAACTTTTATTCGGACGTATTATTATTACCAGTGAAAAAAAATTTTTTATTTTTTTTATTTTGTTTCGAAAGCATGAATTGCCACACATTGTAACATCCTAGTCATGTATGTATCTGTGACCTGTTTTTGTTATTTAAAAATGTATATGAGAAAATATAACATCGAAAATAGCTCATTAAAAATTGAAATAAGTTTCAGGAGACGACGTGATTATAATCGCTTTGTAGTAGTTATAAGTAGACATCAAGACAACTAAAAATACCGATATTAAAATGTACTTGCCTGCATTCGGAAATATTGCCTGCGACGATGGGTTCGTTAAAAAGTAATCCGGTTACCTAAAACGTATAAATTTCAACCTACAGCAATGACCGAAATATATTCCTTCAATCTGGAATGTAGCGGTGTGTTGAGAAAATTGTCTCTTCTATAAAAAAAGAACCCGGTGTGTTTGGTATCGGTGAAAGTAGATCATTTGAAGTGGCTAAATAATGTAGCTACTTCTCATTGAAAGTTTTATCTGTGAGAGTCAGATTTCCCAGATGAAATATGACAAATGTACAAGGGATTGAAAACCGATGAAAATTTCTACACTAACGGCAACCAGTGAAATAAGCCGGTAAGCATCTAAATTAGGATTCTTAATTTTATTACATTCGGTATCCCAAGGGCTCTTTATGTTTACATTTTGTGCAATTCTATTCAGTAGTTTAATCTTCTTCAGGTATCAGATCTGTTTGCAGACATCGATGATCATGGCTCTCCATTTTTATTTGAATATTTTGTTTTGCCGTGATGTTCTTTGAAAAGGGGTTACCTATAGTGGGTTGCAATTACCTTCTATAGGGGTAGTGCTCTTACAGAGCAGAAGTTTTAGCCATTGTACAAAAATCAGTATCATCTGCCTAACACAAAACGAAGGGTTGACCAGTTTCTAAAATCAATTAGGCTTCTCCACCCTTCATCCATCACCTGCTTGCCATGACTTCACGTACCCTGATAAGGGGGGGGGGGGGGAATAAGTGGGTACTCGACCTTGCCCAAGGGTCTCCCACGAGTTAGCGGAGGGAAGGAGGCGCCTTACTGCTCCTGTTGGTGGAAATGTTTCCACCCCACTAGTTTTATAGCCAATAAATAATAAATCATTATTAGTAAGAGTACTATATTAATTTTCATTTTTTATGACAGACCCGGCATCCAATAGGGCTCTTCATGCCAAAAATAATTGCAATTCAGTCTAATACTTTTGGAGCATATAAGTGTTTATTATTAATTATTATTATTATTATAGTTTTGGAGCATATAAGTTACTGACAGACAAATACAGTTTGCTCAATTAATTACTGATTCTTAAACAAAAGCCTAGATCTTGAAACATTCATTATTATAACTGTTTTCTTAACATCACTGTCCAGTAAATTCTAAGAAAAGGTGTAGTAGCTGTTCTGATACTACATTTCATTGGTCAGTGAAGAAAAAAATCCTTCGAGACCGAGGCAATTTTAAATTTTTGTCCCACTCCAGAGAGCTCACTTTTGGGGAGCTGGATTTTCCATACATCAAAAACCGACCTTGTGTTTAACTCTGCCCTTGTGGGGAGGCAAGTAAATAGGACTGTCTAGTAAATTCTGTCTTAAATTTTTAATCCCAAAATCTGCCATTATGAATTGAAAAGTCCTTGATTGATGATCAGTGAATAATTCAGGTAAAAGTTATGGAAGCAATATAGATTTCCTGTGGACAATGTTTGATATGCAGTAAGAATACAAATTCCTTTGTTTTCTGTTTAAATCGTTTACAGACCGTCTTGGATTTATGATTGTTTAAAGTCATGTTCAATTGTTATATATTTAGACTGACAAACAATTCTTCTACCGAAAATTAAGTGTAAGATTTTCTAAGAAGGTAATTTCGATAGAATGAACCGGTTTCTACTAGTTATTTAAAAAAAAAAAACCCTTCATTTTTTTTTTCAATTTTTGAACTAATGTGTAAAAAAAAAAAGAAAAAAAAGAAAAAAAGAACACGCACATACACGCAGCAAGATGCATAACATGCAAGTTAGTGACAGTGATATCGGTAATAGAGTTGGGCGTGGGAGGGTCGGGGGGCGTTGATAGATGGACAATGAGGTGCATTTTGTTTTCTTTTTTAATTTTTTGCTTTCTTTTTTTTCATATAAACACCTATAGTGGTTTATCTTACCTCGAAACACGACGACGGAACGGGACCCATACAGAATAAAAAATCCTGTGTTGAACAACGACCGCAGCAATGAAGGGAGAATAAATAGTTGTTTAATTAAGGATGGTAGAGAAAAAAGACAAAAAAATGATAGAAAAGGAAATATTTTGAGAAGGTGAGCGTTGAGAAGAGAAAATATTGCCATTACCATAAACTATTATACCCAATATAATCCATAATAGATAAGGTATGTAGGTAGTAACTATATATATATATATATATATATATATATATATATATATATATATATGTGTGTGTGTGTTTTTGAAAGTTTACTAAGACATTGCGTTCACGAAATCATTCATCACCACAAAAGACTTTTTTCCTTTCAAAGTTTATTTATTTATTCATCAAAATTAAAGAGTTTTTCCCTACACATGTTTCTCTACAAAGCCGGTCCTTGCTTGGCAGATCATCAGGGGAATTATGTACCTGGAATAATTCCCCTGATGATCTGCCAAGCAAGGACTGGCTTCGTAGAGAAACACGTGTAGGGAAAAACTCTTTAATTTTGATAAATAAATAAACTTTGAAAGGAAAAAAGTCTTTTGTGGTAATGAATGATTTCGTGAACGAAATGTTTTGGTAAACTTTTAAAAAAATCACATATAAATGCTCTGTACCCTGTAATCGAGTATCATCGAGCTTATTTTTATTGGCATAATCCCGGTCTTCACTGAATAAAATATCTTCTAAGTGAAAAATCTAAATCTCATATATATATATATATATATATATGGTACATGTATTATATTAGTTTCTGTAGATATTAATCTGGTGAAACTCCAGTGTTTATAAATATGCTCAATAACAAGTAGACGAGTAAAATTTCTCGTCCTTTTTTAATGATTTTTCCTGTATTTAAATATATATATATATAATATATATATATATATATATATATATATATATATATGGGTGAAAAAGACAAACAAAAAAAAAAATTTAAATAAAGGGAAAATCATCAGGAAACGAGATTTTACTGGTTTCGTTTGGATCAACGAGCTTCTTCGGAAAAAGTGAAAATTTTAAATTTTCATTTGTTGATCCGAACAAAACCAATAAAATCTCTCGTTTCCTGATGATTTTTTCCTGTATTTAAATTTGTTTTTCCGTTTGTCTTTTTCACACATCTTGTCTTTCACATTTCATTTTATGATATATCGTGCATTTTATCTTTATATATATATATATATATATATATATATATATAGATAGATTTCGAGTACAGCAAAATGGTAAGATAAATTTCAGAGGAAACATTTTAATGAATAAAATGGGTGGGTGGAAAAGAAAAGAAAATTGCTAAAATTTTCCTTAAGGCCTTATTGTCTGACCCTCTAAGAGGAAACGTCAGAATGATAAATTAAAAACTAAGAAAATCGAATGAGATATGAGGGGAAAATTGTTTCAGCTAGAGAAAACAATCGAGAGAGAAAAAAAAATATCAAGAATTATTTGGATCATTGATCAAATCAATTCTTGATCTCTTATGAAATAAAAGCTAATTTTGTAAATTTTGTCATAGGAGTTTTGTAAATACCGCAGATAATACTAGCTCGATAATGTGTCCGCCATATGATTTAGAGTTTTCACATACTTACAGGCGAATATATTCAATATATTCAATACGTCTTCATAGATTTTAGAATATTTATTTTAGTTTTTTTATGAAAGTCGCTCCAGACAAGGCATGAAGCCACTTGATTTAAGGAGCTAATTATCATAATAACAATGCAGCTCGTAACTTGGTCGGAGAACTTATCAACAGTTCTTCTACACCCCCCCCCCCCCATTCTTCTCTATTTAGTTTGCGCAAACATGCTGGTGAGCAGTTGTTGAAGACCTGGGCGGCGACAGTCAAAGGTGACCTAACAGCACTATCAGGCCTACAAGTAGTTGGTCTTCGACTATGAAATTGAAATTAGTTAACCATATTGTGTGAGCTAGCTCAGGATCAGTGAAAGTGTCTGAGACAATTTACTTGCTTGGGAAACTTGCTCAACCCAATCAGAGTGATAGGTGTTATCAGTAAGTTACGTTTGAAGTATCTGATATCCTGTTTGTTTATTATGGAGGGGGTCACATCTTTTAGCCCCCATCTCAACCACTTCATCTGTAAACACTGACTACAGTTTTTTTTTTTTTTTTTTTTTTTTTTGCATGAAAAATTAGTTTGTATAGTACTTAATATTATCAATTTCACCATCCTGGACTGATTTTTGAATTTTAACAATTTATTAATAATTCCTTCTCGGGTGATACACCGATTCCAATGCTTTTTTAACAATTTGATGCCTTTTTTTTGTAGAACGATTTGTCTTTGGCCTCAAAATACACCTCAGCTTCTGATCTCACTTCTTCATTGGTGCTAAATTTCTTTCCCTGGAGCATTCTTTTAAGGTCTGCAAAAACAGTCAGTAATCGCTGGGGTTCATATCTGGAGACTAGGGTGTGAAATGTGAAAGCAATTCGAAGTGCAATTCGTGTAGTTTTGTCATCGTTGCAATTGACTTGTGACACGGTGCATTGTCTTGGTGAAAGAGCACTTTTACCTTCTGAATTTGTGGCCATTTTTTTTGTTGATCTCTTCCTTCAAACGCACCAACAATATCATCGACATGTTGTTTTTGATCAATAGTGAGCAAAAGTGGCACCCATTTTGAACACAGCTTTCTCATTGATAAATCTTCTTACAAAATGGTGAATACACGGACTTTTCATAGCTTCAACTCCTCTGCTATCTCCTACAACTTTAATTTACAGCATCATTTGTGTCTGTACTACCGCATTTAAAGTCAGCATACGATCTCTTAACGGTTGCTTCTGACAAAGCAGAGTCTGAATAACACTTATCAAGCCATTGCTTTTTTTTTTTTCACAGAATTTTTCCCATCGGAAAGCAATGCTTTAGCAACACACAAAATTGAGATTTTTCCATTCTTTTTTTAAATTTGCAACAGTAGCTTCACTTAAATAACTGTAATTTGTAAACTAATAATCGATTGGGCTCAAATTTTGACACACATCAATTGAAGGTTAGTATTTTATAAAAATCATATGGATTTGTTTTTATTAGTTGCCTTATCTATGTCAGGCCCGGGATTTATTAAGTGATGTGTTTATCAAGTAAATATGATAAAACTAAACTGACAGTAAACCCCTAAAATTATCAAGTTTTATTTCAAGCATCTAAAGCTAAAATATTTCTTTGTTACGGCAAATTTTGGTTTTGTATAATTCTACGAACATTCATAACAGAAGACGTGTTTTAGGCTTAAAACTAAATTCTTATAACTAAACTATTTCAAAGACAGTTATAAGATGAGAGACAGACATGAGAAAAATGTGGATAAAAATCCTTATCGGAAAAAAAAAAAGAAGGTAGAACCTCATATTTAAACAGTGGAGATTTTGAGAGAAATGTGGAAAACTGGAAGTTAAGAAATAACCCAAGTTTGTTTGTGCGGCAGAACTTTGGATGAATTACCTTCCCTTTGAAATCTTCGTTAGCAATTTTATACAAAATGTTATCGATTTACTAACAATTAGATACGAAGTTCACAATTATAAAAAAAGAAAAATAAAAAAGATTTTTAATAACACTTACATTGATTCAGTGTGAAATGAGCCCTTACAGCAAGGGAAGAAAAGTGTAGCATTTACTACGCTTTCTTCATCTACATAATACTAAAACTCCGAGGAACTTGTATGTTTAGCAGATGGAATAGGAGACAGCTTCCTTTGATAATGTGTAATCTCTATATCAAGGAAAACTATAGGAGATAACTCATTCAAAAGTAAAACGTCTTTAATTCTACTTCTCCGGGTGTCATATTACATGCTTCTTCACTAAAACCTACTCAGCAGCAGAAATTCAACATCAAATCTTTCCCATGTCACATGATCAAACTAACCAATCAATTATCTACTTCTTGAGAGTTAAGTTGATTAAGCCAAACCCTCTTAATTATACCTATTAACCTCATTGTATTTGGTACATCTAATATACACAAGTATATTACTCTCAAATAATATTTAACATAGTCTATCAACTAACTATAAATGTATATAGATAACATGAGTTTAAGCAATATATATATATACCTGGGCAGCATTTTTTCTTGAAGGCATATTTCATTAAATATTATGGATGGACTTGTGTCTACATATTTTTTCCTTGACCCTTTCTTGATTCTAGTTTTTGAATTCTAGCCTGAAAACTCAAAACCTAAAAGGATCAAGGAAAAATATGCATATAAAAGTTATCTGTAATATTTAACGAAATATAGAAGAGAAGGGTACTCTAAATTACCAGTAACACACAATTCCTACAGCCTTTGGCAGTGACTGAAGACTAAGTGACTGAAGATTGCCAGGTCAGACGTTCAAAACTGTTACATGGGTGACATTTATTAGACTGAAGTGCCATCCAAATCAGAGAAGGAGCCGGATCAATCTTTCTTGGATGATAACTGATACAAGTAGACAGAATTATTAATTTTGCAAAACTTTATCAACTACTTATTTTTTCTTATAGCTTGTGTCAATTACAGAACAAACTCATCTGACAAAAAGCAAGTTTTAATTGTAAAATTTTCGTTAAAAAAAAAATGATGAAATTTTAAATCTCATATCATATCGTGGTTAAGAAAGATTTAAAAATGAGTTAGAGAGAGAGATAGAGAGAGAGAGAGAGAGAGAGAGAATGACTTTACTTTTTATTGAAAGAAAAATTTTATTTTTCTTTCCCTTTAGGAAATAACTTACCTGCAAAAGACATTAAAAAAAAAACTTTACCTCACAAAGAGATATTGAAATATTTATAAAAAAAAAAATGTGTAGTTTAAAAAAAAAGAAGAAACATTTATCTTCATTATTCAATTACAATTTAAATGTAATAAATTATAGTTATTTAGAAAGCATCAAATAAGACCGCTTTTATCAGAACTAAATTGAATAATAAAGATTGTTGGATTAGTTAAAGAATAAATATGTCAACTTTTAATGGTTAAGAAATTGTGAAAATGTTAGCAGAAAACTTGTGAATAAGCAGTTTTAGTCGAGGAAGAAAAATAGTACAAAAAACGAAAGAAGTTTTTTTTTGATACGATAGAGGCAGGGTAAAAAAAAATCACGTTTTCGTTTGGCTTTGGTGCAAAACCGAACCATAATTCTTGACTCATGTCTTTAAACTTTAGTTCAAGCCCAAATTACATAATAGCCACCCGCTTAAATGTTTCAAAATCAAATTTGTATCTGGATGGGCTACATTGTAAACCGTTGTTAACCATTTTCTAATCTATGAATAATGGATAAAAATAAAAATAGCTCCTGACTCTTCAAAATTGATTTTAAAATCTTTAAACTGGCGAATATTAAGTTTGGACTTGAATTATGGTTCAGTTACGCTTCTCATCCAAAGAAGTGAATTTTCGACCGTGATCCTATCATATAAGAAAACCAAAAGAAAAAGAAAAAAAAGAGAAGCTCATCGAAGACTCCTTACTGTGTCCCCAGCCGCTTAGAAAAAGGTGGGTGCAAATGATCAAGTAATAAGGAGGATAAAGTTTTAATGAACCTTGCGCGCGTCTCAAGCATTCGTCTCACCTCTCAGGTTTTGGTTTTCCTTGTTCATTCGGATGAGAAGCAATGTTTCCTGGATTGCTTTTCGCCATCGAGCACGGGCATCCAATGTGGAACGCTTACAAATCATTTCCGGAGATGCTGACTCATCCAAACTATCTGTTGGTGGAAACAAGACAACATAACTGTCATCCACGGCAGTGAATTAAGCGAGGCGCAAGGAGGATGATTTGAAAATAGTTATGGGAGACATAAAAAATAATTATAGACATTTAAGTAATTTTATGCGCCCCCTCCCGACCTCTTATTTATTTATTTTCCTATCACAGCTATTATTTTAAAACTAGTTGATGTATTTGTTGACGTAAGGTGAGACATTATAACTATACCATAACAAAAATAAAATATCATTAAATTAACTATACCTTTAAAAATGACTATGCCATTAAATTAACTATACCATTAAAAATGACGATGCCATTAAATTAACTATACCATTAAAAATGACGATGCCATCAAATTAACTATACCTTTAAAAATGACAATGCCATTAAATTAACTATACCATTAAAAATGACTATGCCATTAAATTAACTATACCATTAAAATGACTATGCCATAAAATTAATTATACCATTAAAAATTACATCCATAGTTGTTCGTATAGTTTCTTTAAATCATCATCATCATCATCATCATCGGGGGAGGGACGCAATGGTAAAGCGGATACTGGCATGAACAGCAGACAATCAGATATATGCCATTAAATTAACTATACCATTAAAAATGAATATGCCATTAAATTAACTATACCATTAAATACACAATACTATTTCCATTAGGGATGTCTGTAACCTTCATATGATTCCTCCTCTGATTACCTGATCATATCAGGGGACAACAAAACAATCAGGTTAGTCAAGATATTGTGACTTGCTGATACACACATATTGTGTCTATGTTTATCAACGATTTCAAGTCGGTTTGTGTCATATCGTACTTAAATAAGGAATATGGAATCGTGTGTTTTTCTTATAAAAAGAATGAGAAAAGGATTTAATGGAACTTGCGATTGCTAAATTACTCTGTTCATTTTCTATCTCGTTTAGTAAACTTCTTTTCTATATTTAATACTTGGTGGTTTTCTGAATCGACAAACCGGAACAACAGACGCGAGAGGTGAAAACAACAGGAATACTTGAAACACAAACAAGAGGTTAAGAGAGAGAATCGCCAGCACATCAACCAGACATACGCAAAAAAAAAAAAAATTTTAACAAGCAATTTCGGCTGCTTATAATACGCTTAGTTTTCTTTTCTTTTTTTGTGAAACTCTTGGTTTCCAAATCATAGTTTAACTATCGATATCCTATATTAATATGCGTGTATGATTATATATATATATATATATATATATATATATATATATATAGAGAGAGAGAGAGAGATAGATAGAAGAAAAAAGAGTGATAAATATGAGACGATTGTCCAAATTTATTTCAAATTTCAATTGTTCTATGCAAGGTGTATTCAGTAATAAACTAGTGTTTATTATTCTTTCCTTAAGCCAAGGCTTTTCAAAGATCGAGATCTTATCATCAGAGGAGAAATACAGATGGATAAGTTGGCTTTCGAAAAAACCAAAGTTCAAATATTTGAAAAATATGAAAATTATTCTTGAAAAAGAATTTTTGTAAAAAAACGCAGTGAAATGAAAAGAAAAGTTCCGTGAAAAAGATATGCAGATTGTCCGGGTGGTAAATTTCCGTTGAAAAGAAGTCCGATGAATTGTAGAATGTGAAGAAAAGTCTTTGTGTGGGAGCAGCACGGAGAAAGTGCTCAAAATACAGGTAAGTCCAATCTGCATATCTTTTTCACGGAACTTTTCTTTTCATTTCACTGCGTTTTTTACAAAAATTCTTTTTCAAGAATAATTTTCATATTTTTCAAATATTTGAACTTTGGTTTTTACGAAAGCCAACTTATCCATCTGTATTTCTCCTCTGATGATAAGATCTCGATCTTTGAAAAGCCTTGGCTTAAGGAAAGAATAATAAACACTAGTTTATTACTGAATACACCTTGCATAGAACAATTGAAATTTGAAATAAATTTGGACAATCGTCTCATATTTATTACTCTTTTTTCTTCTATCTCTACAATTTCTCTATCTCGTATATTGAGCTAATCTTCTTCACAATAGGTTCCATCTACTAAAAGTTTTACTTTGGTTTATATTTGATCCTATATATATATATATATATATATATATATACTGATTTTTAGGTTCGAGCCCTCTGACCGTCTGAAATTATCACTTCCTACACTGATGATAGCAAAAAAAACAAACTTGAAAATGCCAGCATCTGTAGGTAAAAATAATCTAATATTTACTTAATAAATATTGATATATATATATATATATGTATGTATATCTAGGCAGCATCTTCTCTTGCAGGCAAGTATTGTTGAATATAATAGACAACTCGTGTCTAGATATCCTTTGGTAGATCCTTTCAATAGTCCGAATTACTTGGAAGACAGATGCAAATTATGGCAAATTCATCAGCCAATTCCCCTCCGAAACTAAGATCCTAATTCGGACTATTGAAAGGATCTACCAAAGGATATCTAGACACAAGTTGTCTCTTATATTCAACAATATATATACATATATATATATATATATATATATATATATATATTGATTAATATCCCATAACATCAAGGGACGTCGTTAGGGGAACCCGGTAGATATTCGTACGATTTCCCTCTAATTCTTGCAGATCCTGTTCATTGATGCTTAACAGATCTTCCTCCCACTGATGGTCACGTTCGGCTCATCATCACCTAAAGCATCAAGCATGATTGCTTTCAAGAACAGGTTGAAAAGCACCGGCGATAACGGACATCCTCGTCTTACGCCAACAGTTGTTTTAAACTTTTCACCAGTTGTGCGATTTAATAATACTGCATTAAAAATAATAATATAGCAGTATTAAATGATATTTTATTAATGTTATTTTATTAATGTTATTTTATTAATGATATTTTATTAATGTTATTTAATTAATGATATTTTATTAATGATATTTTATTAATGATATTTTATTAATGATATTTTATTAATGTTATTTTATTAATGATATTTTATTAATGTTATTTTATTAATGATATTTTATTAATGATATTTTATTAATGTTATTTTATTAATGATATTTTTTAATGATATTTTATTAATGATATTTTATTAATGATATTTTATTAATGATATTTTATTAATGTTATTTTATTAATGTTATTTTATTAATGATATTTTATTAATGATATTTTATTAATGATATTTTATTAATGATATTTTATTAATGATATTTTATTAATGATATTTTATTAATGATATTTTATTAATGTTATTTTATAATGATATTTTTTAATGATATTTTATTAAATGTTATTTTATTAATGATATTTTATTAATGTTATTTTATTAATGTTATTTTATTAATGATATTTTATTAATGTTATTTTATTAATGTTATTTTATTAATGTTATTTTATTAATGATATTTTATTAATGATATTTTATTAATGTTATTTTATTAATGATATTTTATTAATGTTATTTTATTAATGATATTTTATTAATGTTATTTTATTAATGTTATTTTATTAATGATATTTTATTAATGATATTTTATTAATGTTATTTTATTAATGATATTTTATTAATGTTATTTTATTAATGTTATTTTATTAATGATATTTTATTAATGATATTTTATTAATGATATTTTATTAATGTTATTTTATTAATGATATTTTATTAATGTTATTTTATTAATGATATTTTATTAATGTTATTTTATTAATGATATTTTATTAATGTTATTTTATTAATGTTATTTTATTAATGATATTTTATTAATGATATTTTATTAATGATATTTTATTAATGTTATTTTATTAATGATATTTTATTAATGTTATTTTATTAATGATATTTTATTAATGTTATTTTATTAATGATATTTTATTAATGTTATTTTATTAATGATATTTTATTAATGATATTTTATTAATGATATTTTATTAATGTTATTTTATTAATGATATTTTATTAATGTTATTTTATTAATGATATTTTATTAATAATATTTTATTAATGATATTTTATTAATGTTATTTTATTAATGATATTTTATTAATGTTATTTTATTAATGATATTTTATTAATGTTATTTTATTAATGATATTTTATTAATGTTATTTTATTAATGTTATTTTATTAATGTTATTTTATTAATGTTATTTTATTAATGTTATTTTATTAATGTTATTTTATTAATGTTATTTTATTAATGATATTTTATTAATGATATTTTATTAATGTTATTTTATTAATGATATTTTATTAATGATATTTTATTAATGATATTTTATTAATGTTATTTTATTAATGATATTTTATTAAATGTTATTTTATTAAATGTTATTTTATTAATGATATTTTATTAATGATATTTTATTAATGATATTTTATTAATGTTATTTTATTAATGTTATTTTATTAATGATATTTTATTAATGTTATTTTATTAATGATATTTTATTAAATGTTATTTTATTAATGATATTTTATTAATGTTATTTTATTAATGATATTTTATTAATGTTATTTTATTAATGATATTTTATTAAATGTTATTTTATTAATGATATTTTATTAATGATATTTTATTAATGTTATTTTATTAATGATATTTTATTAAATGTTATTTTATTAAATGTTATTTTATTAATGATATTTTATTAATGATATTTTATTAATGATATTTTATTAATGTTATTTTATTAATGTTATTTTATTAATGATATTTTATTAATGATATTTTATTAATGATATTTTTTAATGATATTTTATTAATGTTATTTTATTAATGATATTTTTTAATGATATTTTATTAATGTTATTTTATTAATGTTATTTTATTAATGATATTTTATTAATGTTATTTTATTAATGATATTTTATTAATGATATTTTATTAATGATATTTTATTAATGATATTTTATTAATGATATTTTATTAAATGTTATTTTATTAAATGTTATTTTATTAATGATATTTTATTAATGATATTTTATTAAATGTTATTTTATTAAATGTTATTTTATTAAATGTTATTTTATTAATGATATTTTATTAATGATATTTTATTAAATGTTATTTTATTAAATGTTATTTTATTAATGATATTTTATTAATGATATTTTATTAATGATATTTTATTAATGTTATTTTATTAATGTTATTTTATTAATGATATTTTATTAATGATATTTTATTAATGATATTTTATTAATGATATTTTTTAATGATATTTTATTAATGATATTTTATTAATGATATTTTATTAATGATATTTTATTAATGATATTTTATTAATGATATTTTTTAATGATATTTTATTAATGTTATTTTATTAATGATATTTTATTAATGATATTTTATTAATGATATTTTATTAATGATATTTTTTAATGATATTTTATTAATGATATTTTATTAATGATATTTTATTAATGATATTTTATTAATGATATTTTATTAATGATATTTTATTAAATGTTATTTTATTAAATGTTATTTTATTAATGATATTTTATTAATGATATTTTATTAAATGTTATTTTATTAAATGTTATTTTATTAAATGTTATTTTATTAATGATATTTTATTAATGATATTTTATTAAATGTTATTTTATTAAATGTTATTTTATTAATGATATTTTATTAATGATATTTTATTAATGATATTTTATTAATGTTATTTTATTAATGTTATTTTATTAATGATATTTTATTAATGATATTTTATTAATGATATTTTATTAATGATATTTTTTAATGATATTTTATTAATGATATTTTATTAATGATATTTTATTAATGATATTTTATTAATGATATTTTTTAATGATATTTTATTAATGATATTTTATTAATGATATTTTATTAATGATATTTTATTAATGATATTTTATCAATGATATTTTATCAATGTTGGGTTTTTTTTATATATTGGGCTTTGAGGATTTAAAATCTGTGAATACAATTATTTTTATGGGTGATTTTAGTTGTTAATATTTTCCTTATTTTGGCGAGAAGCTAACAAGGAAAATAATAAAAAGAGAAAACTCTATAGAATTTTCTCTTCAATCAGGCCTGCATAAATTATTTGCTGCCTAAATATATATATATATATATATATATATATATATATATATATAAATAATGAGATGTAGTTTGCTTGAAGCATTGCATGTAATATGTATATAGCTGAGTATTATAAGGCTATCACAATGCAAGAAATGGAAATATGTCGCTGTTGAGAAGTAAGACAGACACAAGTGATTTTTTTTTACAGCAAATCTTACTTGTTTAATCAAAACTTCTACACAGTGATCGAATGTGTGTGACCAGGTTCCATAATATATTTCGAGGAAAGACCTCTTTATCAAACGGTAGGTGTTTCAAATCTCTTGAAATCCGGTCCACACGTGTTAGAAAATGATGGCATGGAAGGAAGGCGACGTGGCAAAGAAGCCAGTAAAATATTTCTCTTGGGTGTTTGACATCAAATCAAACAGACGTCTTTTTGGGTTTTTTTCACACACCTCTACAAGGGATGGGCAAGGAGAGATTAATACTATTCAATCGCCTTGATGGACTTGCTATGTGATATAAACAGTATATTTGTGAAAAGAAAAATAAATCAAGAAAAAGAATATGAAAAACCCAGAGCAAATATTGAAGTTGTTGTTTTATTGCCTCAATTTTTACAGCTACAAGGCAAAAGAAAAAGAGAGAGAAAGAGGCAGAACTACCAAGTTAAAGAAGTAGACAGCTGCACAAAAAAGATAGAGGAAAATAAAAAATGAATATCACTGATGACTATGTCGTCATAGTCATCACATCATAATGATTACTACAAAGACTAAATGATTCAACTAACAACACAGCTGTTTACAAAATTTATCTCGATGAGACAATAACCTGCAACCTGTTAGGGCCGGAAGAATTTCACAAGACAACCAGCGCTCTTCTACAGTTGCATCGCCCCAACGTCCAACCATTCCTCAAAACAGCAGGGCTGTGGCAACGATAGTCTCAGAGCCATGCCGTCAAGAACTTTGGTACCTGTCAGGCCCAACAAAGACAGATTGGTCTGACACACAAGTTATAAGGACCGCAACCCAGCTAAAGGGCCTCTGTTGAAATTCAAACGCGTCTGCAATGGGATCCGGCAGCCACTGGTCGTTCTTGTCAATGCATTTTTGAATAATCTATGACACACAAAGTCATTAAGTCATATACACAATGCAGAGTTAGGATAACCAACACTAAAGGCCTAAAGATGATGACTTTCCTCGACAACTGGTCTTTATTGGAGGGAACCTGAAATCTTTCTGGAACATGAAGTGCTCCAAATCTATGAGAAGGACTTCGATCAAAAGCAGATGAAATCAACATCTCCGTGTTCAACGCTGCATTCGGATTCAACTTGCTCAACAACAATCTATAAGAGATTCAAGATCATACTGTATATGTGCAAACACTAGAAGGGTTATCTGGCGTTGTCCAGGTTGAAATATTTCTATTAAACAAATTCATTAATTTTTACGAAGGGGATTTTAGTAGATTTTATTAAGGATTTTACTTTATTAAGGATTTTATTTTATTAAGGATTCATGTAAATATCTCTGATAATGATTTTTTTTTAGTTTCTGCTCTAGCCTAAAAAATGACATAAAAACCAGGGTTGCCAAGTCGGAGTCAGACTCAGAGGTTTTGAAAGGAGTCAGAGTTGGACTTGTAAAAATGCTAGAAGGCCGAGTCGGATTTTTTAACCTCCAAAGAATCAGCAGATAATCTGAATATTGGAAGACTTTAAAATAAGGAGTCGTACTCGGATATTTGGAATTCTACGAGTCGTAGTTGAATGTTATACCTTCTGACTTTGTAACCCTGATTAAAACCACTTCAATTATCATCATCATCATCATCATCCTAATCCGGTTTAACATCTGTTTTACATGCTGGCATGTGTTGGACGGCTTTTAGGAATTGACTTCCGAACTTATCTCTGATCAAGATTCTTTGGAAGTCATTTCTTTAATTGTGGGAAAATTTTTATAGGCCTTATGCCCTTCCTGGCACAAACTCAATGAGTTTTTATCGAGACATCATCTCTAACTGATTTTTTTTTTTTAATGGAAATCGCTCCAGACAAGGCATGAAGCCACTTGATGTAAGGAGCTAACAAGAACAAATATGATTATCGCAAATACACAAGTTGCCTATTGACCGTAGTCTTGAAAAGACCAAGGCTATAGGTAGGAGGAAAACAGTCAGCAGGAAGAGAGTTCCACAAGCTTGCAGTTCTTAGAAAGAAGCTACTGGAATAGGAAGTGATTGCCCAAAAAAGCGCTTAACCTTCCCTTACCACATGTGCAAAATTATGAATTTATGTTAATTTGTTTTACAGCATACCAACCCTTTTCGAGTTATTTAATGTCACTTTAGGCATTTTGAAAAAAATTTCTACGCTTCAACTTCTTAATATTTTCAAATATTTATTCATAATATAAATTTATGTGTATACGACTGGATACCATCTGACGTCATACCCAGGTTCCATTTAATTCATAGTTGAGACACTGATTAGTACTGATTAGTAAGAACAGTAATGGCAATAAGGGGGCGACTCTCCACTGCCCGAAGCTCTCAAATTGGGTCCTCACAATCTGAAATTGTTTTATGTCATACCTAGAACAACATGGATTTATATCATGTTACGAACAGATACACAGACTGGATTAAGCTTGAGCTAACATTCAAGAAAATAACATTATGACAGGACGCCAACATAGCAAAGCACCCAGTAAAATCTTTTTCTTGGGTGTTTAACGCCGAATCATGAAGGCAAATGACATCGACCCAACAGGCCGGGAGTCCATCGCTGAAGACCGCAGCCGCTGGAGAAGTGCTGTGAAGGCATCCTCCAAGACGAGTGAGGAGAGGCAAGACCAGCAGTGGTTTGGTTATTTTGTTTTACAGCATACCAACCCTTTTCGGGTTAAATGAATACGGTCATTTTGGTAAAAGGTTTTATGCTTCAAGTTCTATATATTTTCAAATATTTATTCATGATGTTTCGTTTGATTGTTTTGTAGAAGAAAATTGTTGTTTTTGTTTTTGGCTTTGCAGAAAATGATTGAGTCGTGCAAAGGGAAAGGAAACAAAAACAATAACATCAATGTTTGGTGCATTTTTGGTCAGGAAGCCAGTATTTTCAGACAGCCTGATCTAGTAACACCAGTCCCAGCAGTGGAGGGAGAGAAGAGAGCACAGACGGTACTGCAACAGAGCTCTCACAATCAGACACCATCTACATCTTTGGCAACTGCAACAGAGTCTGCCGATCCAGGATAGGCTTGCACAGTAACAGCAAATATTATAATTCGGCAACGGACTAATTTGAGGCGTAGCACTCCATTGTCTCCTGAGACAGATGGATGCCAACAACAACAAAGCATCTCTCAACCTCCATGGCATCATCTTAAAACCATAAAAGAAAAGCGATCACCAATTTTATGTACCTCTATTGTGTCTAACAACACAACCCTATGTGTAGGACGTAAAAAAAATTTTTGTCAGTTTTTGAGCCCCCCCCCCCCCACTCTTCTCATATTATTCATCATTAATTTTTCTTTCATGGAAATCGCTCCAGACAAGGTATGAAACCACTTGATGTGAGGAGCTAACAAGAACAAATCGCAAAGACAGGAGATGCCTATTGGCTTTAGTCTTGAAAAGACCAAGACTATAGGTAGGAGGAAAACAGTCAGCAGGAAGAGAGTTCCACAAGCTTGCAGTTCTCGGAAAAAAGCCACTGGAATAGGAAAGCTGTATTAGAATGAGGTATCAAAACAGTGAATTGATGGAGACCACTAGACCAACGAGTCAAACGAGCTGGAACAAAAGAAGCAGGGAATAGATCACACAATTCTGAAGAACACATGCCATAATTTATGTATGACATTTTTTATTTATGGTACAAACCTTCTTTTTGAACTAATTTGAGGGCTCTTTAACATCAAGGCCGATGGTCGCAACTAAGTCAGCTTTCTCTTTAATTCAAACTTTTTTCTTCGGTTACAGATTTTTTAGATGAGGATTGATAATTTTTATTATTTAGATTATTCCAACTACTGTTCTCATCTTGGATGTTATTCTCACAACGTTTTGGCTGATGTAACCTCCGATCTTCTACACGTGCATTTGTCAAACTTGAGGATCTGTACGGAATTTTGAACCCAACCCTTTATTTAATCCATGGGGGTAGATTGTTCTCGTTTCATCACCCGTGACCGAGTAGAGGTAATTTTTTTTTAAAAATTGTATTCTTAGTATCACCTGCACTGAGGATTGAACTTTCAATCTACAGAAGAAAGTCATTTAGAACTGATTATTATTAAGCACTTTATTAAGCACTTTATTTGAAAATTAAGGTACTGTTATAGATGACTCGCCTGATTTCTGTGACTTCACGTCGACAACGATCGGGCATGTCGTAGAAGTGCCCGAGCGCTGACGGAATAATATCATTTTTTCTTTCTTTTATCTTATAAAAACATTGAGAAAATTTTACCCCCCCCCCCAAAAAAA
Source organism: Sepiola atlantica (assembly GCA_963556195.1). Taxonomy (NCBI): domain Eukaryota; kingdom Metazoa; phylum Mollusca; class Cephalopoda; order Sepiida; family Sepiolidae; genus Sepiola; species Sepiola atlantica. The sequence continues at coordinate 7,373,809 of OY744521.1, read as the reverse complement.
AACACCGATTATTTTCACAAAAAAAAAAAAAAATGATTTTAATCTATGTATTTTTCTTTTAATTTATTCGTCTTATATTATCGTCTTCCAGTTAAAGCTTGGCAGTTTGAATGACTATCGCTAAGAACAGGAGCCCTAACCATAGGGGAACCCTAACCCATTTTCTTTCTTTGTTTTATGATAGCAAGAAGAAAAAGAAAAAAGAAAAACGGCGAAATAAATGAAAAAGAAAACATTGACAAAATCCCCCCCCCCCACAAAAAAAATTCTTTCTACACATTTGATTGAAAATGGTTCATTTGACCCCCCCCCCCCACCCCCTACCCAACAGTTTGTTCGGTTTTCATCTTTTTATCTATGTATTTTTTCTTTGAATTTATTTGTCTTATATTATTGCCTGCAAGTCTTCCATTAACGCTTGGCGTTTTCGTCTCGGCAACTCTCAGGCGCTTCCGCGACCTGCTCGATCGTTGCCGACGCGAAGTCACATAAATCAGGCGAGTCATCTATAACAGCACCCAAAACTTATATTTGAATCTAGTTAGTGTGCATTGTACATTGACGGAACTATGAAGGAATAAAAATCAATTTTTGAATAAGTTTTTTTCTTAGTTTTTTTTACAATTCCATTCTCGGCCCATCCACACACCAGAGCCTCCAAGTATTGATTTCTTCTAACACCCCTCCCTCATCTGACCTACATTTGTGTACTATAGTAACTCTGTATATTACTTATGCCAAGTCGATTGATCAAACTAGAAATTTGTTAAGACTCAGGGTCATTCCCGACTGTGAAACATGAGAATAGTTAAATCTGTCCCTGATTAGTGTGCATTGTGCATGGACAGAATTTGCAAAAAAAAAAATCAATTTTTTACTGACATATATATGCTTTACGATATCTTTGCTCTCTTGCTAGGAAAGCTTCAGACATCTGGGCTTCAGAACATCAGCAATACATCTTATCAGACCTGCATTCTCCTACAATCAAGTAATCCCCCCCCCCCTAAATCTTACTTCGAATCGAAAACCATTGAACATAAAGACATTTTTCACGATCACCATACCTTCTGTTTACCTAGTATACATCACCACAAAAACTGCTTATAACATAAAAAAAAAACTTCATTAATCCAACGGAAAGGAAACCAAGAGTTATTTCCCTTTCAGCGTTCGGGGGGGGGGTTCAAGATGGCGGTTGTGTTAGTAGCTTTTATCAACAAACTTGTTGTGACAAGAATGCAAAATACTCAGCAAATGAATGTTATTTCTAGATCCAACTACGCCTAGCCGACAAAACATGCACATGCAACAATTTCAGTTTTAGTTTTAAAATAAAAAAAAGCAAATCTCAAAAGTCTATAAAGCAGTCTACAAAAAAAAATGAACAAATAAAAAATACACTTATCAAAAGATTAAAAAATGACTTTCAATAGGAAAGAAATCATCTAACAAAAAAGACATCAATAATTTGTGAATTTTTAAAACTGATTTCACATTTTGATACAGATATTAAAATTAACGTAGATCTACAGAAAATTTAACAATTTTAATATCTGTATGAATAATTCAATTTAGAATTTCTTAAACTGATCTCACATATGATATTCCCAATAATTCTTTTATAGCTATCTATTACTAATGAAGATTTGGTACCTGTCTGTCTGAAGCTGAAAATATATTATTACTATCTTTTAATGCTCAATTCAGTTTACTATACTATTTCAGACTAATGTACTATCTTTTAATGTTCATTTTAGAGGCTGGATAGTGTAGTATATATTGTTTTATCATGATACCACCCTCCCAGACATTATCTCCTCCTTTTTTGAGGAAGGGCAGCATAGTATCTGTACTGTGGTCATGATATCATGACCCAGGATTACCTTCTCTTTTGTTGGAGAGGAGGTAGTGTGGTAGCTGTTCTGTTGTCATGATACCATACTTCCAGGCATTACCTCCTATTTTGTGCGTGTCATGGATAGTGTAGTATCTGTTCTATTGTCATGATACCATCCTTCAAGGCATTACTTTCTTTTTTTTTTGAGGGGAATAGTGTAGTATCTCTTGTCATAATGTCACCTTCCCAGGCATTACCTATTCCTTCAGGGCTAGTGTAGTATATGTTCTTTCAGTATAATAAACTCCTCTTTTGGGAGATAGTGTAATATATGTGTATTTGTTATATAAACTAGAAAAAATAATTAAAATCCATCAATAAAAATAATAGATAAGTAATTATCGTACTTTTCATCTTAATTTCAGTTAATCTTGGTTCTTGAAAAAGTCAAATTGAACAAAGTTCAGAGTAAATAATAAACCCCTAGAGGGATTTTAATTCAAATCCGTTTTATCTAAGAAAGCCTCTAAATGTACGAAAGCCATTTGTTGAACTAGAATTATCCGAGTTATCTCCCTTGGATTTAGATTTATTCTCAGTCAAGTTAGAGAACGCACTTTCCTGTGTGTGTGAAAATTTACAAAGCTCGTTTTGCCCATGCCTGGCTCATTTTCTGCCATATCGTTCAAACATGTCATTCACGCTCATTTTAGGAGCATGCTTTCTAAAACTTTAGCAGGCTTGACCTGTAAGTTACATTTCCTGATCACAGTTGCATAAACTCTCAGAAACAAGCAACACGAAGTAACATTTACATTGCTCATACAGATTCTCTATTTACTGCCTTGACAACATGTGTGCATTTTTTATTGTATTGGGATCTTAATGTATTCCTTGCTTAGTACTTATTTCTGCTGTTCTCCATTTAAATATGATATTGTCAACTACATCACATGTTTCATAACCCCCATTACATTTTTTCTGTGAATAAATGTATATATATCTAAGTCCAACTGCTTCTTCGCTATTATCCTTTTCTATTTCATCCAATACAAATACGTGTTATCCATGATAACACGTATGTGTAAAATGATGACTTTGTATACGGGAAAGATATCCCTGAGCACGCGCGTCACTATAAACGTAAAAGTTAGAAAATAAAATATCTGTATTCTTTAAATTCATTCCATCATTTAAATGGCAGAAATCTTTTGCGATGAACTAGCTATTGTGAGATTAAATTTTTAATTCATGAGCATTCAGGCGTAAATGGAAACATTAGCCTACACACACTATACAAATAATCAGCAAAATTGAATACGGGAAACAAACATCGCTAGGGATGAAGGATACACCGGAGAACACATCAGATGAAATGGGTACTACTCCAGATGAAGCGCCTAATTTCAGTGACTGCTCGGCTGCAACGATCGGGCAGGTCGCAGAAGCGCCCGAGAGCTGCTGAGACGAAAACGAGGCTGAAGCAAAACTGAAAGTCGTAAAATGGAAGAGTGGCAGACGACAATATAAGACGAAGAATACAAAAGAAAAAATACATATATTTGAAAAAAATGAACAAACCATAGCTGAAGAACTATAAATAAACTTTTTTTTTTTAAATTTTTTCGTGGGCCAAATGAACCATTAAAATTTTTTTTTTGTCTTTTTTTACATAAATCAAAGAAGTAAATGCTATTTCTTTTATGATATTTAGGCAACTTTTTTTTTTGTCTTTTTTTTTTTTTTACATAAAAACAAAGTATGTTATTTTTCTTACGATATTTATGCAAGTTTTTTTGTATATTTATTTTTTTTTTTTGGGGGGGGGGGGGAGGAAATTTCATATATTTTCTCGTCGTGGGTCAGGGTTTACGGATACGTTTGCGGCCGGTTGGGAAGGTCTTCCTACCGCTTGTTTTGTTGTGCTGAGCGCAGACGATTGGCAGCAACCTGATCGGTCAGCTCTGCTTCAGCCTTGTTTTTGTCTCGGCAGCTCTCGGGCGCTTCCGCGACCTGCTCGATCGTTGCCGCCGAGCAGTCACGGAAATTAGGCGCTTCATCTGGAGTAGTACCGTGAAATGTAGTAAAAAACTAAAGTCTGAATAAAAACAATGAACATAAGTCAGTCATGAGACTGCATATCTCTGCTTGACAACGTAAGGATGGGCCAAAGTCTTATCTGGGCCGTACTTCTCCATATTGTATGAAGTATTTCTGAAATTATCCCATGGAAACGTTGATAACTCAAAAACTATTTATCTGATCAGGCTAAAGTTTTACATGATGGTAACTGTTATCAAAGAGCATCAGATCGATTTGGAAAAATCGGAATTGAAATTCGGTCAAAACTTTGACCTTTATCGAACTTTTAAAGGTCAAGATCATATAAGATGCATGGCTTCATTGGCTACAATATGGGCCAAGAAGCGAGTCTCTACAATGAACAGAACCAAAGTTATTGCCAAAAGTGTGACTTTCGCCTTTTCTGTGACCTTGACCTTTGACCTAGATATTCCCAAATGAAATCAGTTCAAAGTTAGACCATGACCGATATTTTGACCAAACTTGGTGATGATTGGTCAAGCGATGTGGACTTTCAGTTTTACACAAACAAATTCGCCCCAAAACAACCTCCTTGACGGAAATAATAATTCTTCCAATATATTTACATGAATTGTAATTATCTTTTGTACCTATTCTCATTTGTTCACTCCAACAGTTCGACACGTCATAAGCTACCCATAAAGAATATCGATTGTGAAAGGTTTATTTACATGCACAGATTCATTGAACTACATGCAAATGCTTTCTTTGAGGTCATCACTATTATACATATATGATAATATAAAAAACAAAACAATTCCTTTTAATCAAATCGATTCTTATGAGAATCGATTTGATTAAACAAAATGAAGCTCAATATTCAAACTGAACTGTAATAATTTTATATATATATATATATATATATATATATATATATATAATAGTGACTGTCTGTCTGTCCACCTGATCTTTGTGTCTTATGTTCACTCAAACCGCTGGACAGAATTGCTTGAAAATTGACATGGAGACTACTGACCTCTCAGTTTCTATATAAGAAATATATCACTTCAACGCTGCCCCCCCCCCCTCCACTGAAAACTGTTTTCCCTTTGATTCAAATGAAATTATATATATATACATATACAGGGTGAGCCAAAAGTAGATGGACAGTAAAAAACATTTTTTTGTCAAAGCGTAAGAGACAGACTTCAAAGCTGTATAAATCAAGGAAAATGTTTTTTAATGTCCACCTACTTTTGGCTCACCCTATATATATATATATATATATATATATATATATATATAATCAAGGAGAACACCTCTGTCTGTGCATGCCTGTCCCTAAAAACGAAGACATACTAGGAATTGTACTTTCAATATAATTGTATTCACATGCACAATTTGCATGTGAACGTAATGGAAGTACCTTTGCGCCCTTGGCTTCCCCTTAAAGAAGCTAATGACAATTTTCAAACATGTTACACAATGAAATTAATCTATTTATTAGCGTTAGTTTAAGAGTATTAACATATGTCTGAATAGTTCGGTGAGTATGATATCTAGCTGACACCATCAAGGTTGCTGTTAAAGTAAACTCTCCCTACCATGATGTTGCATATGATGCTATCCCACACTCTAACCTGGGTAACACCGGGTAGCTCTGCTAGTAATATATATATATATATAAAATAAAAAAATACACTTAGCCGTAACACCATACTGCAGTTTCATTGTTTGCACCAATCATCTAAACTGTATCATATCATATATAGGCTTCCTCTCAGTTATAAGTGACAACGGATACCTCGTGTAAGAGTGCCTGTGCGGGGAATATATAGTGAAGCAAGGGTTGTGCAATTCTCAACTGCACCTCTCCTGAACCTGCATTGCTTGAGTCAAGGGACAAGGAAAAGTCCAAGAGGACTGGAAACAATGCTGCAATAAGCAGAGAAAGACTGCTATTTCAGAATTTTTCTTATCCTAAACTAGTTGCACAAACAAAGCCTGAGAGTCTAGTTTACCCTATGTAAATGTATATAATTATAGGAATACACCCTCTGTTCGACTTTATGCTTTAGCAGGAGTGACAACATGAAACACATACAAACATTAAGTATCTAGATAGAAAAAGTGTATTAATATACATATAGACTAGCAAATATTGTACTAAATACGAGGGGATAAACATCAATCCATTGAAAAGGTATATACTTACATGACCGCGAATTTTCAGCAGGAGTAACAACTCTGTTAAATATGGCTTGCCTCCAAGAACCTCTCCGAATTGGGGTGGCCATCATTGTGCCAGGCTCTTCATATGAAGAGCAGACAGAAGACGATGCACTCTCTGGGGAAACTTGCGGCATGCTGCTGCCAGATATGTGGAACCTGAGAAAAGAATAAATGAGAATCAAAATCTGTTTATTATAAAAACTGGGAAGCCATTATGAAAATGTTTGTTTTGTAGGATTTTTTTTTTTTTTTTTTTTTTACTGTTTGAAGATTTCTTTTTTTTCTTTATTATAACAAAACTTCAAAACAAGTGCAATGTCATGATTCGTAATTCTTCTTGGGGCAATAATATTTAGATAGTTATTTGCATCACAGTTATGCACCTTAAAAGAAGTTTATACAGTTTTTATCTATATTATGATTTAATATTAGTATTTTGTCTGTCAGTCAGGCACCTAAAGGTTCCAAAACTATTTGACAAAATTGAACCAAATTAGGCTTGAAGCACCCTTGAGATTCTGATTGTGTCATAAGCGGTAACAATGTTAATACTACTAGTACTACTGTTGCATAATGAGCACCTAAGTAATCTCATTCTAGAATGAAAGAATAACGGATTATTTAACGATCAACTCACTAAATGATTGACAGGAGTGAGGTCAAAGTATGACTGCAGTAGATGACTGAAGTGTAGAAGTGATGTGATTTCCATCAGAAAGTAACAGCCTCAGCCTATTCAATAGTTATTTATATATAGGAAACTAGCAGGACCACCTGGCGTTGCCCAGGTCCTGACTAAGAAAATGGATGAGTTAACAAAAAGCATGCGTCTCTCTACACATCCTCAGTCATGTTATTTTTGGAACACACCTCTCATAACCCTAACCCTAACCTCTCCTTTCGACTGTCTCTCATTCATGCGCAAACGGTGGCAATTGACTGAAAGAAAAAAGAAAGAAAAGTCGGCGATTGTCAAGAATTTCCAACAGAAAAAAGAGGGATGGAAAAACAAACAAATAGTGAAGAATTAACTGTTACTTAAGGCAATAAAAGTTACTTTTCTAACTAACTGCCTAATTTTTTTGTGTTTTAAGGTATTTTAAAGCGCTTTTATTTACATTTAACTTTTCCTCAAAATACGATCTGATTACATGCCAAAAAGTAAAAATGGCTGCCTCCAGTTTACGGAAACCATCAAAGTCTCTAACTTATTTTTTATTTCGATATTTTTTCCTTTCAAATAGGCAGAAAATTTTATTGCGTTTTTGGAACAGTTACTTGTCTTATATTTGTTTTTTGTTTTTTTCACCTAAAAAGACAGAGCCACCACTCAGACTTTGGTTATTTCCAGGAAACCAGAATCTAAGTCTAACCCAACATCGGATTTTGAGAAAAAATTAAATATAAATAGAAGCGCTTTAATCCATGGAGGTAGGTTTTATTTACTCCTCTCCAGGAGTTAGGCACAAGGCCAGTTTTATCTTACTCCCACATGTAAGATGTGACCCAAGATCGGGTCAGGAAAGTGGGGTTAGAAAAGCCAGCGCCCGAGAGGTGAGCACTCTGGCCATTAAAAATTGCCTGGGCAGTCCCGTCGGCATTCCCCGGTAGGGGCGCCTCAGACAGTAAGCAATAAACTTACTCCTCCCCAAAGAGGGGAGGCAAAGCCTGGGAGGGTGGACCTCCTAGAACTGCACAGGACAGGCGTGCAGTATCCATCGGAACAGATACTACACTTTGATCTTAGCCAAAAGGCCAACTTCTGAAATTTCGTCCAGATTCCTGAGTTCGACAGAAATATTCCAGAGTTCTAAAGAGATACACCTGAAGAAGGCCGGAGGTTACAGCGGCCGAAACGTTGTGAGAATAACACTCAAGATGAGAACAGTAGTCCGAATAATCGAAATTATGCAAATTATCAATTATAATTACTTGACGACTTTTGCAGTAAAACTTTTAGAATTCAAACCAAAATGTAGTATCTATGTGTCAATTTAAAAGTTTCGAACCTTCTAATAATTACAAAATGTCACGAAGCATAGGCGGAAACGGGTGCTAGTGTTATTGCACTTCTGCCATTACTAACCAGCAGAGCGTTACCACTGTTGACAAAGGGAAGAGTCTATCAAGCATGTATACGCAGTGTGATGATGTATGAAAGTGAAACCTGGCTAGTGATGGTTGAGGACATGCGTTGCATGGAGAGAAATGATATGACAGATGTGTAATGCAAGTCTTAAAGACAAAATTAGATCTGATGACCTCAGAGGAAGATTAAATCTGGACAGTATAGGGAGATGTGTGCAGAAGAGTAGACTTCGATGGTATGGCAACGTTGAAAGAATGGATGAGAGTTCTTGGGTTAGTGGATGTAGAACAGTTAAGGTAGCAGGGTCAGTTGATAGAGAAAGGCCAAGGAAAATATGGGAGGTCTGGTTGTTTGGTTTTACAGCATATCAACCCTTTTCGGGTTATTTAATGCCGAATCCGGTCATTTTGTTTAAAAAGTTTTTATGCTTCAAGTTTTTTTGTTTAAAAAGTTTTTATGCTTCAAGTTTTTTTGTTTGTTTTTAGTTTTGCAGAACATGATCGAGTTTTGCAAAAGGAAAGGAAAAAAAACAATAACATCAATGTTTGGTGCATTTTAAGTCAGGAAGCCGGTATCTTCAGATATCCTTGTGCTACCAGATCAGGCTAAGGATATGAGAGAAAGAGAGAGATAGAAAAAGAGAGAGAGATAGAAAAAGAGAGAGAGAGATAGAAAAAGAGAGAGAGATAGAAAAAGAGAGAGAGATAGAAAAAGAGAGAGAGAAAGAAAAAGAGAGAGAGAAAGAAAAAGAGAGAGAGAGAGGGATAGAAAGAGAGAGAGAGGGATAGAAAGAGAGAGAGAGGGATAGAAAGTGAGAGAGACGGATAGAAAGTGAGAGAGACGGATAGAAAGTGAGAGAGACGGATAGAAAGTGAGAGAGACGGATAGAAAGAGAGAGAGAGGGATAGAAAGAGAGAGAGAGAGGGATAGAAAGAGAGAGAGAGAGTGATAGAAAGAGAGAGAGAGAGTGATAGAAAGAGAGAGAGAGAGAGAGTGATAGAAAGAGAGAGAGAGAGTGATAGAAAGAGAGAGAGATAGATAGAAAGAGAGAGACAGAGATAGAAAGAGAGAGACAGAGTGATAGAAAGAGAGAGACAGAGTGATAGAAAGAGAGAGAGAGAGTGATAGAGAGATAGAAAGAGAGCGAGAGATAGAAAGAGAGCGAGAGATAGAAAGAGAGCGAGAGATAGAAAGAGAGCGAGAGATAGAAAGAGAGCGAGAGATAGAAAGAGAGAGAGATAGAAAGAGAGAGAGATAGAAAGAGAGAGAGATAGAAAGAGAGATAGAGAGAAAGAGAGAGAGAGAGTGATAGAAAGAGAGAGAGAGAGTGATAGAGAGATAGAAAGAGAGAGAGAGATAGAAAGAGAGAGAGAGATAGAAAGAGAGAGAGAGATAGAAAGAGAGAGAGAGATAGAAAGAGAGAGAGAGATAGACAGAGAGAGAGAGATAGAAAGAGAGAGAGATAGAAAGAGAGAGAGAGATAGAAAGAGAGAGAGAGATAGAAAGAGAGAGAGAGATAGAAAGAGAGAGAGAGATAGAAAGAGAGAGAGAGATAGAAAGAGAGAGAGAGATAGAAAGAGAGAGAGATAGAAAGAGAGAGAGATAGAAAGAGAGAGAGATAGAAAGAGAGAGAGATAGAGAGAGAGAGATAGAAAGAGAGAGAGAGATAGAAAGAGAGAGAGAGATAGAAAGAGAGAGAGATAGAAAGAGAGAGAGATAGAAAGAGAGAGAGATAGAAAGAGAGAGAGATAGAAAGAGAGAGAGATAGAAAGAGAGAGAGATAGAAAGAGAGAGAGAGAGAAAGAGAGAGAAAGAGAGATAGAAAGAGAGAGAGATAGAAAGAGAGAGAGAGATAGAAAGAGAGAGAGAGATAGAAAGAGAGAGAGATAGAAAGAGAGAGAGATAGAAAGAGAGAGAGATAGAAAGAGAGAGAGATAGAAAGAGAGAGAGATAGAGAGAGAGAGAGATAGAGAGAGAGAGAGATAGAAAGAGAGAGATAGAAAGAGAGATAGAGAGATAGCGAGAGAGAGAGATAGAAAGAGATAGAGATAGAAAGAGAAAGAGAGAGAGAGAAAGAGAGAGAGATAGAAAGAGAGAGAGATAGAAAGAGAGAGAGAGATAGAAAGAGAGAGAGAGATAGAAAGAGAGAGAGAGATAGAAAGAGAGAGAGATAGAAAGAGAGATAGAGAGAAAGAGAGAGATCATTAAATACTTGGCCAGAGATAGGTTAGTTTCGAAGTCAATTTCTACAAACCGTACAACACATTCAAGAGATGATGATGATGATGAGGAGGAGGAAAAAGTAAATATATGCCGGCCATTTTTTTTTTGTCATAGATTAGAATAAATGGCTTACTTGTTCATTTATTTGAAATTTTTAAGTAATTTTGAAGGCATCAAATTGACAAACAGAAAGTATCAAAAAGTGGGATTTAATAAAATGCAGACTAAATTATAAGAAACAGAAAAATTACTGACCTTAATCGTAAGCGCTTTTTAAACTTCTGTTACGCTTAAAGAAACGACTTGCTTCTTTTATTTTAAAAAAAAACAAAAAATCTCAACTAATTCACATAGATATAATCATCTTTGGTATCAATTTTAGAAATGACTATTTGATCAGTCCATTTCGATAATAGCTGTCGAAGGTGTCAGCTGTGTAAATGTCAGTGGCGAACAAGTGCACAGCATTAACATCGACTGATGTCTTTGTAACTTTTCTTTTGATGCAAGTAAATCGTTTGGTGACCAAAATGCTGATTCGGGAAATAATGATAATAAAAATCGGTTACTAACGGAGATTTGGTAACTGTCTGTCTGAAGCCGGAACTATACTATTACTATTTCAATGTTCAATTCAGAGGGGGGGGGGGAGGGGGAGTGTAGTATCTTTTCTGTTGTCATGAGCCCATTCTCCCAGGCATTACCTCCTTCTTTAAGGGGGGAAGCAGAGTAGTATATGTTCGTTAGTCATATATATACTAGTAGAGGGAGCATATTTGCGGTACATCTCTCGATGCCATATTTTTCTTTCTCCAAATCTTATTCATTCTCTCTGTGGTTTCGTGTCTCTACCCATCTTCTACCATTCATTCTCCCTGTGGATCTACCATGTGGATCTCTTCTACCATGGATCCATACTACCAGGTCTCATTTTCCAACATTAGGAGAGGGGGTGGGTCTACGTTCCAACCATTCCAGAGGTTGAAACCCGCTTACAGGAGACCAAACCGGACCTATTATTTATCTGTGAAATGGAGATTAGCCGCCAATGGAAGCTGACGATTTCATGATTACTCGAATATGGTATCAAAACCCGACCTTCAAGATCGCCATGGACATAGAATTTGTCCCTACATTAAGGACGGCTTTCCATGTGTCAGCGATATCTCCGAAGAAGACCTGAAATTTCCCTATATGTGTTTCCGTGTAGCACTTGCTCACAGCACAGCATGTAGTACTATCGCTTGAACCGTAGTCGAATCTTTGTCGCTCGGCAGAAAATGTAATATGATCGTTTGCCGGAGGAGTGTAAACTCTGATCCGTGCTATTCGGACATCTTTGGATGAGTGGTTAGCATCCTGGCACAGTACCAAGCTCCCTGAATGGCAACGATAGGCACATCCCTTTTTATATAAAGGGTTTATTATACCCGGCTGGGTATTTCGTTGTTACTAGGTGCGTCAATAGGCGTTATTAATTCTCTCCATAGGTTGGAAATGAATGTTATAATGAACGAACAAACCATTTTACTTTATATATAGAAATATAATTTATTTTTGCCGAAGAATTAACATGTTTCTAAAGAGTCGGAGAGCAGCGGACTCTTACACAAGCAAACGCGTACACAAGCAAACGCCAAACTGATCTCAATCCCTTCGCCGTAAACCAAGCAAGAGAGAGAGAGGGAGGAAGAGAGAGGGAGGAAGAGAGAGGGAGGAAGAGAGAGAGGGAGGAAGAGAGAGAGGGAGGGAGGAAGAGAGAGAGGGAGGGAGGAAGAGAGAGAGAGAGGGAGGAAGAGAGAGAGAGAGGGAGGAAGAGAGAGAGAGAGAGAGGGAGGAAGAGAGAGAGAGAGAGGGAGGAAGAGAGAGAGAGGAAGGAAGAGAGAGAGATAGGGAGGGAGGAAGAGAGAGAGATAGGGAGGGAGGAAGAGAGAGAGATAGGGAGGAAGGAAGAGAGAGAGAGGAAGGAAGAGAGAGAGAGGGAGGAAGAGAGAGAGAGGGAGGAAGAGAGAGAGAGGGAGGAAGAGAGAGAGAGGGAGGAAGAGAGAGAGAGGGAGGAAGAGAGAGAGAGGAAGGAAGAGAGAGAGATAGGGAGGAAGGAAGAGAGAGAGATAGGGAGGAAGGAAGAGAGAGAGGAAGGAAGAGAGAGAGAGGAAGGAAGAGAGAGAGAGGAAGGAAGAGAGAGAGAGGAAGGAAGAGAGAGAGAGGGAGGAAGAGAGAGAGAGGGAGGAAGAGAGAGAGAGGGAGGAAGAGAGAGAGAGGGAGGAAGAGAGAGAGAGGGAGGAAGAGAGAGAGAGGGAGGAAGAGAGAGAGAGGAAGGAAGAGAGAGAGATAGGGAGGAAGGAAGAGAGAGAGATAGGGAGGAAGGAAGAGAGAGAGGAAGGAAGAGAGAGAGAGGAAGGAAGAGAGAGAGAGGGAGGAAGAGAGAGAGAGGGAGGAAGAGAGATAGAGGGAGGAAGAGAGATAGAGGGAGGAAGAGAGATAGAGGGAGGAAGAGAGAAATATACATCACACAGAGAAAGACACACAGAGATAAGGTATTCTCAGCACACAAGTGTTTGTTATGATTTAAACAATTACATCTGGGTTTTCTCTTTCAGCTGTTCCTAGTTTCAACCTATGTCGGTAACAGTCAATCTTATCTCTGAATCCATCACATGCATCTGTTATTGAATTGATTTGACACCGACCCTCAGTTTTCTAAAACATGACTGACACAGGCGCACTGACACGTTTAAAGTGCATAGAAATTTCGATGTGCTTGTCTCCTGTGGGCCGTCCAAGTTGAGTACAAGGGGTCCAATCATGGGGGACAGTAGCTCCTACAGGAGGGGTCACACGTTGTGTTACAAGCATTCATCTTTGCCCTCTATCGTCCCAACCATGACAGAATTACTATCTGAGAAAATTGACTATATCCTGCCTGTTCACCATTCTGCCAGCATCCGTGTCTGTGGTGACTTTAATGTTCATAATGTTGAATGGCTAGTCCACTCAAACAAGACAGACGATGTAGGGCTAGGGTTAGGAGGTTTTAGGGTTGGTTTTAGGGTTAGGGTTAGGAGGTTTTAGGGTTGGTTTTAGGGTTAGGGTTAGGAGGTTTTAGGGTTGGTTTTAGGGTTAGGGTTAGGAGGTTTTAGGGTTGGTTTTAGGGTTAGGGTTAGGAGGTTTTAGGGTTGGGGTTAGGAGGTTTTAGGGTTGGTTTTAGGGTTAGGGTTAGGAGGTTTTAGGGTTTGGAGGTTTTAGGGTTAGGGTTAGGAGGTTTTAGGGTTGGTTTTAAGGTTAGGGTTAGGAGGTTTTAGGGTTGGTTTTAGGGTTAGGGTTAGGAGGTTTTAGGGTTGGTTTTAGGGTTAGGGTTAGGAGGTTTTAGGGTTGGTTTTAGGAGGTTTTAGGGTTAGGAGGTTTAGGAGGTTTTAGGGTTGGTTTTAGGGCTAGGGTTAGGAGGTTTTAGGGTTGGTTTTAGGGTTAGGGTTAGGAGGTTTTAGGGTTAGGAGGTTTAGGAGGTTTAGGAGGTTTTAGGGCTAGGGTTAGGAGGTTTTAGGGTTGGCTTTAGGGTTAGGGTTAGGAGGTTTTAGGGTTAGGAGGTTTAGGAGGTTTTAGGGTTGGTTTTAGGGCTAGGGTTAGGAGGTTTTAGGGTTGGTTTTAGGGTTAGGGTTAGGAGGTTTTAGGGTTAGGAGGTTTAGGAGGTTTTAGGGTTAGGAGGTTTAGGAGGTTTTAGGTTTAGGAGGTTTTAGGGTTAGGGTTAGGAGGTTTTAGGGTTGGTTTTAGGGTTAGGGTTAGGAGGTTTTAGGGTTGGTTTTAGGGTTAGGGTTAGGAGGTTTTAGGGTTGGTTTTAGGGTTAGGGTTAGGAGGTTTTAGGGTTGGGGTTAGGAGGTTTTAGGGTTGGTTTTAGGGTTAGGGTTAGGAGGTTTTAGGGTTTGGAGGTTTTAGGGTTAGGTTTAGGAGGTTTTAGGGTTGGTTTTAAGGTTAGGGTTAGGAGGTTTTAGGGTTGGTTTTAGGGTTAGGGTTAGGAGGTTTTAGGGTTGGTTTTAGGGTTAGGGTTAGGAGGTTTTAGGGTTGGTTTTAGGAGGTTTTAGGGTTAGGAGGTTTAGGAGGTTTTAGGGTTGGTTTTAGGGCTAGGGTTAGGAGGTTTTAGGGTTGGTTTTAGGGTTAGGGTTAGGAGGTTTTAGGGTTAGGAGGTTTAGGAGGTTTAGGAGGTTTTAGGGCTAGGGTTAGGAGGTTTTAGGGTTGGTTTTAGGGTTAGGGTTAGGAGGTTTTAGGGTTAGGAGGTTTAGGAGGTTTTAGGGTTGGTTTTAGGGCTAGGGTTAGGAGGTTTTAGGGTTGGTTTTAGGGTTAGGGTTAGGAGGTTTTAGGGTTAGGAGGTTTAGGAGGTTTTAGGGTTAGGAGGTTTAGGAGGTTTTAGGTTTAGGAGGTTTTAGGGTTAGGTTTAGGAGGTTTTAGGGTTAGGAGGTTTTAGAGTTAGGGTTCGGAGGTTTTAGGGTTCGGAGGTTTTGGGGTTAGGGTTCAGAGGTTTTAGGGTTAGGAGGTTTTGTCATGCTTTTTCCTTGCCTATGATCTAACACAGATTGTTGACAAACCTACTTGTGTGCCTGATGCTAACAGACATTTCGCAATCCTTCTTGATTTTTTCCTGACAACTTGTCCTGTTGTTCTGTCTCTGCTGGGACTTCTGATCACTCAGTTGTCTACACTAAGATTAAAACTAAGTTCAGTAAGACCTCCGATGTTTCTTTCCATCACAGCCTGGATGGATATTCGAGGGCTGACTGGGACAGTCTCAGATCCTTTATATCGGAAATTCCTCTACATTCTATTTTCAAAAAAGAATATGTCATGTATCGTATTCGATATCACTAACTGGTAAATTGCTGGTATTGAGAGCTTCATACCCTCTAAGAAATTTCAAGAGAAAGTAAACAGCCAGCCGTGGTACACTCCTTAATCTACCGCGACCATTGCTCACAGAAATCACTATTTCAATTGCTTCCAACAAAATAGATGCTCCAAATCCAAATCCGCCTTTAGGACTACCAGCAATCACTTTAAAAGGTTTATAGAAAACGCGAAAGAGTCCGATACCCAATCCGTTAAATCTAGAGTGGCTGAGCAGAGGCTAGGTTCCCACGAGTTTTGACGAATAACAAACGGAGTTCTGAACAGATGTAAGAATTCCATTCCAACCATCATCAATGGACCAGAAGTTATCTCCTCAGCATCTGATGAATTAAATTCCATCCTTTGCGATCAGGGCCGTTCACCACCTATATTTCCCCCTATGACTTGAAAAATCATTGAGCAACATCAATATATCTGTGATTAAGAACCGGAACTAGCTCTTATCCTTACAAAGCTGTTTACTTGTTGCCTAAAGGAGAAAAGCTTCCCATTACCTTGAAAACCTTCATCAGTCTGCCCAGTATTTAAAACTACTGGAGATCAGTTTTCTGTATCTCAGTACAAACCAATCAGTCTCCTATGCATCATGAGTAAATTGTTTGAATCTGTGATTAATCAAGTTGTCAGTCACCTTAACAAAAAACAATGTACTCAGTGACAAGCAATATGGATTTCGTCCTGCAAAATCAAACCTACTTGTGTGCCTGATGCTAACAGACATTTCGCAAGCCCCTTGATCTTTTCCTGTGCTGACTATATCACACCGGATCAGCGAATCTATTGACAGGAGTTTCATTTCCAGAGCAATAGCTCTTGATATATCAAAGGCTTTTGATAGGGTTTGGCACAAAGGTTAACTTCACAACTGCTATGGAATATCTGGAAATGTCTTCTCAACTATCAAATCTTTTCTCTCTGATAGGTTTATAAAAAGTAGTCGTTGATGTGCAGAGGTCTGAAGCACATTGTATCAATCACCTCAGCAAAAACAACCTATACAGTGACAATACAGTTTTCGTCCCACTAGTAGGTTCATAAAAGTAGGTTCATAAAAGTAGGTTCATAAAAGTAGGTTCATAAAAGTAGGTTCATAAAAGTAGGTTCATAAAAGTAGGTTCATAAAAGTAGGTTCATTAAAGTAGGTTCATTAAAGTAGGTTCATTAAAGTAGGTTCATAAAAGTAGGTTCATAAAAGTAGGTTCATAAAAGTAGGTTCATTAAAGTAGGTTCATTAAAGTAGGTTCATAAAAGTAGGTTCATAAAAGTAGGTTCATAAAAGTAGGTTCATAAAAGTAGGTTCATAAAAGTAGGTTCATAAAAGTAGGTTCATAAAAGTAGGTTCATAAAAGTAGGTTCATTAAAGTAGGTTCATTAAAGTAGGTTCATTAAAGTAGGTTCATTAAAGTAGGTTCATTAAAGTAGGTTCATAAAAGTAGGTTCATAAAAGTAGGTTCATAAAAGTAGGTTCATAAAAGTAGGTTCATTAAAGTAGGTTCATAAAAGTAGGTTCATTAAAGTAGGTTCATTAAAGTAGGTTCATAAAAGTAGGTTCATAAAAGTAGGTTCATTAAAGTAGGTTCATAAAAGTAGGTTCATAAAAGTAGGTTCATTAAAGTAGGTTCATAAAAGTAGGTTCATAAAAGTAGGTTCATAAAAGTAGGTTCATAAAAGTAGGTTCATAAAAGTAGGTTCATAAAAGTAGGTTCATTAAAGTAGGTTCATAAAAGTAGGTTCATAAAAGTAGGTTCATAAAAGTAGGTTCATAAAAGTAGGTTCATAAAAGTAGGTTCATAAAAGTAGGTTCATAAAAGTAGGTTCATAAAAGTAGTCGATGTGCAGAAGTCTGAAGCACATTGTATTAATGCTGGTGTGCCTCAAGGATCCATTCTGGGCCCAACCCTTTTGTTCTGATATTTATCAATGATCTCCCAATCACATTCTAAGATCATTTGTTAGAAATCTATGCAGATGACACAACCATCTATGGCAGCACTTCGAAGAGCATCAGTGATCAAGAACTAATCCTCTCTCATTCGAGCATAGATAACAAAGATCTTTCTGATTCTCTCTCTCGTCTTACCTGGTACACATTGTGCAATGGGGGGGGGGAAGGTAGACGGTTACTTCTCTCCCCTTCGACTACCAATGTTCGGATCCTCACTTTGCTCGAGTTGAAATGGATAGAGCTCCCCTTGAGGAGTACCTCTGTTTTGCTAAGCTTCTAGGACTGACGTGCACCCCAACTTTGAAGAGGAAGACTTACACCAGATCTGTTGTTAAGGTCTTTGGTAAAATGGACGGATCTTTCTACTGCTTCAGAAAGCATCTCACCCCTGATGCAACCCTCTACCTGAATAAGAGCCAGATACGCCCCAAGATAGAATACTGTTGCCACATCTAGAGAGGTGCCACTGAGAGCACTTCCCCCCCTGCCTTGACAGAGTACAAAATCGACTTCAGAATTTGGTGGGGAATGTCCTCTTCTCTTCCCTGCAGCCTCTTTCTTGTTGAGCCGTCCTATTAAATAATCAATTTCAGCCCAGATCCTACCAGGGTCTACAATCGTCAAGATGTTTGTCTCATCATCTACCTGACACAAACCAGTAACCCTTCGGGCCTTGATGAGTGGTGACTCTTTAGTAAACAAAAAACATCTATATAATAAAGTAAATTCGATCCCCCCCCCATCGCAGTGGCTATTATATGTTTAGAACCAAAAGCTTCATATGTTAATCTGTTCCACCAGCCACGTAGGCCAATTCCTCATGTGTGTTTTCAGAAAATATGCGTTCATTTTGTTTTCTTTCAAAATTTCTTACATTTTCTCTGGAAAAGCTGTTCCTCCCAACTAAGTCTTTCACAAAGAAGGTTGCAGCCATTTTCACTCTCATACTAATATCTACTCCGACGTCTCTCACATTCACCACAGACTTTTATTAATTCACTTTTCCTCCTTACTATTGTCTATATACTACACTAGATTTCATATCAAAATAATAAATGCTCCCTACGAATACAATTTCATTCTTTCGGACGTTCTGTCTGTTTTATATACTTTTTTAACATTCTAGATTAGCGGATTATATTAACGATCAGTTTGTAGAGGACGTCGCGTGTGTCTCAATGGCACCTTTGCCTGATGCCTTTTTTACTTTGTTTCGCAGTTCAGCATAAGTAACTTTAACGTAAGATTTTGCTGTTTTTTTTATTTTACTTACTTACAAATTATTCCTGATTACATAAATATATAACTATTCATAGTTTAGAAAGCATCGTTTATATGGTAATATGAATTATTAAATATATATATATATATATATATATATGATATATTAAAAATAATAATACGTCTATGACATTTCTTATTCCATTTCTTACATTTTCTCTGGAAAAGCTGTTCCTCCCAACTAAGTCTTTCACAAAGAAGGTTGCAGCCATTTTCACTCTCATACTAATATCTACTCCGACGTCTCTCACATTCACCACAGACTTTTATTAATTCACTTTTCCTATGATATATTAAAAATAATAATACGTCTATTACATTTCTTCTTCCATTTGCACTGCCACATGCTGCGTTCTTGACTAAAGAGACTCATCCCACATTCGCTTCAACAACAGACGAATTGAAAATACACATAAATACGAGATGAGGAGAAAAAAAGAAAGTATTTTAATGTATCTTTATTTGAAATTCTGATGATGAAGTATATCTCCGAAAATCAAATTGAAAAAAAAAAAAGTTAATGAAGCTAAAATGCATTGTATGGCATTCTAATTGCTCATTATTATTTTTAATATAATTATTCACACGAACCATACTTGGCTTTCTAATCCTATTTTGTCGTGTTTTGTTTTTAGGGGTGGTAATAAGCCTCTTGCCACCGTAGTTCAGTTTAGGGCCAACATTTCTTGAGAAAATGGAACAAGAAACACATGGAACTTACATACAACAATTTGACCGAAACACTAAATGGACCATTCGGAAAATTGAAAAAAAAAGAAGTCTTATCAAGCAAAAACAGTGTGTTATTTAATAATGTTTGCCTATATATATATATATAATAATATTTTTATAAATAAATATTAATTATTTTTAAAATACCTAGAGACATCGATGTTTCATGCTAACGCAATCTTCAGTCTAGGAACTAATTCTCGACGGTCGGAAGGCGCGAACCCCGATCACAAATCGCTTTAGATTCGCAGTCGAGGATCTTATCCATCAGGCCATCGTCAATTAGTTAGTAAATATATAGGAACTTTAAATGTAAACAGCTGTATCGGTGATTGTTTACCAGACAGTTAGAGTGATCTTACGAAGCGGCGCTTCGGATCATGCATATAGCTATTTGTACTGCTTGTTATTAAAGCTACTAGAGAGTGCCCAGCCTTTGTGGGAGGGGGCTGATAAACAATAATATTTTTATAAATAAATATTAATTATTTTTTAAATACCTAGAGACATCGATGTTTCATGCTAACGCAATCTTCATATATATATATATATATATATATATATTGAAATCAAAGGGAGGATTGAGACCATGCAACGTAAAATATATAAAAGCTCTATTTGATATTGGGCACTTTTTATAATTCTTTGGATTCCTGTTCTGTGGATGTTTACCTTGCTTGGATTATATATATAATAAATAAAATATGAGACAAAAATTATACTTTTCAAGAATTGAATCTATAGTGAAATGACTTAAGCTCAATATACGAGATAGAGCAATATATATATATATATGCACACTATCAAATATTATATTGTGTATATGTATTTGTTTTACTATTAATTTCAACAATGCTCAATACATGAGTATTGTATAGTAGTAGCATGAAAATATACTTATGGCAAGCAAGCTATGCAGAAACTTATGTTTCGTTTATAAGAGAGCTCATCAGGCTTCACTGCCTATATATAGCATTTTGTTTTAGAAGTTATTTTTAGCTTAAGTAGTTTATCAGACCAATTATGGTTATATATAGAATCACAAAAAAAAACTTGCAGAGGAAATAGGAAAGTAACAAAAAAGACAGAAGAGTGACAATAAAAAGCAACAATATGTTGGCATCGTAAACTTAGGTCACATTGTACTGTTAGTCAAATCTATTTATGCATATGTACGGATGACAGTAATTTGTAATCCTCGCAAGTTTGTATGTTTGTATCTTATATGTGAAGCTAGTCGTGAAGAAGAACAGATACCCCATTTTGCCTTTCGGCTCGGAAACCAATGGTAACAAATTTAGACATAATCGTAAATTCATGGCCATTTTTAACGACAGCTAACAGAATGAAAAACAGGTAAAAAACAAAAACGAATAGGCAACAAATAAATGTTACCAAAGGCAAGATAAGTTACTCTTCTACTTACCTATGTAAGTTTATTTGTGTTTTAACTTATTTTAAAGTGTTTTTTTAGTTCGATTTAAAAGTAGTGTCGAAACGTCACGTTAGAATGGAAAACAAAAAATTGCCGCATGTGACAACACGACGTCTCGACACTACTTTTAATCAAACTAAAAAACGCTTTAAAATAAGTTAAAACACTAATAAATTTATCCAGGTTAGTAGAAGAGTAACTTATCTTGCCTTTGGTTACATTTGCTTTTCCTATTTGTTTTTTCACCCCTTTTTCGTTCTGTTAGCTGTCGTTAAGAATGCCCAAATTTATAAATAAATGATGTATATAGTCATCCGCAGACAACTGTTTCGCTGCATCACAGTTCACAGTGTGGCTAAACATGATGAGTGTTTCAAGCTGAGATTCGAAACCCGACTGCTAATACAGTAGTAGGAAAGTTATTGTTATTTATTAAAATTACTTACTTAGATAAAGAGAAAGAGAGAGAGAGAGAAAGGGAGAGAGAGAGAAAGGGAGAGAGAGAGAGGGAGAGAGAGAGAGAGAGGGAGAAAAGGAGAAAGAAAAAGGGAGAAAGAAAGAGAGAGAGAGAGAGAGAGGGAGAAAAGGAGAAAGAAAAAGGGAGAAAGAAAGGGAGAAAGAGAGAGAGAGAAAGGGAGAAAGAGAGAGAAAGAAAGGGAGAAAGAGAGAGAAAGAAAGGGAGAAAGAGAGAGAAAGAAAGGGAGAAAGAGAGAGAGAGAGAGAGAAAGAGAGAGAGAGAGAGAAAGAGAGAGAGAGAGAGAGAGAGAGAGAGAGATAAATAGCACGAATAACGGAGGCTAAGACTGACATGTTTCATACAACAAAACATTTACAGATAAGAATTTTAAACAACTTTGTTAAGCATAAAATGATGGAAACTATTTTTTTTTTTTCTTTTGAGAAAATCATTATTTGTGACCGACTAAACAAATTCTGTAGTTCATAGAATTTTGGTTTCAATTTAAGAGCTCAATGTAATCGGCGAATAACTAACTTATTCAAGTTAACTCTCTTGTAACATATGCATAAATTCTATAATTTGAGACTTATAATTTGAGATTTATTCATTTAAAAGATGTAAATAGTTTGTTAATGATGAATAAATAAATAAGATTAAAATGAAACAAAAAATGTTGAAGCAAAACACTGAAAGAAACAATAAATCGTTGATTTATTTATTTATTTATTTTTTTATAGCATGTGAACCCTTTTTAGAGTCTTTAATGGTAAAATACGACATGATAAATTATTTATTGTATATGATTAGTTATACACAAATTGATATTTTATTTATTGGAGGTTCATACCTTTCCCCACAGTGTTAGTGTGGAAATGATCACAATAGATCACTGGTGATACCAGATCAGGCTGCCCTGTGGCTCCCTGAGACGAAATTCACCTACATTGACTTTTTTTTTTTTTGTAAAACTTAATTATGTTCTACAAAACCAAAAACAAAAACAACAGCCCCTCTCCCTTTCTCCCTCCCCTTTTTTATTTTATTTTTAGAACTTGAAGCATAAAAACTTTTACTATAATGACCAGATTCGGCATTAAATAACCCAAAAAGGGTTGATATGCCGTAAAACAAAACTACCAAACCAAAAACGATGATTAAACATTTGAAGATATAAAGAACTTGAAGCATAAAAACTTTTACTATAATGACCAGATTCGGCATTAAATAACCCAAAAAGGGTTGATATGCCGTAAAACAAAACTACCAAACCAAACAATAGATCAGCCTAGATTTGACCTTGGCATAGTTGATTTCTTAGTCAATAAGAAAAATTGTCCTCCCTCTCAACATCCTTGAGTCCCTATTTACTTGTCTTCCCACAAGGGATGAGTTAGACACAAGGTCAGTTTTTAATGTGGAGAAAATCGAGAGACATCTGGATTTGGACAAAAATTAAAATTGCCTCAGTCTAGAAGAATTTCTCCTTCGCTGACCAATGACAGAGCAGATAAAGTGTAGTATCAGAACAGATACTACACTTTGCCCCGAGCCAAAAGACAAGATTAAAAATGTCCTTATTTTTAATTGCCTCCCCACAAGGGAAAAGTTAGACATGAGGTCGGTTTCAATCTGGAGGAGAATCCAACTCCCTAAAAAAGAGGCACTCTGGATTGGGATCAAAAATAAAATTTGCCTCAGTCTAGAAAGATTTCTCATTCTCTGATTAAAACCAGAACAGAGACTACAGTTTGCTCCTAGTCTAAATGCTGGACTAAAATGTCTATCATATATAGGTTTGGGTGGAAATTAAACCGCCTTTTTTTTTAAAAAGATTTACATGAATGCATTAGTTTATTGCTAATCGCCTGAGGAACCCCAACCAGGGAATACTGACAGGGCAGCTCAGGCATTTCTGTAGGCCAGAGTGCACTCGTCTAGTGTGCAGGCTTTTCAAGTCTCTACCTGACCTTGTGTCTAACCTCCTGGCAAAGAGGATAACAAAATTAATATCTAAATCTTAAAAAATAAAACGAACATTTAAAATTTCCATTGTTCTTTGTTATTAAAATTTTCAATGTTATTTTATTTTGCTAAAAGTCAAGCAAAAACGTAATATTATTCAAATTGATCACAGTAGAAAGAACCACATACTGTGATCAATTTGAATAATATTACGTTTTTACTTTAATTTTTACCAAAATAAAATAACAAAGATTTCTAATAATGCAATTCGATGTAAAAGTCAAAGATTACATTGTTGCAAAAAATAGCTTAAAAATACCTTTTGTGTCGTCATGTTGCCGACTAGAGTCTTTACATTTCAGCCATGGTATATTCCACCGTTTCTAGTTGTAATTTAAACCTCTAGGAAGTTAAAAACCGAACCTTTTTACTTATTAAGAGATGGGTATAGAATGTTTTATCATTTAAAATTTGACAAACAAGTCACCCTTGAACCAATCGTCCTAAGTGATACCATAATTAACCCCAAGGGAATACACACAGAGCAATCAGATACACTAGCAGATAATCACCTCTAAGCCACTTACCTACTTACTTATTTATCACAAAAAGTCAGAGAAAAGAGAAGGTCTAATAATAAAAAAAAAAAAATGGACAATCAGGCTTTGTTCTTATATCTCATTCAAATTAAAGAAGCTTTAGATTTTAAGGCTGCATTTAAACACGATTTTTAAATTTTTTTTTGTGGAAATCGCTCCAGACAAGGCATGAAGCCACTTGATGTAAGGAGCTAACAAGAACAAAATATGATTATCACAAAGACAGGAGATGCTTATTCGCCTTAATCTTGAAAAGACCATGGTTATAGGTAGGAGGAAAACAGTCAGCAGGAAGAGAGTTCCACAAGCCTGCAGTTCTTGGAAATAAGCTACTGGAATAGGAAGCTGTATTACAACGAGGTATCAAAACAGCGAATTGATGGAGACCACAAGTCAAACGAGCTGGAACAAAAGAAGCGGGGAATAGAACACATAATTCTGAAGAACACATGCTATAATAATATTTATAGAAAAGACTGAGACTAGCAACATTACGTCTGTGAGAGAGAGGGTGCAGAGAAGAAAAAAAGGGTGTGCCCAATCAAATTACAGACACATTTCTGCACCTTATCAAGAACCCTCAAATGGGACAGAGATTCACCAGCCCAAATATGACACCAGTACTCCATACATGGTCTGATAGTAGATTTGTAGAGATAGAGAATAGCCTCAAGTGTGAGAAAGCGTTTGGAGCGATAGAGAGAACCGACTTAACGACATTAACAGAAAAGTAATATATTTATATTATCTAAATTTCTCATCAGGCTTTACACTTTAAAAAGGTGTTGCCCATTGTACTCTCTCCTATTCTACAGGGTTTTTTTTTTACCGTGGTCAAATAACCTTCTGGGAATTTTCCGAACATTGATATCTTCTATTCTTTATATATATATATATATATATATATATATGGGAAGAGAAGGATGAAAGTAATCCGACGTGATGGGAAAATGAAAAAGGAAAACCAAAAAATGGATGTTTTTTATGTGTACATCAACGTTTCGTCTTTATTTATAAGACTTCATCAGGATGATAAAATAGAGAAAAAATGTCATGCAAGTACAGATACATGTAGGGTAGACATATTGGGAAAAATAGAATGAAATAGTGGCCAACTGCTGGGTGGACGTCCGTATTTGTTGGAGAAATAGAAATGAATGTAGAAAAGAATGTGTTATAAAACTTAATGTTTGTTTGTGTGTTAGAGAAATCGATATGTTACCAGAACATTCAAATAAGTTTCAATAAAGGTTACATTTTTTACAGTATCTAAAGACGCCATTGAGATTTTCCTTCGACTCCATCTGGGGTCACTAGGGACAATTATCGGTTAGTTCCATAAAATAATCGCAATATATAAGAATGTAAAGAAACGAAAATTCATTTTTTTTTTAATTTAGATTTTCTTCGTTTCATAAAACAAAAATAAAATTAAACAGAATATCTCAGCAAAGAATGTATTTAAAAAAGGTTTAACATTTAATTTTTTTTATTGGTATTTTCAAGATTTAAAATAATTTGTTTCGATTTGTTAAAGCCATTTGCCGTTTTATAGCTGTCTGTAATTTTGTTTTTAACAAAACACTAAAACGTTTTTTTTTTATTACTTGATCTCATATTGCAGATGTTATTTTAAACTTTTCTTTCAAGGCAAAAAATGATAAACATTACTATATTTTAAATTATTTCCGACCAGCAATATATCTCCACCCCCGGGCAACGCCGGGTGAATACCACTAGTAATTAATAAATATTGTAAAAAAAATGGCAGATGAAGAAAATAATCTGAAATATGTAAATAATATAATTCTTTCTCTCCCTTTTGATTTAACGCCACTTTTCCCTTTTCAAGACGTTTTTTGGTATTTCGCAAACTTACTCTCCAGTTCTCATGGTTTAGCTGGTCAGTTTTATCCAAACTCCACTGTACGGTCTTGTCCAATCAATTTTTTTCCTAGTTTTCCTTGGCCGACCAATCTTCCTGCAATTCATGCTTCTACAACGATCAATCCAGGAGGTTGAACATTCCACATGACCGTACCAGCACAACTGAGCAAATGTAGTGCTTTCAGAAAATCCTCCGACCTAACGTGTTGGGTTTGTTCAGATTTCACATCACAGATTCATCAAATCATGGATCTGTCCTCATGTTGCAGTAAATGATTTTTATTTATTTTTTAAATTTTTATTCACTCCAAACAAGGGGTCATATTGCCACTGAGACATAAGGGGCTACTCTGATTAGGGGCCTTTTGGCTAAGATCAAAGTGTAGTATCTGTTCCGATGGATACTGCACCCCATAGACTGGTATGGTCTTGGCCTTCGGGGCTTGATTTACACCGGTCTATGGGTCTGTCCTGTGCAGTTCTAGGAGGTCCACCCTCCCAGGCTTCGCCTCCCCTCTTTAGGGAGGAGTAAGTTTATTGCTTACTGCCTGAGGCGCCCCTATCGGGGAATGCCGACGGGGCTACCCAGGCAATTTTTAAACCCCACTTTCCCGACCCGACCTTGGGTCACATCTTACTTGTGGGAGTAAGATAAAAACTGGCCTTGTGCCTAACTCCTGGAGAGGAGTAAATCAATACTCTGATTAGGGGCCAAATTTATAGGAGGCATCCTCGGTGGGGAGTTGGGCAAAAAGATGTTTGTTCATATCACATTTAAATCTCTGCAAGTTGGTATAGTCTAGCAAACAGGGAACAGGGAGGGAATTCCAAAGGCAAGTGGTCCTAGGAAAGAAGCTATTAAGAAAGTTTTCCTACGGTGAAGGGGTAGGGTTTTCCTGCTAGTTGGGTTTGTTGGACGTATTTCCGCTGAGGGGGTACAAGTTAAGTAAGTTCATCCAGGCACATTCCGTCAAAATACTTGTAGAACAAGCACAGAGATGGGACAGGGACTGGAACTTGGTAGACAGTGTGAGAACTATTAGGTTAGAGACTTTTTTTTTGTACCATGTCCAAGCAAGGGGGAGAGACTAGTGGGTGGTGCACCAGCTCAGATGTGATAACAATACTCCATGAATAGGTGAATAGTGGCTTTATAGAGATATAGGATACTAGCAGGTGTGAGAAGTTTTCTAGCCCGGTAAAGGGAGACTATCTTATTTGCAGCAGACTTGGCTGTATATGGTTAATTAAACAAGTTGCTGTTTTACCGGTAGTGGGGTTGGGTGGGTTAATACCTTTTCCATGGGTAATAAGATTTCAACTCGACATTCATTAGGTCAATCATGCACCCTTGCATCCCTTCAAAGTGTTACCAAATATAAACAACTAAGCTGCTTGCTTTTTAAGGCTGCGTCACAGGAGACTGATCGAAGTGGTGACATCAGGCCGTGCCAGACTAAGATCTTTTCTAATTCATCAGATAAACAATCAGACAGAGGGAAGAGTGCCACCTAGTGTAGAAGAGCAGCAGTAGAAAAGGGGACATAATCCTGTAAGAAATGGTGGAAATGAAGCAACAGGAACCGTTGGACAAGGTGAGAGAACGAGTTTGAAAGGAATGGTACCTGGAACGAGGTCTGGAAAATAGAGCTCTACAGCAGCAAATTTCTCACCCAGACAGCATATTATGTGCTTCCAAACCTGACAAATATTCATAGTAGAGTCACCAGCATCCTCAAGGGGATCCAAATGAGGAACCCTGGAACATTTCCTCAGCTGCTGGACAAAGAAACTTAGAGACAGAAGGTACGGATGGAGGCATGATCAAGTTCTGAAGACAATTGGTGAATACGTCAGCACAGGGAGTGGTGCCGACTCTCCAAGAAGATAATCACCCGTGTCAAAGCAGTCAACGGCAATTAAGGGATCAGCATCTGCAGGTATGCTGACCTTCTGTTGGGGATGGGAAGCTGTTGGTAAACCTTGATTGGCAGCCGAGGTTTCCTGGACGCATCATTTTAGCCACCATCCTGCAGCCGAATATGATACCCCCCCCTTTTTAAAAACTTTTATTAACCCCAAACAAAGCACGTAAGCGTAAGGGGCTACTGTTGTAAACATGCAGTAGGCTGCATCTTTTTTGGTGATGCATATTAATGGTGGACTTTGAAAGTGTTAGATGCTCGGCCAGAAGAATGGGGGGGGGGGACTGAAAGAAAGTGAAAATGTCTTTGGTCTTGTTTTGGGCCACCCAGAAGTTTATTTCCCCTTGAAATGAATTAAGTATCTAAAAACAGAGAATGATGTGGAAACACAAAAGTAATGTTCAGATCGTCTCCATGATAAAGTCTGACGGTTATCTCAAGTGTCCATTGCTTGGGTGGCCCGCGCATGACCAGTTAATAAAGACCAGAATCCAGGATTTTCAGTCAGGGACAAAGGCCTCCAAGGGACGGATTGTGCCCGTCCAAAGTTGTTTGGTCTCGTGTCCGTGTTGCAACAAAGAATTCTCATGCCAAGTAAAAACCACGAGTCCAGTTTATCAACAAGTAACAAATTTATTTGTTGGATTTTATAAAAGATACTTGTGTTCCCAAGTTGAATGGCAGACTTGCAAATGAGATCTCTCTATCACGGTGAAATAAAATATAAGTCCCACAATGTCCTTTACCTAAGAGCCCCAATGGGTCCATCCTGTCTGGCCGGCACCTCAGCTTCAACTGATTGCCAGCTCTCCCAGCAAACCCCAACTTCCTGTCATGCCTTGCTGGCTGATTCGGTCGCATAGTAACCAATCGGCTTGCAGGGAATATTAATTTCAGCTGTCCCCTGAGAAACTACTGTGGAACCTTTTGGGAATAGCAAGACACAGGAGAGCGACTGCGACAACAACAAAGAAGAACACACCTCTCCTTTCCCTCTCTCCTGCCTGAATCACCTGGATTTCTGAGCTCAGCTAATCATTCAAAGATAAGCTGCTCTTTTTATTCTGCCGCACAAGAAGCCTCTTCTCTCTCTTTCCTTCTTTGGCACTGCCAAACACACGTTCCCCCTCTCTGGGGACGCAACAGACATTTTCTCGGCCCTTTGGCCCTGGGTTCGACTTCAACTAGAAGCCAAAATGATTACTGCCACATACACGTGGACTTGATATAACACACACACACATAATTGCTTACATGTGAACTGACTTTCACACCGGTGTACAGACACACATACTTACATACATTTATGGACGCGTCCTGACACTGTAGCCGGTGTACAAACATTCTATGTGATGAACTATTCTCTCTTCCCTACTCATGGGAAATTATAGTAATGGACTTCCTTTACTTTTGTATTCGTCCATATTTATGGACATACTAACCTTTTTCCTTTTTGTTCACGTACTAACGAAGACGAATCAATAAAGTTGTTTTATGTATTAGAAATGAACTTTGTCTCATTTTCTAGAAAATTACATTAATAAGAATAATAGCAGATCAAAGTGTAGTATCTGTTCCGATGAATACTACACCCTACAGACCGGTATCGTCTTGGCCTTCGGGGCTAGATGACGCCAGTCTGGGGTACTGTCCTGTGCAGTTCTAGGAGGTCAACCCTCCCAGGCTTTGCCTTTTCACCCTTTGAGAAGGGGTTAGTTTATTGCTAATCGCCTGAGGCGCCCCTACCGGGGAATGCCGATGGGGCTGCCCAGGCAATTTTTAAAGATCATAAGTGCTCTTCCCTTAGGGTGTTGACTTATCAAATCTCACTTTGCGACCTTGTGTCACATCTTACCGCTGTGAGAGGTAGATAAATAAATGATCACATGGTGGACAAATAAAGATGACGCTGGCAGTAAAGCGGTCCATCATATGCAACATTATTGCCAGAGCACCTCACTAATCTGAAAAACATTTGCGTAAAATTATTTTATTGAATATGGATAATAGAATTAATCGGAGCAAAAGTTCAACCTAAACACTGAGCATGCGCTTTTGACCTCTTGCAAATGGACACTTGACAGGCAAGGTTTCATGAACACTTTGGATCCGGTAAATGTGAAGACTCAATAAAGTTGTTTTATGTATTAGAAATGGACTGTCTCATTTTCTAGAAAAGTACATTAATAATAATAATAATAGCATACCTTCAGTCAGACAGATACCAAATCTCCATTAGCAATAGATTATATTAAATTATAATTATATTTATTATTTTGATTATTTACTTATATCAAATCAATAATATATTAAGTATCATATCAAATAATATAATTATTATATTAATTATATTCATCATTTAATTTATTCTACTTTATTTTTTTGTACATGTTTTCTTGTGGTAACCTGTCGTTTTGTTTTTAAATTTCAGGACTAAGTTATGAATTAATAAAAAATATCAGAAAAACAGTTTATGTCGTTTTAATAATGTTTTCACATTTTGTGGTCAAAGTGCCGTTAAGTTGAACAAGCTCACATTACAAATCGAGGATTTTTTTTTTAATAAAAGCAAATAAACAAAAATTATTTTCATTCGCCAAAAAATAACAGCTGCTATCTGTATTATTGCTTGAATATTTATACAAACAACAGCCACCATTTCTAAAAAATGATGGCGGCTATTTACTTTCTTTTCACAGAGAATCAAACTTATTTACATAAGTTTATCGTTGCTCTTAAAAGTACATGATTGCATCATCAAAGAAATTCTAGAGAAGCAAGTTGAACATAATCGTTATAAACAATTTTATATATATATATTAGAAAAATAAAACCGGTAAAATTAATTCCCTTAATAGAACAGTTTTGCACCACTTTTATGTCTTCTTACACAGATTAAAATCAAGATACTGGTGATACCAGATCAGGCTGCCCTGTGGCTCCCTGAGACGAAATTCACCTACATTGACGTTTTTTTTTTTTTTTTTTTTGTAAAACTTAATTATGTTCTACAAAACCAAAAACAAAAACAAAAACAAAAACAACAGCCCCTCTCCCTTTCTCCCTCCCCTTTTTTATTTTATTTTTAGAACTTGAAGCATAAATCTTTTACTATAATGACCAGATTCGGCATTAAATAACCCAAAAAAGGGTTGATATGCCGTAAAACAAAACTACCAAACCAAAAACGATGATTAAACATTTGAAGATATAAAGAACTTGAAGCATAAAAACTTTTACTATAATGACCAGATTCGGCATTAAATAACCCAAAAAGGGTTGATATGCCGTAAAACAAAACTACCAAAATCAAGATAAAATGATACTAAACATTATGTACTAATTGATACTAATCTTTATTCTAATTTTGATCAAAATCCATCATTGAAAGTATGTGTATTTTCACAAAGAGTTTCCACTTCCTTTTTACAAAACTAAATTAAACTAAATATAGTCCACATTTAGACCCCTTTATGCCTAGCAGCCGTGTTCAAAAATTCGTAATGATCGATTAATTAGTTTAGATGTGGATCCTGTACATATAAACATATAAACTTCATATAAATAGAAATATAATAATAATCCTGGTTAGGTTTTGTACATAGGAGTTAATCCAGTGAATTTTTACTGTGTTTATATAATAGTAATCAATCATGAATAGAGCTATGTATTTATTATTATGCGTATTATGTATTTATTATTATACGTATTATGTATTTATTATTATACGTATTATGTATTTATTATTATACGTATTATGTATTTATTATTATACGTATTATGTATTTATTATTATACGTATTATGTATTTATTATTATACGTATTATGTATTTATTATTATGCATATTATGTATTTATTATTATGCGTATTATGTATTTATTATTATGCGTATTATGTATTTATTATTATGCATATTATGTATTTATTATTATGCGTATTATGTATTTATTATTATGCGTATTATGTATTTATTATTATGCGTATTATGTATTTATTATTATGCGTATTATGTATTTATTATTATGCGTATTATGTATTTATTATTATGCGTATTATGTATTTATTATTATGCGTATTATGTATTTATTATTATGCGTATTATGTATTTATTATTATGCGTATTATGTATTTATTATTATGCGTATTATGTATTTATTATTATGCGTATAATGTATTTATTATTATACGTATTATGTATTTATTATTATACGTATAATGTATTTATTATGCGTATAATGTATTTATTATTATTATGCGTATAATGTATTTATTATTATGCGTATTATGTATTTATTATTATGCGTATTATGTATTTATTATTATGCGTATTATGTATTTATTATTATACGTATTATGTATTTATTATTATGCGTATTATGTATTTATTATTATACGTATTATGTATTTATTATTATGCGTATTATGTATTTATTATTATGTGTATTATGTATTTATTATTATACGTATTATGTATTTATTATTATGCGTATTATGTATTTATTATTATGCGTATTATGTATTTATTATTATACATATTATGTATTTATTATTATGCGTATTATGTATTTATTATTATGTGTATTATGTATTTATTATTATGTGTATTATGTATTTATTATTATGTGTATTATGTATTTATTATTATGCGTATTATGTATTTATTATTATACGTATTATGTATTTATTATTATGCGTATAATGTATTTATTATTATGCGTATAATGTATTTATTATTATACGTATTATGTATTTATTATTATACGTATAATGTATTTATTATGCGTATAATGTATTTATTATTATTATGCGTATAATGTATTTATTATTATGCGTATTATGTATTTATTATTATGCGTATTATGTATTTATTATTATACGTATTATGTATTTATTATTATGCGTATTATGTATTTATTATTATACGTATTATGTATTTATTATTATACGTATTATGTATTTATTATTATGCGTATTATGTATTTATTATTATACGTATTATGTATTTATTATTATACGTATTATGTATTTATTATTATTATATGTATTATGTATACATGCTTGATTACACATTTGCAGACTTGTTTTTTTGGGTTTTTTTTTAACATAGTTCACCCCAAACAAGGCAGGCCGCCACTGTAGACGTAAAGGGCTACTGAGAAGAAAGAAAAGGGGGGAAGGTTGGGGGGGGGGGTGTCTACCTAAATTAGGATCTGCGCAGCGAGATGTCTGTTTACATTAGTTTTAAATTTCTGCATGTCAGTACTGTCGGGGAAACAGGGGGCAGGGAGGGAGTTCCAGAGGCCAGCAGCACGAGGAAAGAAGCTATTTGAGTAGAAGGCTCTCCGGCATCTGGGGACCTCCAAAGTGAATGAATGGGATTTAGTTGATTGTCAAGTTGGTCTAGCAAATTTACGTCGAGGGGGCACCAGAGCAGCAAGTTCATCGGCGCATAATCCATTGAAGTATTTGTAAAACAAGTACAAGGATGCTACATTGTGGCGATGGGACAGGGGCTGGAGCTTGGTTGACAGTGAGGGAACTATTAGGTTGGCGACTCTTTTTTGGACCTTGTCAAGGCGGGGAAGACTAGTAGATGATGCACCAGCCCAGATGTGGCAACAATACTCCATGCATGGGCGGATGGTGGTTTTGTAGAGATACAGGATAATGTCAGGTGTGAGGAGTTTACTAGCACGGTAGAAGAGGCAGCCAACTTTCTTTGCGGCAGCCTTGGCAATGTCTTCAATGTATTTGTTCCAATTCATGTTACCTGTGAAGGTTAGGCTGAGGAGTTTCAGTTCTAGCTGGAAATCAGCTGAACTCGGGAATCAGGCCAAGTTCTTATTTTCATCTCCATCTTCAGACTAAGTTTTTAATTCTCTAAATTAAGAATCCTTTTTAAAAGTTTTAATTCCTTAAAAGCTGATGTGGCAATCGAGCTTACACAAGTGAAATTTTGAACATAGAAAAATGTTAATTTTGCAGAATTAAGCACCATTTATTTTCATTCTTAAAATGATGAAATCTTTTCAGATTGTGAGAATAAACATCACTTTGTGTAATTTAAATTGAAATCAGAGGTAAAAGATTTCAGGTTTCTATGTGAGCTTAAAATCAAATGATTTCTGAATGGTGTTTAGCCAAAATAAACCCATTTACAAACGCCTTCTCAAACTTTTAATCAGAAGAATTCTTTTATATTAAACTTATATAGAAATTTAAACATCTCTCTAAAAATTGAATTGTAAGTTAAGATAAACATTCAGAATCTGAGAATTTGGTGTTTAATCGGTAAAATAATTCTATGTGGAAGCTCTAATTTCACATATTTTTCCCCTTTTGGTAGTTTTTGATTGTGCATTTTTATGGAATAGTTTTGAGATTTGGCCTATTGAAAAGGTATGATGAGTGTTCAGTATTATGGACCGGTTCAGTATTATGGACCGGTTCAGTATTATGGACCATGTGGATATATGAGCTGAACAGCAACTCTGCCTTATCATTCCGACCAATCTGTGTAACAAGGCACAGATTTATTCTTGTAACAGTATGCGCTGCCATCCCCGTGACACGTCTAACACTACGCACTGCCATCCTCGTGACACGTGTAACACTGCCATCCTTGTGACACGTGTAACACTGCCATCCTTGTGACACGTGTAACACTGTCATCCTTGTGACACGTGTAACACTGCCATCCTTTTGACACGTGTAACACTGCCATCCTTTTGACACGTGTAACACTGCCATCCTTGTGACACGTGTAACACTACGCGCTGCCTTCCCGTGACACGTGTAACACTACACACTGCCATCCTCATAACACGTGTAACACTACACACTGCCATCCTCATAACACGTGTAACACTACACACTGCCATCCTCGTAACATGTGTAACACTACACATTGCCATCCTTGTGACACGTGTAACACTACACACTTTCATTGGAATATTTCCTCGTTATTAACAGCTTCAATTTGTTATGAATTCTTTTCTTTAAATAAAATTAAGAAAATTAAAAATGTCCACTCATACTTACATATGTTTCATGGGGCTTGTTGCCGTGACAGAATGAGTTTGTGAATTTTCAGGCTGGTATTCCTCGTAGTTGTCGCTGACAGTGGGTGGTGGTGTTGGACGATATTTGGTAACGCGAGCTGTTGACATAGGAATGGCACCAACTGTAGAGCTTCGTGGTCGGATACCAGATGTGGGTGAATCTGGCGGGGTTGACAGGTAGAACCGACGCTCTTTGGACATAGGTGAAGCAGATGGTGAGAGTTCAGGTGTGGTGGGTGCAGACGAATCCTGCAATTAGGAAATCAACAAACTAGTATTCACATACATTATACAATATACATACATATACATATATATATATATATACACACTGTAAAAATATATAGTTTTTATACTTTTAGACTATTCAATATATCTGAGTGTATATAAATAGCCTGATGATTTCCTGCAGGAATGAAACATGAACATTTAAGTAGCTTATTTGCTATAGATATACGTGCATACTACTGCTAAACTCTACCTATGTATTGAGCACGGTCGAAGTGAACACTGAAAATATATAGACACAATATATTATATTACCCTATAATATTATATGTATATATATATATATATATATCTTTTTTTTTAACAAAGTTCACCCCAAGCAAGGCATGCTGCCACTGTAGACATAAGGGGCTACTGAGAATTAGGTGAATGTGTTGGGGGTCATCTTAAATTGGAATTGTTCATCTCACAACAGCTGTTTCAGAGGTTTTCAATTATCAAGAAAAGATTGAACTATCTAGAATGATGAATTTCATTTGCAAGAATTTTTGTGAAATAAAGTATTAGTATATATATATATATATATATATATATATATATATATATATATATATATATATATATGTGTGTGTGTGTGGGGGGGGTATGTGTGTGTATGTTATTTGGCTTACATCGAAATGTTAAAGTCTCCGGTTTTGTGACCTTCTCTAAGCTAATTCACTATTTAACTAAAGTTGTATGTAAGCTAAACAACCGATATATGTACCAGTTCTAATAATAACTACTTTAGTATCGAACACAATTGGATTGACTATCAAATTTATTAGTAATAAGTTTAAACTTATCTCATATCTATAATTATACTAAAGCTGACTTGCCCTATATATATATTTTAATAACACAAGTTAATTGTTCTAATTGGCCTTTGCAATTAACTCGCCAACTGACCAATCTCTTACTAAGTTTGTTCTCTCTCGATGTATTTCATGTGAATCTCTGCTCTTATTTTATACCGTTTCTATTTCTCTCTCTCTCTCTCTCTCTCTCTCTCTTAACAATCGAATGAAATAAAGAGAATAAAGAATAAAAAGATTGGAATATTCCATTATAAACAAAAGAGAATATCACCACAAGTAGAAAAGTATTTAACCTGTAGCTGAGAACGAATAGGAGGAGAAAGAGAGAGAGAGAGGGAGAGGGGGTAATATAGCGATCAAAAAAGCGGCTAATTTGGGATTTTAGTCTTTTTAAAAAATATTAAATTGGCTTTGCAAACTCCCTTTAAACAGAAAGAGTGAATCCTATACATAGAAATATCTAAAAATATACTTGACATATATATATATATCGGAGAAGTACTATACGGATTGCCACCTGAAACCAGAAAGATAGCTTGACGGTTTGAGAACCTCACGAGGAAGATATACAAACGCGAAAGTTCCGTGATGTTCAACAACGCTTGCTTAGATAATGACTTACTGCCTAAGTATACATACATATATATATATATATATATAAATATATATATATATATATATATATATATATATATATATATGGAAAATTAAATAAGGAAACCCAAAATATTAATTAAATATCCATCTACGTTTCACCTTTATTAGAAAGTTTCATCAGGACGGGAGATTGAAGAAAAAGAAAAAATAAAGCAACAAGTAACAAAGTCTGAAAAATAAATGTGAGGAAACGCTCAGCAGTTAGAACGCTGAGAAATGTGCTACGACAGAACAGCCGATAAAAGTTTGAAAAGTGAGCGTTCAGAAGTCAACGGTATATATTCCATAAAACATTAGAAAAATAAATGTGGAAGAGGGGGGGGGGCAGTTTCTATACTTACTAGTCCTCTTCTCTCTTTTTCACGTAAAGTCGGTCAATATCATCCTTCGGATGTAGTGCATTGTGCATGATCATTAGTTTCCTAGTCTTCTGGTCAAGGTTCCTAAATTCTTCTTTTGTGCAGTCTATGAATGAACCACAATATCTTACTAGTGATACTACTCAAGTGTTGATTCTTTTTATTAGATTTCTACTGTATACTTTAGTTTCTAAGAGTTTTCTTGTTCTTCTTAGGTATTTGAGGATATCTGCTTCCAGAACTCCCAAATATTTATAGGTATCATGTTCGCCAAATGCCCTCATTTCCTCTTGATTGGGCAGTTCCATGCTCTCCGATGTCTTCAGTTTTCTCATTTTCATTTCTAGCCCCGCATACTTTTCCATTCCGAATTCCATTTGAATGTCCTGGTTGAAGATTATGATCATGTTTATCAGCTTTTCCAGTTCCTTTTTGTTTTGTGTTTTTCAAATAGCTTCAGGTCCTCCATATACATAAGTAGTTTATTTTTTGTGTTGTGTCGGTAAACTTGTATTTGACATTACATGTCCTGAGTATATTGTTGAGTAGCATCATGGCTATGATAAACAGTAGTGGTGATAGAGAGTCTCCTTGGAAGATGCC
Source organism: Sepiola atlantica (assembly GCA_963556195.1). Taxonomy (NCBI): domain Eukaryota; kingdom Metazoa; phylum Mollusca; class Cephalopoda; order Sepiida; family Sepiolidae; genus Sepiola; species Sepiola atlantica. Next base: position 7,336,493 of record OY744521.1, on the reverse strand, counting down.
TCTCTGTATTCTTATCTCAGTCAGGTGTTATCCTTCAGCTGTCAGTTCCAGTCTCCATTGCTTTCTTAATAAGATTGGTAATCTTGTCAGATATCTTGTACATCCTTAAGCACTCAATAAGCACCGACTGCTGTCTAGATGGTCAAGTTTCGATCTCGGCTTCAGGCAGTTGCTTTTTTAGCCACATCGAAGAGCCGTGATACAGCGAAACAGTCTGTTTGTGGATGACTAATATATATATATATTAAAAAAATATAATAAAAACGTTTTTCACTTAAAATGCAAACCAATGAAATTGAATTTTCTGTTGAAATTGTAAGTTTTTTTTTTATTTAAAGTTTTCTTTCAGTTCTTAATAAATCCTGTTATCAACATTTCTCACCACCCACCCTAATAAATAAATAATTAAAAAAGAGGGGCATGCTGGCCTTTCTTCTTACTTTCGTTCAATTTACATGACTGAAATAGAAAATACTCCTTTTATTAAGGGTTAATTACTATTTCAGTCACGTAAATTATTTAGACTGAAATAGGTTTCGGAACAAGTTATATTTTATTAACTTTAAAACCATGTTTTAGTAAAAAAAAAAAAATTTAGGGTTTTTAATGTTTGTTTTTGTTATGCAAAGTTTCACCATACACATGAGACATCGAAATAAAAGTTAGGTCAGAAAAATATAGTCGCCATCTAAACACCTCGAAAAAGAAACTAGCTAAGGAAGAATGATAACTCAAGTTTATAAACATGACTTTTTTTTACTAGAAAATGGTTAAAGGAAGTTATCATTCTTCCTTAGCTAGAATATTTCTCTTTTTAAAGATGGTGACTATATTTTTCCACACAATTTTCATTAAAACAATGAAACTTGGCATTGTTTTTAATTTTATCTAACTGAATAAATGCAAAAGTTTTTTCCACATATCCTAACTATATTAACATTAAAACAGGTTATGCTTATTTAATTCTGTGTAGTATATTTTAATTCGTCACACTATATTCCTCCCAAGCATTACCTCTTTTTTGAAGGGGAGGCAGTATAATATACGTTAGTTTCATGAGAAACTATCCTCCCAGGATTACCTTCTCCTTATTTGTGTGTGGGTGTAGTGTACTATCTATTCAGTTGTAATGATATCATGCTCCCAAGCATTAACTGCTACTGGGGGTGGTGTTTGTTCGTCATGATATCATCCACTCAGTCATAAACTTCTCCCTTAGGGGTCATTGTATGTAGTTCGTCTATCATGATATTATGATATCATCCTCCCAAAAATATGTATTCTTACTCCACTTACAAAGTCATGTCCTTAATCGAGGCAAGATTTTTATAGGCCGGAATCCCTTCCTGGCGCCAACCTAGTAAGGTGATGTAAACGAGTGTTTTTATGAAGACACCATCTCCAGGTGATTTTGGGTTTCTTTAAAAATTTGTTTTCCCATAAAAAAAAAAAAGTAGAATTATTCACTGGTTCTGTTCTTCTCCACTCACAGCGGAGTCCAACTTCTGTTGGGAATATAACAAGGGGGAATTCCAAACACCTTGGTTGAGATACAGGATACTTGAACTAAATATAGTTGAGTTGAGTCACTGTTAATTTCAGAATTAGTACCCCCCCCCCAAAAAAAAAACCCCCTAATATTTAGTAACATGAAGCAGTGATCAAGTCTTGTTTCCTTAGCACGATTGACCTGCAGACACACCAGGCCAGAGATAAGTTAAAAAAAAAATTCTGATAATTAAAAAAATGTAAAAAAGGTATACAACATTTTTCATAATCTCTCCCTCTGGGATTTTATTAATGCACTTCTCATATTTGGGTGATCATGAAACTGCTGTAAAGTGTTAAGATAAGTCACATTTTTACCTAAAAAGCTTTACCTAAAATGTTAGTAAGTCAATTTCTAAAACCTGTCCAACACATGCCAGCATGTAAAATGGATGTTAAACTGATGATAATGATGATGATGATTACTACTATTACTACTACTACTACTACATACATGTCCTAAGCATAAATAGTGTCTGGATAGAGAACGACATCTACCTAATATACTGCCTTAGTATTCTTCTTCTCCATTTTTTATACTATCATCATAAAAATCATTGAACTTATTTCTGAATTCGGACTAGATTTTTGGATGATTGACTGTGCGCAGCGAAAACGTTGTGTTGCAAATACCAAGAGGGTTAAGAGTTCAAACAATTACAGAAATAACCAAAATGCATCTTTTCAAACTTATCGACATATTAAAAAAAGCTGTTTAGTAAAATAAAACTAGTATTTCTTTTTAAATGACAAACGATGAAACTAAAATATAGTGAATAATGTTGGCATTTAGCTGCGTTCAGTTCAAGGGGAATAACTCATCCAGCCGTTAGCGACCAACTTGACCGAGATAGAAAACAAAACTTACGAATGATTGCCCTGTCCAACTACTTTCGCTGTCCGTAGTACCACTTCGTTGTCGAAACGCATCTCGAGCCTCTTCTTTTTTCCGACCCTGAAAATGAGAACAGGTGACAGCAATACAATATTTAAAAAAAAAAAAATTCTGATAATTAAAAAGATATAAAAAAGGTATACAACATTTTTCATAATCTCTCCCTCTAGGATTTTATTAATGCACTTCTCATATTTGGGTGATCATGAAACTGCAGTAAAGTGTTAAGATAAGTCACATTTTTTATTTATTACTGTCATAAAGCTTTATCTGAAGTGTTAAGTAACATTTTTTATTTTTTTTATTTATTACTGTCATAAAGTTTTATCTAAAGTGTTAAGTCACATTTTTTATTTATTACTGTCATAAAGCTTTATCTGAAGTGTTAAGTAACATTTTTTTTAATTTATTACTGTCATAAATGTTATCTAAAGTGTTAAGTCACATTTTTTATTTATTACTGTCAGAAAGCTTTATCTGAAGTCTTAAGATAAGTCACATTTTTTATTTATTACTGTCAGAAAGCTTTATCTGAAGTCTTAAGATAAGTCACATTTTTTATTTATTACTATCATAAAGCTTTATCTGAAGTCTTAAGATAAGTCACATTTTTTATTTATTACTATCATAAAGCTTTATCTGAAGTCTTAAGATAAGTCACATTTTTTATTTATTACTATCATAAAGCTTTATCTGAAAGGATAATGATTCTTTTTGTATGTGAAAGGTTAGCTCTCTTGATTCAGCTCAGTTCCGATTTTGAGAAGTTGATTTTCATATTATTTTTGTTTTATATCAACCTTAATACACATTGCGTCTTTTTTGCGATGCATATATATAGTGTAACACCGAGGATTGTAATTAAGTAGATAACATCAGGAGCAGCTGATTCGAAACATTGTATAAAAAGTGAGAATTATTTGTGGTCGCTTGATATACATAAACGAACATTAGGATTAACCTAATTCCGATGATTATTGTTTAAAGAGAAAAACATTTTATTGTGATGTAAAATGTTTTCCTATTTCTTCAATGCTTGATTTATTTGTTAAAAGGTAAATTTCTCCCAGTCAGTTTTGATAGACAGTATTTTTGTTGTTTTATAAAAGCTAATCAAAAAATCAAAGAAACCTTTCTAATAGCCAAACCGCAGTTAAAATGACCATGAAAGTGTCGTTTCTTCTTCTCTTGCAACATTGATTTTTGCAAAGAAATCTAAAATATTATATGCTTCTTAGATGACATGGTCTAACCGAGAGAAAAGTCAAAAGAAAAGTTTCCTTTGTGAATACAACAGCTGTTAAATCTTTAGAAATTTAATACTGAAAAGAATATGTTTAGTTTTAATTTTACAACTATTCATTATTTGTTGTAATAGATAAAAAAAACAAGTCAAGCTCTTATTGGTGGCCATTGTAAAAAAAAGAAGAAAGGAAAAAAGGTTCTGGGTGACTTGAGTGTTTTGGTGGCCATTACAATAAAGAGCTACGCCATCACCATCACCAAAACTGTTTAAAAATTTGTTTTTTTTAAATTTTGAAACTTATTATAATAAAAAAAAGTGTAAGGAGAATGAATTTCGAAATACTTAAAAATTAAAAAAACTTCCTATGGTGATAATAGGGCTTAGTAAATCTGATGGGAGGGGGGGATATGGACAAATTAGTACATTGGATGTGGATGGGGACAAGGACAGATTAGTACATCTTATGTGAAGGGACAGGGACAGATTAGTAGATCTTATGTGGGGTGAGGAGACAAAGACATAAGTACAGCTGATGGGGGGAAACAGGAAACAATTAGTATATATAAGGGAGAGTAAAACGGACAGTCTAGTACAACTGATGGGGGGGGGGAGTAAGAGAGGGACAGATTAGTACATGAGATGGGAGGAGTGAAACAGGGACAGATTAGTACATCTGATGTGGGTGGAGACAGGGACAGATTAGTATATCTGATGTGGGTGGAGACGGGGACAGACTAGTACATCTGATGTGGGGGGGGGGGGGACAGGGACAGATTAGTACATCTGATGTGGGTGGAGACAGTAACAGACTAGTACATCTGATGTGGGGGGGGGGACAGGGACAGATTAGTACATCTGATGTGGGTGGAGACAGTGACAGACTAGTACATCTGATGTGGGTGGAGACAGTGACAGACTAGTACATCTGATGTGGGTGGAGACAGTGACAGACTAGTACATCTGATGTGGGTGGAGACAGGGACAGATTAGTACATCTGATGTGGGTGGAGACAGGGACAGACTAGTACATCTGATGTGGGTGGAGACAGGGACAGACTAGTACATCTGATGTGGGTGGAGACAGGGACAGACTAGTACATCTGATGTGGGTGGAGACAGTAACAGACTAGTACATCTGATGGGGGGGGGGACAGGGACAGATTAGTACATCTGATGTGGGTGGAGACAGTAACAGATTAGTACATCTGATGTGGGTGGAGACAGTAACAGATTAGTACATCTGATGTGGGTGGAGACAGTGACAGACTAGTACATCTGATGTGGGTGGAGACAGTGACAGACTAGTACATCTGATGTGGGTGGAGACAGGGACAGACTAGTACATCTGATGTGGGTGGAGACAGGGACAGACTAGTACATCTGATGTGGGTGGAGACAGGGACAGACTAGTACATCTGATGTGGGTGGAGACAGGGACAGACTAGTACATCTGATGTGGGTGGAGACGGGGACAGACTAGTACATCTGATGTGGGTGGAGACGGTGACAGACTAGTACATCTGATGTGGGTGGAGACAGTGACAGACTAGTACATCTGATGTGGGAGGGGGGGGGCAGGGACAAATTAGTACATCTGATGGGAGAGGCAGAAACAGGTTAGTAAGTTTGATGGGAGTGGAGGGAGACAGAAACCAACACTTTAAATTGGACCATATGGCAAAATTAAAACGAATCTTTGAAATAATAAAAGAGTAACAAATGTTCATTCACTTACTCTGATTAAACTTTCAAACGAATTCGTCAAACTCTTTTTCGCTTTATTTTTAAGGTTATCAAGTTTTGAGATCTTTATACGTCTGTTCATGATATTAAACTGTAAGAGAAAGAAAGGAAAAAAATAAAATTATTTTCACATGGAATGTAATATTCAACAACCACTAAAAAGTAATTTTAGAAAGTAATTTTTAAAATTGACAATTATAACATTTTTTTTTAAATTGACAATTATAACATTTTTTTTTAAATTGACACTACATGTTTTTAAAATTGACAATAACAACATTTTTTTAAAATTGACAATAACAACATTTTTAAATTATTCATCACCTTTATATTTATATATTTTGGTCATATTTGGTTTTAATCAATAATCCAATGTCAACCCAACAAGAAAACAATTTCACAAAATATATAATATGAATATACAAATCAAATTCTCTGATTCCATCAGCTAGTACCAAAACCGGTTGCTGCAATTCAATTTCTGTTACCATTATTTCAGAATTCATCCAGGTTATTCTTAAAATGATTTATATTAGAGATATTTTTAATCTGATTAGGCAATTTGTTCCAAAGTTATATTACTCTATTAGAAACAGAAAATCTAATTGTTTGTTACTGAATCCCGAAGACTAACACCAGGTATATTGTGTGAATCAGTAATTGCTACCAACGTTTAGTCACATTGTTCCTTTTGACAAAAATCTTTCACAATATTTATTATATTACCTGAAACGCCTATTTGTCCCATTTTTATCAAGAAACAAAAAGAATAAAAAAATTTTTTTGTAAGTACAAAATATTTGCATTATCTCCCTCTAAATATTCTAACCACATTTGGCTGAGAGACCAGGGTTCAATCCTTGGTCAACTCATATCAAAGACTCAAAAAATGGTACTTTTTGCCCTTTTGCTAAACACTTAGAAGCATAAAATGAATGATCACAGATAAGTGGAGTAATCCTGGAAAAAGAGTGGTGCCCTCCCCTACATCTCGGTGTACTAGCTAACGAAAAGGGAGCCTTAGGGTCGCCCTAGACCATGGTCAACCACTTAACTTTTTCTTTTTTTACCTAATATTCATTTATAAAATCAATACTTTCTCAAAGGTTTAATAAAAATCAATGTTATTTTATATGATCAAGAATGATTCTTTATTCTAATTGATTTTTCAAAGCTCTTGCATAAAATACGTGTCAGAGAAACTCGTCTATAGTTACCACGTAAATGTATCGAATCGTTTTTGTGTATTGGAATTACAACTGTTATTTTCCATATATATGAAATATTGTCTTCATATAAATTTATTTGTGTTAACAGATTACGGCTTTTTCAGCTACCAGGATCCCGTCCTAAGACGACACGGTAGCCTCAATTTGGGGAGGGAGTGTGTAGTTTTTGTTTTTTGTTTTGCAGAACATGATTGAGTTTTGCAAAGAGAAAAAGAAACATAAAAACATCGATGTAGGTGCATTTTGGGGCAGGAAGCCAATATTCAGACAGCCTGATCTGGTAGCACCAGTCAGACAATAATATTCTTACATCTGCGTAAGAAAAGGTATAACGAGATGACCAAAAAAAAAAACGCATAGAGTCACAGAAACTATGAATTCACGATTTCTGGAAAATCTATAATAGTGTGGTGAACAATGGGCAATCTACAATCCCCGTTATCCAACAACAATGATGTTGTTTCCACGGCAACTGATAAGGCTGAACTACTTGCCCAACGGTTCACCTTAAACTCCACTTTAGACTCCACAAACCACTCCCTCCAAAATTTCCCATTGCAAACTAAAGCCACACTTGATGACCTGATCATCACCCCTTCCCATGTCCGGGATATCATAAAAAACCTTGACACCTCCAAAGCATGTGGGCCCGATCTGATCCCAGTAATAGTAATAAAGAAATGCTCAGCTGAGCTGGCCCCTGTCCTCTCAAAACTCTATGAAAAATGCCTTGTGAATCTTGCTCCCCTGATAGCTGAAAAATTGCATCTGTGGTACCAGTGTTCAAGAACTCTGGTGATAGAACTGACCCTCATAATTATCGCTCTATCATTCTACTTCCGCTTTTCGCTAAAATCTTTGAATCCTTAATCAATCTAGCGATAGTCCACCATCTCATTAACGCTAAACTTGTTTCTGACCATCACTTTGACAGGGTCTGGCATGAAGGTATTTTCATAAAAATGAATTCATATAGTATTTCTGGACGTATACTTAATATGATTCGATCCTGTCCAAAAGAAAGATTCAGGTTGTCCGATGGCCATTCATGCAAACAAGAACCATTTTATAAGAAAAGAAAAAGATGAATATGACTCCCTTACTACAATTTGCATAGTTAGGTGATCACTCCTACCAAATTTCACATTCTTAGGTCTAATAGTCTAAATGTATTTTTTTTTTACTTACCTCTAGTTTACCCATGCATTTCCCTGTTGATATGTGATGATGCTCTCTTTGTTTCTGTTCACAAAGTTGCCGCAGTGCTAGCATCATAACTTCCAAAAGTTCTTCATTGCTTTGTGGGTTTTCTTGCTGAAAAGATAAAGAAAGAAAGAAAATTAGAACGCAATTCAAACAAATAAGGAAGAAATAAACAATTTTTATGTATTTATCAATTTTTATGTATTTATCAATTTTTATGTATTTATCAATTTTTATGTATTTATCAATTTTTATATATTTATCAATTTTTATGTATTTATCAATTTTTACGTATTTATCAATTTTTATGTATTTATCAATTTTTATGTATTTATCAATTTTTATGTATTTATCAATTTTTATGTATTTATCAATTTTTATGTATTTATCAATGCTTTGATAAGATTCAATTGCAAGACCAGATATCGTCTGTCTGGCAGAGGTCACATTTAAACATAACTTTTTATAGTAACTTTTGAACAAATATCTTATAATTTGAAACAATTTATTTAATTTAGTAACCAAATGATATCATAATTCAATTAAACTTAATGGATGGTTTCTACTGGGAATAGGGTAAGGGTTTGGTCTGCTTTGGTTTAGCGTTAGGGTTTGGTCTGTTTTGGTTAAGTGTTAGGGTTTGGCCTGCTTTGGATCAGGGTTTGTCCTGGTTAGGGTTAGGGTTTGGCCTGCTTTAGGTTAGGGTTAGGGTTTGACCTGCTTTGGGTTAGGGTTAGACCTGCTTTGGGTTAGGGTTAGGGTTTGGCCTGCTTTGGGTTAGAGTTAGGGTTAGGGTTTGGCCTGCTTTGGGTTTAGGTTAGGCCTGCTTTGGTTAGGGTTAGGGCTTGGTCTGCTTTGGGTTAGGGTTTGGCCTGCTTTGGGTTAGGGTTAGGGTTTGGTCTGCTTTTGTTAGGGCTTGGCCTGATTTGGGTTAGGGTTAGGCCTGCTTTGGTTAGGGCTTGGCCTGCTTAACAACCTAAATCAACACAATAGTTTGCTTTCCCAAATCCAATCTCTGGTCCAAGAAGATGGTAACAGAGTTAAGTGGAAGTGCTGTATTTCCTGGAATAAGATGTAACTTAATATATTTTAAACCATTCTTCTCTAATCCCTCCATCTAGCAATATGTTTCACCTGATTAATACAGCTAGTGGTTTTTACATCAAATGAAAATGCAAAAAACAACCAAATAAACTTTATTGTAGACTGAAGTGTACTGCTTTATATATTTACTGTTTTAAAATATATAAACGTAATTTTGACATTAAAAAAATTAAAACAAATAAAATATTAAAACATTATTGCTGTATTTAATCAGTCATTATTTTTTCATTAAACAATCAGCCATTATTTTTTCATTAAACAATCAGCCATTATTTTTTCATTAAAGATTTACAGAACCATAATTCTTTATTCTAAGACGACAGAATAATAGTGTAACGAGTTTCACCTTCCATCGATTATGCATTTCTGCAGCATCTTTCTCAGGTAATTGATGAATTCTTTGCTTTAATAGATCAACAGCAGACAGAGCACTCAAATCTAAAAAAAAAAAATAATAAATAAATAAACATTTATATATTCAAAATCACTAAAAGAAATTAAATAAATAAATAAACATTTATATATTCAAAATCACTAAAAAAAAAAGAAAATAAACATTTATATATTCAAAATCACTAAAAAAATTAAATAAATAAACATTTATATATTCAAAATCAAATAAAAAAAAAGAAAATAAACATTTATATATTCAAAATCACAAAAAAAAATTAAATAAATAAACATTTATATATTCAAAATCACTAAAAAAAATTAAATAAATAAATAAACATTTATATATTCAAAATCACTAAAAGAAATTAAATAAATAAATAAACATTTATATATTCAAAATCACTAAAAAAATTAAATAAATAAATAAACATTTATATATTCAAAATCACTAAAAGAAATTAAATAAATAAATAAACATTTATATATTCAAAATCACTAAAAAAAAAAAAATAAACATTTATATATTCAAAATCACTAAAAAAAAATTATGTACCAATTACAAAGTTACAATATTAAATAAAAAAATTCACCAAAAAATATACAAATTCACACAAAAAAAAACTAGTATACTATATACTAAGTTGTTATAGTCTGCTTTAATCAGACCACTTTATGGACACACCGAGGAGATTAACCATGCATACCGAGCCTCAATGGTAAGCGTGGGCCAATATATCAAGAGCTCCTGTGATCAAGAAAATTAGAATGGTGAAGGAACATCACACCAAATACCTACCTCAGCAGACCTCAACAACAAAACTGGCCGATAATTTCGGTGGAAACACACTGGAGAACACTGCCGAAGAATATAACAACCCAGCAACCCTGATCGCACAAAAGAGGAAGGAGGGAGGAGTACACTAAAAAAAGCTGAAGACCAGACTAGAAGGATGGCGACAGAATAAAAGAGCAAAAAAGTTCATTGAAGAACTTAACCAAAGTTATATCACTACAATGGCTCAAGAGCAAAAAAGTTCATTGAAGAACTTAACCAAAGTTATATCACTACAATGACTCAAGAGCAAAAAAGTTCATTGAAGAACTTAACCAAAGTTATATCACTACAATGGCTCAAGAGTGGCAAATTCCCATTTGATGAGGAACAGATAATTATAGCTGCACAAGACCAGGGCTTAATCACGAATGGATTTAAGAAAATGGTTGGTCTACAAAAAACGGCCCAGTGCAGGTTTTCTCATTCGGCCGTTGAAAGTCCAAGCCACCTAACGTCTGGATGCAAGATCCTTTTGGCTGATGGTCATTACACTGCCCGCCACAACAAAGTATGTAAATACCTACATTGGAAGATCTGCTGAGAGATGCAGCTTGAAAGATCGCTGAACATCTGGGAACATGAACCCTCACCTCAAATGGAACGGTGACAGTATTCTATGATAAAAACATACAGGCGGGCAGATACATAAAAGACAAGGCAATCAAACCAGACATTGTCATCTGGAACAATCCAGAAAGGACTGCTCTCATCATTGACATAACCGTTCTGAATGACTATGGCCTCAATAGAGCTGAACACGAGAAAATTACCAAATATTAGGACCTCAAGAATGATTTAAAAAACAAAACAAAACACATGCTCCCTGAAAGAAATAAACATCATACCGGTTGTGGTAGGGGACACTGGTTTAATAATAAAAAATCTAGTAAAGTACTTAGATACAATCCCTGAAAAACCAAACTGTAGGGAAGTACAGATAGCAGCCCTAAAAAGGACAACATCTATCCTAAAGACAGCCCTCGGATATAAATTTTACTCATAGGTAAATCAAGTGTTAGCCCCAAGAGGGGGCCCTTTAATCTCTTCAAATTAACTGAACTAAAATGATAAAAAAGGAGAATAAAAAATGAGAAAATGTCTTTCTGATCAGGGGATCCATGATACATCTTTTCTGGTCCTCAAATAAATAGAGATAATTAGATTAAAGAACTGATGACAGACGTCCTCTACTGAAGAATGATTGGCACAAAAATTGGCAAGATGATCCAATTTTCATTAATAAAAGTGTCATGTCTTAAACAAAATTCAATTCTCTCGAGCCAAAAATTCTTGATCACACAATTAATGATTGTGGATTGCTTATCTTTCTCCATTCCGAAGTCATGCTGAAATTGAAGTTGTGTTGCTCCGAGATTTCCCTCTCAGACAGCTCGAATAAATGTTAATACATCCACAAAGTAGACATTTTTGACTTTACAATATATCTTTTATTTAACTGAACTAATTTGGATCTATTCCGTGTGAGTTGCTCATTATCGAAGACCTTCAGTTATGGCATCCTACCAAGTTCAAATCTATTCACCAACTGAATTTTGCTGAATCATTTTGAATCTCTGTTAAGTTACATGACACAAATTAACCAATCAAATGCCACTCTGCACATGGAACCACAACTGACCTCTGGGCTCAAGCCCTGTCAATCACACCGGGTTAACCTTTCATATCCGATATTATTTTACATTTAACTGAACACAGTTCCTAGCTGGCTCAAGGACACATACAATAAACAAGAGTCTAAAAGATAATTATACCAGTTCATCTTAGAATCAGTAACTACTAGATTATATCCATGTCATCAGCACACACACACACACACACACACATATATATATATATATATATATATACAGGGTGGGCCAAAATAAGGGTCCTATCTTTAAATTTGAATAACTTGAATTTGAATAACTTCCACAAAATAAAGGTTAAACTCACCAAACTTTATGTGTGTGTAGACTGACCCTTCCGAGATTTTTTGAAATAAACAAAACAAATTTTAGCCGAAAAACACTTCTTAAAACTTACAAAAACTAAAGTATTGTTTTTTACACTGTTTTGAGTTTTTTAAGCAAAAATAATGTTTTCTAAATGAGGGTACGTTCCTTAGGGCTAATACGGCTCATGCTTGTTTCGGAAGGGGTCCTTTACTTATTCTAAAAAAAAAATTTTTTTTAAATCAATAAATAAAAAAGTTATGAATTTTTAAAAATAGGACCCTTATTTTTGCCCACCCTGTATATATGGAAATATATTTATGACAATTAAGTTATACAGACGATTCCGTGTTTCATCCCCGGAGGGAATCGTCAGGCTAAAATGCATTTTATGTGGATACATGAAATAATATATATATATATATATATATATATATATATATATATATAAATATGAAACTAAAAGTATACTTTTAGAGGATATAACCTATAGTGAAATAGTTTAAGCTCAATATACAAGATAGAGCAATCATAAAGATAAATGAAAGAAGAGATAAATATGTACGAATTCCTCTGATGATAAGATTTTAATCTTTGAAAAGCCTTGGCTTAAGGAAAGAAAAATAATCATGTTTTTACCGAGTACACTTTGTATTGAACAATCGAAGTCGAAATAGATTTGTCATTCGTACATATTTATCTCTTTTCTTTCATTTATTATATATATATATATATATTCAAGGTGTCCCTGTGAATCGGGTATGTGCCCCGTGACCGCCTAAGATTGTCATTCCCTGCCCTGATGAGAGCCTAAAGCGCGAAATGATGTCATATGTAGGTAAAATAGTAAAACATAATTTAATATTATAAGAAGTCCCTTTAAGTAAATTAAAGTCGAGCACGGTTGGAGAAATTAAAACAAAATAAGCATTCACCTAAGCTTTAGTGCGATACGCCGACTGTCGTTGAGTTCTATCAGGCTGTTTTGATGTTTACTCTTGCCGATTTCAGCATAAACATAACTTAATTTCTCTGTACTACGTCACAACCTTCCATGGCCAAACGGGATAGAGCGAACGCTTACAGATTCAAAGTCTCTGTGAACCTAGTTTGCACCCCATGACCGTCTGAGATTGTCATTTCCTGCACTGATGAGAACCGAATACTTAAAAATGATGTATGTAGGTAAAATATTAAAACATAATTTAATATTATATATATATATATATATATAAATTTAAAAATAAATTTTTTATAATACAAAGTTTTATAATAGCTCGATAGTGTAGGACAAGAGCTGTAATAAAGAATGAAGGTAATTAAAAACTATGAAGAAAAAGTATGAAAAAAAAAAAAACGATTCGAAAAGAGAAAATCAAGGCATAAAAGTTTAGAAAATTATTGATGTATTCCATACGCAGTTCATGCCTAAGCAAAGTCTATAAAAATTGAACAAAACAAAAAGGGAATAACTAGAGTTAAAAAAACCTTTATGTATTACATTTGCAGTTAATGCATAAATAAAGTAACTACAAATGGCACAGTCTTTTATTTAAATTGAATAACTAGTTAACAAAATCTTAATCTATTACATTAAGAGTTTGTGTCCAGTGTATTACATTAAGAGTTTGTGTCCGATGTATTACATTAAGAGTTTGTGTCCGATGTATTACATTAAGAGTTTGTGTCCGATGTATTACATTAAGAGTTTGTGTCCGATGTATTACATTAAGAGTTTGTGTCCGATGTATTACATTAAGAGTTTGTGTCCAATGTATTACATTAAGAGTTTGTGTCCAATGTATTACATTAAGAGTTTGTGTCCAATGTATTACGTTAAGAGTTTGTGTCCAATGTATTACGTTAAGAGTTTGTGTCCAATGTATTACGTTAAGAGTTTGTGTCCAATGTATTACGTTAAGAGTTTGTGTCCAATGTATTACGTTAAGAGTTTGTGTCCAATGTATTACGTTAAGAGTTTGTGTCCGATGTATTACATTAAGAGTTTGTGTCTGATGTATTACATTAAGAGTTTGTGTCTGATGTATTACATTAAGAGTTTGTGTCTGATGTATTACATTAAGAGTTTGTGTCTGATGTATTACATTAAGAGTTTGTGTCTGATGTATTACATTAAGAGTTTGTGTCTGATGTATTACATTAAGAGTTTGTGTCTAATGTATTACATTAAGAGTTTGTGTCTAATGTATTACATTAAGAGTTTGTGTCTAATGTATTACATTAAGAGTTTGTATCTAATGTATTACATTAAGAGTTTGTGTCTAATGTATTACATACATAATTTATGTCTATATACAGTCTATAAAAATTGCACAGAATCAAAGTGAATAAGGTAGTTTGAAAAGTCACACATTTAAGCGTTGCTGAAATGGCAATAATAAGGAGAATATTATTCACGTAACTGCGTGCTACACAGCGGCATATTAACATTAATCGTCGATAACATCAAGACGAATTTCAACTTGACTGCGATAAATATGTCTCAATCAAGGAGGATTAAACGAAAAAAGAAGAGAAAAAAAAAATGCTTATACTTTTGACAAGGATGTATATCACCGAAAGTACTCAAGTTTTTAAAGTAAATAAATAATTCATTTTAAAAAACAAATAAATTGCGTTGTCCAGGTTTTCAAAATATCTAAAAAAAATATTCTCCTTATTATTGCCATTTCAGCCACGTTTCCATGTGTGACTTTTCAAACTTATATATATATATGTTTATCGAAATATTCTAGTTTTAAATTGTAGTCTAACACACAGACGAATCGCCTTTATTTATATATAGATAGATATGGTTATTTTAAATGTTTTATTTTTGTCTCAGCTTTGCACACACTTAAGTATAGAATTTATTACGTGTTCTCACCAATGCGTATCCATTATATGAAAAATATTACACATACATACGTATAGGAGAGTAGAAAGTGACTAACTTGGCTTTACTTTTGGCAGCCTCGTAACTCTCACTTCCCTTATTTTGTCTTTTAGTCCTCACATTCCATGAGCGATATTTCTGACAAAGGGGGAAGAATTGCTGTTTTCTGGGTCGGAATCTATTTATCTAACACTTATCGTTGGCTAATTTTTCACCTTGAAGTAGTCTTTTTTTTTTTAGCTCCGTACATCAAGTGGCTTCATGTCTTGTCTGGAGCGACTTCCATAAAAAAAATTTTTTTTAAAATAAAAATGTCAAACCAGAATTCGCATCAATATTTCGTTTACTTACCATTAATTTCCTGGCATAATTTTTGCAGCTGGTGCAAGGGGCACATAGTGCAGATCTGATTCATCTGGAGTTTGTTTTGTTCAAAAGCAGATTTAAACGCAGATTTCACAGACATCATTATTTCGTCAACCTGGAAAGAAAAATTTTAAAACTGTCCTTATTTTGTGAGAGATTTCTTTTTTTAATTGTTTTTAAATCCTCCTTCAGAATTTTTGACATGAAGAGTGATTATTTGGATTATTCGGACTACTGTTCTCATCTTGGATGCTATTCTCACAACGTTTCGGCCGATGTAACCTCCTATCAGGTGCGTCTTATCAAACTCGGGAATCTTTGTGTTCAGTTTAAAATACCGTATAGATTCCCAAGTTTGACATGAAGCATCTGAAAAAGGTTGAAGGTTACATCGGCTGAAACGTTGTGCGAATAACATCAAAGATGAGAACAGTAGTCCAAAAAATCTAAATGATACAAATCTGTTTTCAAATGTCTATTCGTTTATTCAGTTATACGATCATTTTCTTTTAATTAACTTTTTTTTTCACTAAAATATACCATCGCTATCTAAAATGTAGATTTTGAGAATTTTATTAAAAACTAGCTGTACCTCGTCGGCATTGCCCAGGAGTTTTTATTTTATTTTACTTTTTCGTTGCTTTTTAAAGAATTTTTTAATGCCTTTTGTTTTTATTTATCAAATCATATTTTGAAATTTGAATTTAATTATTACTGTATCGTTTGCTCATTAAACAATTAATTGAATAACATTGTTATAAAAACGCAATTTTGTTATTATGGTAATGTTGTTTTAATCCATTTATAAAATTGTTGGCAACCAAAAACTTCCAATATTTTAATACATGTAGATTTGCTAAAAATTTAAAGCTAGAAATGACTTTCTATTCTGACAATTTAAATGTTTCTAAATTTCTATCAAATGTCGATGTGCCACAAAAAAATTCATCCTTTTTTTTTTTTACAACTGTTAATAAAAGATTAAAATGGCTGACTTGTTTATGAAGAAATGAAAATACATTCTGGTGATTTAATTTTGTAATTAAATTATTTTTTAAATACGAGTATGTAAAAATTATTTTTATTGCTTTACTTTATTGTAATATTGATTTCAATAGATAATTAATTAATATTAAATAAAAAAATAATTAATATTAAATAAAAAAAATAATTAATATTAAATAATAAAAAAATAAATTAATATTAAATAATAAAAAATTAATATTAAATAATAAAAAATTATTAAATAAAAAAATAAATATTAAATAAAAAATAATAAATATTAAATAAAAAATAATTAATATTAAATAAAAAATAATTAATATTAAATAATAAAAAAATAAATTAATATTAAATAAAAAACAAAATTAATATTAAATTAAAAAACAAAATTAATCAATAAAAAATAATATTTAATAAAAAAATGTGTAAGTTACATAGAGGTGAGAAACACAGACACATACAAAGAGTCATGAGAAGTGGTCACACAATTTGATTAATATAGAGATATCTTTTGATTACTAATAATTAAATAGTAAAACTACAAGATTATAAAAAATATTTGAGGAATTTTTTTTCCTACGTAAAAGATTGGAAAATGGAAATCGACTCGTCTTTATCGGAACAAATTTGGGATGGCAAATTGTTAATTTTCTTGATTTATTGCAAACTTGTGATAAATGAGGATTTTTATTTTTAATATTCAACACTCCAAAGTTGTTCCCATAAACACCGTTCAGGGTTCATTCTACAAGACATTTACATGGCGAACAGAACCTCCTCTTAAGTATGACAAAAAAAAATATTTTTATAAACTTTGATAATCTTGTTTAATTTTAAGTACTTGAAAGAATTTATTTTTTAAAATCTAGATATTAAGGATTCCATGGTATGCCCGAGTTATTATATATTTTTTATTCTTATTAATTTACACGGGATGAAATGTGCTAAGGTATAAGGGATAGAAATTTCTTCTCAAGGGATAGATATTCAGAAAAATATTATTTTCAGTTTTTAATTAATTCGAATTTGTGCATACACTGAATTTATATCATTTCTCTCCATGCAACGAATGTCCTCAACCCCCACTGGCAAGGTTTCACTTTCATACATGATCACACTGCCTATACATGCCTGATAAACTCTCCCATTTGTTTTCAGTGATAACGCTCTGCAGATTAGTAATGGCAGAAGGTCCCTAAACTTACCCCATCAACTCCTAACTCTTGCAATTTCACTAGCACCTGCTCCATCCTGTGCTCTAATACAACGAAATGACAGTTCCACACACATAAATTTGTTCATTTACTTGCAATAAGACATTCTACAATAGATCCATGATATGATTCACAAAGCAAAAATCCGCTAAAGAATGTAAAAAAAAAAAAAAATAATATAAAGCTTCATCTTTTAAACTTCGGCAGAACCAGGTTTCTCGGATTCTTTCTGGCATCCGTCAGTCTTAAGAATCAAGATCGGAATTCTGGATAACAAGTAACAGTTACGGATACAAAGATTGCAGATGTGGCTTGTTAGGTGTTGATTCATCGATGGTTGTTCGCTCTTCTGGCATCTTCGTTTTTCTTCCGTTGACTGACATATTTTCTCTGAGAACAGGAATAGTGCGATCACTAAATGGGGCTACAAATCTGATGCAACCATACGTGAATATTGGAGATGGAAGACAATATGTGCAACACTGCATTGTCTGCTCTTTACCGTCCGACCAGTGCAGCTGAGAAAGTTCTTGCAGAATATAACAAAATTACAAAAGGATTGCGTAAAAAAGTGGGAAACTATCATATGACCACATGCGCCAAAGACATGCCAAGAAGAAGGGTGATTGTTGGTGTTTTTCTCCAATGGGGACGGTTGTTTGCCATATCCTCTCAGTTGCTGAAATACGCATTCACGGCCTTCATGTCACGTTCGCACACGTCTTTAAAGTGGAGACACAGTGAACCATTAACATGTTTGCGGTACATCCATCAGCATTCTTTCATCATAATCCGCTGCACACGTCCAAGGCAGCAAAGTCGGTGTTGCCGAAATACAGTGAACGTAGTTGTTAGCTGGAAGCGGGCGACTATCTTCTTGTTGGTGGCCTTTTGGCTAAGATCAAAGTGTAGCATCTATCCTGCTACAATAATTCATCTTTTCTGTCCTCGGTCAACGAAGAAATACTTCTAGACTGCGGCAATTTTAATTTTTGTTCCAATCCAGAGTGCCCCTTTTTGGGGAGCTGAATTTTTCCCACATTAAAAACTGACCTTGTGTTTAACTCTCTTCTCTAGTGGGGAGGAAGGTAAACAGGGACACGGTCACTTGATTTGACCTTGAAAGGTTGTGCAGTGCACATGGGAAGCGTTCAATGAAAACGAATAATAAATGAATACTAAATTAAAAAATAAACAAAATAACGAAATATTTAACTGTTTGATGATGCTTCTGTGTTAATAAGCTTTTGGGTTTTAATTAACCCAAAAGCTGAAACAAACTATTGTGAACGATTTATTGTATATGATTAATCGAATATAAGTTGCTGTTTTATCCATAGTTGGAGAGAAGTTGTCGCTTTGGGACTTTTACCAATAATATTAGTGCATAAATTACTAGAACATATTCTATAGTCTGTAACATGGTATCCATTAGGCCACTAATGAAACCCTCTGACTGAGCCCTGATAAAACTTATATATAAAATAGAAAAACATGTTGGGGTTAATGAGAGCAGCATCATGGTAGATTAAAATCAGAACAGTTACAAAAGATGGAATATTCCATTGAAAATGCATAAATAACAGAAACAGATGTTCAGAGAGCTTAATGTGAAAAAAAATATTAAAGTCAGTAAAATCGGAAATATATGCCATGAAAAAGGTTAGAGGTCAAAATCCTCTTATCAATGTGAGAGAGCAAGATGGAGAGATATATACAGGGAAAGAGAGAGAGAGAGGGAAAGAGAGAGAGAGAGGGAAAGAGAGAGAGAGGGAAAGAGAGAGAGAGATGGAGAGAGAGGGAGAGAGGGAGAGAGAGAGAGAGAGGGAGAGAGAGGGAGAGAGATGGAGAGAGAGAGAGGGAAAAAGAGAGAGAGAGAGATGGAGAGAGAGAGATGGAGAGAGAGAGAAGGAGAGAGAGAAGGGGAGAGAGAGAAGGGGAGATAGAGAAGGGGAGATAGAGAAGGGGAGAGAGAGAAGGGAAGGGGGAGAAGGGAAGGGAGAGAGGGAGAGAGGGAGAGATGGAGAGATGGAGAGAGGGAGAGATGGAGAGAGGGAGAGATGGAGAGATGGAGAGAGGGAGAGATGGAGAGAGGGAGAGATGGAGAGAGGGAGAGATGGAGAGATGGAGAGAGGGAGAGATGGAGAGAGGGAGAGATGGAGGGAGGGAGAGATGGAGAGAGGGAGAGATGGAGGGAGGGAGAGATGGAGGGAGGGAGAGATGGAGAGAGGGAGAGATGGAGAGAGAGGGAGAGGGAGAGAGGGAGAGATGGAGAGAGGGAGAGATGGAGAGAGAGGGAGAGGGAGAGATGGAGAGAGAGGGAGGGAGAGATGGAGAGAGAGACAGAGAGAGAGAGATGGAGGGAGGGAGAGATGGAGGGAGGGAGAGATGGAGAGAGGGAGAGATGGAGAGATGGAGAGATGGAGAGAGGGAGAGATGGAGAGATGGAGAGATGGAGAGATGGAGAGATGGAGAGATGGAGACAGGGAGAGATGGAGACAGGGAGAGATGGAGAGATGGAGACAGGGAGAGAGGGAGAGGGAGAGAGGGAGAGAGAGTCAGAGAGAGAGAGAGAGGGAGAGAGAGTCAGAGAGAGAGAGAGAGAGAGAGACAGAGAAATTGAACAAGAAGGAGAGCCAGAAAAAGCAAGAGAAAGAAAGTGGAAATGGCGAATTATGGAAAGAGGATCATCATTATCATTTTCGATCTAACGTCTGTTTTACATGCTGGTATGCGTTGAACAGCTTTAGAAATTGATTTCCAAACTAACATATCTCTGGCCAGGTTTTTATTCCCTTCTCTCAAATCCATCCTTATCACTTCCTTCCATGTTTTCCTTGGCTTTTTCCTCCCAACTGACCCTGCTATCTCAACTGTTCAACATTCACTAACCCTAGAACTCCCATCCATTCTTTCAATCTGACCAAACCAATGACGTCTCTTTATCTGCACACATCTCCCTATACTTTCCAGATTTTATCTTCCTCTGAAGTCATCAAGTCTATGCCTGTCTTTAAGACTCACATTACACATCCATTGTACCATTCGCATATCATTTCTCTCCATGCAACACATATCCGCAATCCTCACTGGTCAGGTTTCACTTCCATACATTATCACACTATGTACACATGTCTGATAAACTTCTCCATTGGTCAACAGTGGCAACACTCTGCTGGTTAGTAATGATAGAAGTTCCCTGAACTTACTACATCCATTCCTAATTCTTGTAATCACACTAGCACCAGCTCCATCCCGTGCTCCAATGATATCACCAAGGTAAGAAAAACTTCTCAAAGGCTTTGCCATTCACATATACTTTCTCCACATCTGAGTTCTCATCCATCTCCAGTGTCTTATGCTTATTGCAAACAAACTGGTTATTCTCCTGTTAATCTACCTGTAATTTGACTGCACTTCTTGTGTACCCAATGCTTACAAGTACCAGAAAAAATTGAATTGCACCCGATTCCCTTTCCACAAACGGAGCTTTCCAACATTACAACCACTAATCATCACTTTGGTCTTGGTAACATTCACTCTCAGACCTTTATTTTCCATAGCTTTCCTCCAAGTCTTTAACTTAAAGAGTAGGTCACCTTTATAATAATTTATCAACATTAATTTGAGTTTTTTCAATTTGGAAGTCTATTACTAGACTCCAAACGTTAAAGAAAAAAAAACGCAGTTCGGTTCAAATCCTGTAGAAGCACCAAAAACCTCTGTATAACTTCGAGCTTCAATAAACGAAAATAATTCGGCTCACAACAAAATCTCACCCCGACACTCACTTCTATCTTCCGCAGATTCTCTCCCCCTTTTTTCCCTTTTCCCCTTTTTTCCCTTCCTTCTTATTAGCAGATTCCCCCTCTCAATTAATTCCGTTTAACATAATTCGCTGGCTCACTATTTGTCGTCAAAGTAAATCCACGTATTATTGTGCAGCAACCAGTGGATTTGTTACTTCGAGGTTGCGAGTTCAATCCTCACTAGAAAACTATGAAGTTAACACTTATTTCCTTTTCCATCTGCAAGCCAGGCAAAGGCGGACCCTTTTACTGCGGGGATGAAGTAAGTTGGGCCACCTCCACTGCTCGATTCTGGCTCAAGATCATCGCTTCCGCCACATATTTATAGTTATCTATCGACTGGAAAGTTCTTAGTCAAGGGAGACAATCCTAGAATGGAGAGTGTTTTGTCAGGAGAAATTAATGCATAACCCACCTCCATTTTAGAACTTTATGTATAAAGACAAGAGAATCCCGTTGTTTGGGGAGGAGGGTGCAGGCAGGTTTTGGAGAGTGACAAGAATGTAAACTCCAACTCCATGATTTAATAAAACTGCCGAAACTAAAATCGTGGCTTCATCTTATCATGTAATAATTAGTTACGAAAATACAATAAAGATGACACTGCTGGAAATCATGCTGCAAAAATAATGGGGAGAGGGCGCGTAGCTTAGGGTTAGGGTGCGTGGTTAGGGTTATAGGAGAACAACAATCTGGTGGACTTAAGGTTTGTTTTCCCCAACGCGTTGACTCTAACCAGCAGGTTTCTATTCCTTGAACAAAGATAGAATTGGATTTCCTGGATGCTAATGTGGGCGCTGCCGATTCGAACAGCATTTTGTATCATCAACATCAACGATTTTAATGGAAAGTGATGATAAACACGCTCAGCGCTGAATGCCATCATGCCGCAGAAAGAGGAGTAGGGGGGGGGGACAAGAGAGCAGAGTTCAAAAGAAGCAAGAAATGCACAAATAGATTAGATTCTAAAGAAGAGAACAAGACGCGAATTCACTTTACAAACAGGAAAAAGCTATTTGCAGCTGCAGTTCAGAGGAATGTTTTATTTGGAGTTAAAAGCCAATGAATCAAACGATTGCTTAGATACATGACATGGACACTGCTAATAGAAGACAGATAAGAAAATCATAATTTCTCTCTGTCTCTCACTTTCCATCCACAAACCTCTATTCCTTCTATATAATAAAGTGGAGCCAGTCTATTTCTTGATAGCTTTCGTCCTACAAAATCCATATTTGATTCTGACTAGCCAGTTATTTAAATCAATTATCTCTTTCTGTTCTTAAACATTAAAACGTTGAAATTCCAATCAATTTCATCGATTACATACTATATCCGGCCTGATATATCCTTTAGTAAGATAAACCTCCCAATATACATCTTGCTTGCAGAGTCTAGGTTGATTCTGTAGCAGGGGTTCAAACCTTGAAACCGTCTGAGATTATCGTTCCTTACACTGATGAGAGCGACATATGTAGGTAAAAATAATTTAATATTATTTACTTAAAATTAATAGTGTGTGTGTATATATATATATATACACACACACACATATATATATATATATATATATATATATATATATATGCAAATAACTATTATTATTAACTTTAGGGAGACTCTCAGCAAAAACCAATGAAGGAAATATTCGATATTTGCAAAGAATTGCAATTTGGGGCCATTTTGAAGTATTTTAGGGATGCAAACCAGACCCCCCCCCCCCCAATCTCTCTGTTATTTCTTCCTGCATTTATGGTAATATAACTTCAAGCAAAATTCTGTAAAAGATTACTGAACAAATTATTAACATTGGGGATTAAAAAAGACAAATCTGACAATTTTCTTAGTTAATAGCAAACAAAATGGTCTGCCTTAAAAATAATTATAATCGGCATTGCATGATTTTGCATGTTTTTATTTGAATAAATATGTAAAGAAAAGTGTTATGAAATTGTTAAAAAAAACAAAAACAAAAAAAAACGTATTTTAGTTTTTAAAATCCCTGAAACAACGTGAGTTTATTTACTTGAATGCAGCAACAGCACCCCCAGTTTGGGCTAGGAGCAAAGTGTAGTATCTGTTCTGATACTACACTTCGTCTTTTCTGATCTCAGTCAGTGAAGGAGAAATCCTTAAAGACTGAGGCAATTATTATTTTTGTTCCAATCCAGTGTGCCCCTTTTGGGGGATCTGGATTTTCCCTCCATTAAAAACCAACCTTGTGTCTAACTCTGCCCTAAAGCTAGTTATATGTTTATGTGGGTTAAACTCCGAAACTAACTGATCATTATTAATTTTGGAACACAGTTGCTAGGCGTAAGGGTGGGTAATAAAGGCTATATTTAGTTTAATTTGGTTTTATGCAGGGAGGGGGCGCATTGTGAAAATTCAGATAACTCCAATTTTGATGAATTTTTTTACTATGCGTATTAGACATCAAGTAATAAACATTCCCCAAATTTCAGTTTCTTTGCAGTATTTTAAAAGCTTGTTAGAAATGTAATATGTACATGACTCCTATTTGAAAATGCAAATAGTTTTGATCTGCACGAAATTTGAGCCATAGTTATTAGACACCAATTTTTTTTTAATGGAAATCGCTCCAAACAAAGTATGAAGCCACTTGATGTAAGGAGCTAAAAAAAAAAAATACTACTTCAAGGTCAAAAACTAGCTAACGAGTGTTAGATAGATAAGATTTTGACTCAGAAAACAGCAATTCTTCCCCTTTGTCAGAAACATCGCTTATGGAATAAAGGAAGCTAGAGCTACGAGGCTGCCGAAAGTAAACCTAAGTAGGATTCTCTGAATATCAATTTCTTCTTAAGACCTCTTTAGCTTACGCCCATATATTAGATATTTTTATGGAATCAAAATCAACATCGAAATAAGGATTGTAAAGTTTAGTAACATATATATATATATATATATATATATATATATATATGTATATATAGTCTCGGAAGTTTTTCAACCATTAAAACTATAGGAAAAGAAAAAAAACAAAAACATTTTAGTCCCAAGTCGTTCGGTGGAAAATCACTTTTTTATAAGTCAATTTACTTTTTATGGTCACTATATTAGTTTGCTTCCAAGAATTTACGCTAGTCTTAACATTATTTAAAGGATCATCAGTTGTTTACTACGAAAAACTGTTTCTGGAATTTAATATATATATATATATATATATATATATATATATTAGAATAATATGAGTGTCACTACAGCATTGAAAGCGTCGTTAAGAAATTTATTAATCATTTAGTTTATATATATTTTATAATTGCCAGCGCATCCACCGGACATATATATATATATATATATATATATATATAAAAAACAATAAAAAAAACCCACTCCAATAACATTGGAGAGAATCGTCAATCTTTGGTGGCGCTGTTGACATTCATGAGGGGGGAAAATTTAAAAAGTATATATATATATACTGTCTGCCATGATTAAAGTTTGTTAAACCGAAAATTCGGATTTATAATATATATATATATATATATATATATATATATAAAAAGAGATTAATAAATTTCATTTATTGATATAAATTCACGTGTCTGTTGACTGGTTTCTTAAATATATATATATATAGAGAGAGAGAGATTTTGATCTGTAAGAACATAAATCTTGTGCAAAACTGTTCTGTTCGATAAATTAAAGAAAAAATTTTCAATGGAAATTGCTCCAGACAAGGCATGAAGCCACTTGATATAAGGAGCTAACAAGAACTAAATATGATTATCGCAAAGACAAGAGATGCCCATTGGCCTTAGTCTTGAAAAGACCAAGGCTATAGGTAAGAAAACAACAGTCAGCAGAAAGAGAGTTCCACAAGCCTGCAGTTCTTGGAAAGAAGCTACTAGAATAGGAAACTGTATTACAATGAGGTATCAAAACAGCGAATTGATGGAGACCACTAGACCAACGAATCAAACGAGCTGGAACAAAGGAACAAAGAAGCAGGGAATAGATCAGACAATTCCGAAGAACATAATAGTCGTCCAGATTATATATATATATATAATAAAAATAATAAAAATCCAAGTAAAACATCCACAGGGTAGTAATCCAAAGAATTTCAACCGGGTTTACAAAAAGTGCTCAATATCAAATAGAGCTTTTATATATGTGATTATTTTTATTTACACAGACATGTACAAAATCTGCGACACTGGCATGTCGATGTTATCGATCAACAGCTATCATAAACTGAGATCTCATCAGGTAGAGTTAGAATCCGATCTTAACCTTAGATCATATTTGGAAAGAACTCTTTCCAAATATGATCTACGGTTAAGATCGGATTCTAACTCTGCCTGATGAGATCTCAGTTTATAATAGCTGTTGATCGATAACATCGACATGCCAGTGTCGCAGATGTTGTACATGTCTGTGTAAATAAAAATAATCACACACATATATATATATATATATATATATATATATATATAGTCTCGGAAGTTTCTCAACCATTAAAACTATATTAACAAAAAAAAACAAAAACAAAAAACTAATAGTCCCAAGTCTTTCAATAGAAAATCATTCATGTAAGTCAATTTATTTTTTACAGTTATTATATTAGTTTGTTTCTAACACTATTTTAAGGGATCATCAGTTGTTTACCATGAAAAACTGTTTCGGGAATTTAACATATATATATATGATCCTTGACCCGTTGGGTCACAACCACTATTTGTTCTGCTTTGATTTCATAAACCCTAATATATCTGTTAAGAAATCTTCTTGCATAACTAAAAATACTTCTATCGATAATAAAGAAGTACAGAGTCTTATTATTTTGCCATCTAATTTACATAAGTTTTTTTTAAGTGTACGAACACACTATGTAAACTAGATGGCAATATGAGTCACTCTTTCTCTAAATGCTCACATTAATGAGACATAAAGAAATATTAGAGAGCGGCTGATTCAACACACAGTGAAAAGGGGGCGAAAGAAATACATAGATAGTTGAGTGATTTGTTCAGTTAATTACAAATTACAGCTAATTAGAAGAATTAAAAATGGAAGTTTTTCAAACATAACTCAATACCAGAACTAAAAAAAAAATATTTTAGCATATATTCTGTGCCATTAAAGTATATAGGAAAAAAAAGCTTTATGGAAACAAGCGTTGATTAATCAGCTTTGGTTCAATAAAAGATGTGGTTGATACACCGTTATTGACTTTTCAAGTTTAGTCAGATGTTTATTGTTTATGAAGTGAGTTAACTGTAACATGGCATTGCTGACACCTGAAAACTTGTAGAGATAAGCTAGTCATAAAAAGATTATATTTGGATAATATAAATATAAGAGATGTTAAATGGATAAATTATGAGAAATCTATTAATTAAAGGAGAAAGTGTATGTATCGACAGTTGTCTAAATCTGTGAACACTAAAGGTAAATTTCATTTTCCTATTTTTGTTTGTTTTGTTGCTGTATCTGAGCTAAAACCGGTATTGTCCGGGCCTTTGGGTCTGGATTTACGCCGGTCTATTGGGGGTTGTCCGTCCTGTGCAGTTCTAGGAGGTGCCCCCTCCCAGGCTTTGCCTCCCCTCTTTGGGGAGGAGTAAGTTTATTGCTTACTGTCTGAGGCGCCCCTACAGGGGAATGCCGACGGGGCTGCCCAGGCTATTTTTAAAAAGCCAGAGTGCTCACCCCTCGAGCGCTGGCTTATCTAATCCCACTTTCCCGATCTTGTGTCACATCTTACCTTGTGGGAGGTAGATAAATAAATCTGAGCTAGTATGACATTAAAAAGAAAGAGGACATGGGTAGGTAAAATAGTTTGATATAAACTAGAGCATAAAGATACAAGGAAACAAATGTGGTTAGTCAGCGTAGTTTTTTCTTCTTTTAAACTGGAATCATAATCTGATTTTAGAATCAGCAATTTTAGCCAGAGCCAGATTTTTTTCATTTTGAGCCAGATTTTTTTCATTTTGAGCCAGATTTGTTTCATTTTGAGCCAGATTTGTTTCATTTTGAGTCAGATTTTTTTCATTTTGAGCCAGATTTTTTTCATTTTGAGCCAGATTTTTTTTCATTTTAAGCCAGATTTTTTCCAGTCAACTCTGCATTAGTTTTTAAAATAAATAAAATAAATAAAAAAATAAATTTTTCAAAAAAATACTTAAAATTTCGTTTGCCGAAGATATATATCTCTGAATTTTTATGTAACCGAGATATTGAGAAAACAGAACATATGAGGTATCAAAACAGCGAATTAATGGAGATAATTATTATAATTAGCAAAAATATTTTTGTTTGTATATATGACGAACATACACTTCCCAACAAAGGAGGAGGTAATGCCTGATAAGATGCTATCATGATGAATCAACATATACTACACTCCCCCCCCCTCCCCCCCCCGAAAAAAAACAAGGAGGTAATGCCTGGGAGGATGGTATCAGGACAATAGAACAGATACTACACTAGCCCCCCCCCCCCCACACACACAAAAAAGGAGAAGGTAATCTTGATGAGCTGGGGGGGGGGGGGATATTATAACCACAAAACATATACTACACTACCCCCCCCTAAATTGAACATTGAAAGATAGTAATAGTTTTAGTTTATTTTTACCCCAGATGAGTGGATGTAAACAGTCAAATAAAGAAAATACCCCCCAACTCATTGAATCACTTATAAAAATATGAAAGAGAAGGGAGAGTAGACACCACTGAAGGAATAATGGTGTGACCCCCCATAAAATGTTTAAATATTTACACAAAGACATATCACTTGTAATCTGTAAGTTTAAAAACTTAGAACTTACAGATAAGAAGTGATATTTCTTTGTGTAAATGTTCAATTCATGCTTGATCACCTTTGATGGCTAGTTTTATGTCCGCCTTCTCTCAATCTCCAATATTTTATCTACTGTCTACTGTCCCCCCCCCCTCTCACAAACAAACGCAGCGATTGGTCGAACAGTAGCCAATGAAAACTCTTGAAAGAAAAATCAAAGTTAGTACCGGTGCAAACGAAAAATATGTATCTTATTAAATAAAATCCGTTTATTCACGAGTGGTAGTATTAATAGATAAATATTAGTGAGTGAAAAGTTCTCCTACCATCTCTGAAATATTATTAAGTAAAATGAAAATATTGATCCGGATACAGTATGTAATCAATGAAATTGATTGGAAATACATTTTTTTTTAAAAGAAAACAGACAAATATTTACCATAATTGATTTGTGAAACAGGGTTCAATCTCTACCGTGTATTAAAAAACTTCAAAGAAATAGGGAAGATAATTACTCTACTTTATATACGACTATAGGGCTTCCCGGTGTTGCCCGGAGCAAAAGTGTAACATACTTCTAGTAAAACTTCTATCTCTTTACCTCTCTCTATCAGTCTATTTCCCCCTCCTCCTCTTACTTCCTCCCTCCTATTTCTCCTCCATCAAGCCCATTCCTCTCTTTGGACACACACGCACACTTATATAAATTTATCGAGGAATGACTCGGCATAAGGGAAGTAACTCCTGGATACAAAAAATCAAAGTTACTTCCCTTTAATACAAAATCGTAGAAAGTTTTAAAAAATAAATAAAAATAAACGACCCCCCCCCGACAAAATCTGCACCAGTTTAGAGTAAAAGAATAAATAATTGTTTCTAAATTTTAGATATTCATTCAGAGCAGCACTGATCAAGAATATACAAACTTTGTTGCTATTTGTTTTGTAGTTAGGCATTTTAGCTAGATATACACACATACAACTGGCCTTTATATAATAGAAAGATTCCTCTATTAGCAATGAATATATTAAAAAGGCATATTTAGTGATCAATTCATCTAGTCATCCCAAGATAACTTCTGACTAGAAAGAAAGAAAACCAAGATGGCGACTGAAGTTGTGTTGTCTAGACAAAAGAGTATTTAACAGTACTTCTGCCAGTACTCTGAAATAATGAAGGTTTAGCCGAAATTAAAGGCAAATTTTAAAATATAAACATCTTCTACAGGTTTGATTTTTTTATAACATTTTGGCTTGCCGAAATTCAGAGCCAATTTTCTTTCACAGAATTCAGTGAATAAGTTTTTCTTTGAAAAAATAAAAATGCCCGTTTTTATCATATAATTTTTTTCTCTCTTGTTTTGCCTTGCCTTATTTTTCCCCTCTTAATGACAGTTCTATCTGAAAACTGAATATTTACGTTTTTATCAGAGAATGTTTTTCCTCTCTTTTACAAGAGGAAGTTAAGGTTAATGCTTAATGGCACATCAACCCTTTTGTGGGTCATTTCAAGCCATGAATGTAGAAGGAAATATCCTTTATTTGAGTCTTAAGTCAGTGGGTCATTTATCGTCATTAGTTAAGAGCTTTGGTATTTTGAATTGTTCTCATTTTGGTGAAGGTTTTTATGCTTCAAGTTCTTTATATCTTCAAATGTTTAATCATGTTTTTCGATTTGGTAGTTTTGTTTTACGGCATATCAACCCTTTTTAGGTCATTTAATGCTGAATCCGGTCATTTTGGTGAAGGTTTTTATGCTTCAAGTTCTTTATATCTTGAAATGTTTAATCATGGTTTTTGATTTGGTTGTTTTGTTTTATGACATATCAACCCTTTTCGGGTTATTTAATGCTGAATCTTTTACAGGAGGAAGCGAGTTAATAACACCAATAAAGATGAA